>VDFB02000015.1:168537708-168599716 GCA_007258455.2 Sequoia sempervirens | reverse complement strand
TGAAAAGTGTCAGTTAACATTGTTTCTTCTTGAGAAAAAGGGTTATAGCCTAAAAATAAGTGTATATATAAAATTGTGTCCCTTATTTTATTGCGGTTTTTATTTTTTCCTTCTTTTAATTTTGGTTGTTTGATTGTTTTCTTGATTTATTTGTATTTAGATTTCTTTTTTCCTTTCATCTTTTTGTTTTCAATTTAATTTTAGTCATTTCTCTTTTACTTTATATCCTTCTATCTTTCTCTTGAGGTCTTGTCAATTTTTTTTCTTTTGATTTATACTTTTTTGTTGTTGTCTCAATTATTTAGTTACATTTATTGGTTTTTTTGTTTTTCTTTTCTTTCAATTTTTTAATGTCTTTGTTGTCTTGGCCCACGTGCATCTTTCCCTCTCTCCTCTTGGTCTTTTTAAGAATGGTCTAGGTCTGCAATTGCCCTTTTTTTTCTCTTGGTGCTCTCAGCTCTCATCCTGATGATGGATCACAGAGTGTGATCTGAAACGTTGATGCAAAAAATTCACACACAATCAAATCCAAAAATCACTTAGCAATAGCTTTATGGATTGTGGAAACTTGATATCACTTAATAATGCATTGATTTAAAATATTTCATTAAATCTTATGTTTAGATTGGGTTAGTCTTCCCAACACAAGTTCTACATGCTTTTTATTGTGATTTGTATTGCATTAAGTAGGGATTTAAATTTTAGACTTTGTGGTTATAAAATAAAATATACTTGGTCAAAGCCACTTAATGGCTTCACAATTATAATAGTTTATTTTGGAGGGAAAATATTTGTCTCACTTCACTTAATTAGTGAAAGGAGTGGGTTGCTCCTACTTGATCAAATTGGTGGTTCACTCACCTATGAGAGGTTTTTCATAATGGAGTACTCATTCCTTAAGGGGGGAGTGAACCACTTCATTTGCTCAAGGGAGAATGCAACTAGAATAGTAGTCAAACCACAAATAGAATAACTTATTATCTTCATGGGAGAAAATTATTAACATCATGAAGGTTATCTATTATGATTATGGAGTAGACAAACTATAATAGATTTATATCCTTGACTTGACAAATTACCTTAAAAAAAGTGAGTCAAGGGCCATGATCCATAATTATTTATCTATTTTCCAAGTGAAGCAAGTCCACATGTTACAATCAACATAGGGTAATGGAGTCAATCACTACATTCATCCCTTTTTATCTCAAAAAAAGGAGAATCTTTCTTATATAAGAGATATAATATACCTCTAAAAAGTTGAATAGTATTATGTTGTGACCTTAAATTCACAAATTCACATGTACCATTTATGTTAATTGAAAGAGTGTTATTTATAACAATTCAAATCAATTTGATATATACATGGGTTAAGACAAATTAGACTATATAGTTGAATGATACTTTGACAAATCATACATGATAAATGTCATTAAAGGTTATACAAGAGAACTAATGATAAATTAAAAAAGCATAAAAGAATGGTAATGGTGAGATTTGTATACCCATCTTAATTCCCATTTAGTTTTGTGCTCATTTTAAGAGAATGCATTACCATAATTATATATCAACAAATTCCTTGTTTACACATATTCCCACTTTTTAAAAACACCTTATTGATTCATACATATTCTCCCACACATTCCAAAATTATTTCACCTCCTATATCTAAGCATTCACTCCATACATAGGAATTATCACTTCATCATCTTGGGTCATTCTTGTGGTTGTGGGATTATTGGTAGGACCAAGCCAACTTTATAACAACATGCATTCACCACAAAAGAGATGTGGCACAAACAAATCCAAGGGACATGATATACAATATAAATTTTCCATGAGATGATTATACTTGGTTATAAGTATAGGTTCAAAAGATGTAAGATAGAAAAAGATATAGAGATATATGTACAGTAGTTGTACAAGATATAGAAAGAGATATAATTATGTACATGTAAAAAATGTAATGAGAATGAATGGATACATGTTATGTAATGTAATAGATTGTAGGAGAAGATAGATAAGGATATATGATGTAACAATGCTATAAATGATGAATACAATCTATTACAATTTGGTCTAACTCATATGTATTGGGTTTTGATGCATGTTGTGTATGTTAATAGATATATTTTTATAATTTTACATATCATTTCTTGGCACACCCTTCTATAACTCATTATATATGATTTAATACTCCCTATCCTTGACACCAATGTATAAATACAAAATTCAAGTAACCTAAGCTCAAATCCCTAATATGTCCTCATTCTTTCCAAAATATTAATTTCATTATGGTAAGAGGACAAAAGAGATATCTAGACCATAGATATACCATTTGCAATAGAGAAGGATTAAACCATGAAGGATTATGATCAAGAATTAAAAAAAATTGTGATTTTGTGACAAAATTCTTCGGGTTATAGCTTCATGAGAATAAGTCATTAGGGATGAATACAAATATTAATAAAGTACTAGATCAAAAAGAAGTATTCAAAAAGTAGGTAACAAGAAACAAAGAGATATTAAATAAGAGATTAAGTTAGCAATGGGATTGAACATGGAAGAAAAGAGACTTAAAATAATTTAGGAGAGACAAGAAAGATACCACAAAAGAGTGGAGAAGTTTAGAGAAATTGAGATAGAGCACGTCAAGGGGGTTGCTATAGATGAAGGTAGGGATTATAAGAATAAAGAAAAGGATTTTCAATACACTAGAGGGGTTGCTATTGATATTGTTGAAGGGGAAGAGAATAAGGAAAATTGTTAGTAGAAGAATTAAGCATCAATGAGTGCACTAAGGGGGTTGCAGCAAAATAGGATTATGTGGAACCCATTATCATCTCCTAAATAGAGAGATGAGGGTTAACTATACTGATCCATGATAGAGACAAATCTAGGAAACTCAAAGACCATATAGAGGAAGCAAACAAGATAATAAAAAAATATTAGTAAAAAAGATTGAAGAATGTGCATTATTTGTGATTCATTATAAGAAGGGTGTAGAAGAAAGGTTTCTCTATCATTCAAACTCTTGACTCATGCATTTCAGCTAGAATATAATTTTCCTAATAAAAAATAAAAGTTAACAATGTATTCGAGGAATTACTAGCCCTATTAACAAAATTAAAATCTCTAAATTTTAGTGTAGAATATTTAGATGATGTGGTAAGAAAAAATGTGGGATTAAAAATTGAGAATGTTAATTAGTTTGAATTTACAAGATAAGAAGAGTGTAGAGTATAAGGAAATGGAAAGCATGTTCAAGGACCTTTCCATGGACACTATTGAGACAATTAACAAAGTTTGGGAGAACCCTAAATTAATGAAATGACATTAACTGAAAAAAATCCATCTCCTAAATTGAAATGATTGCATGAAGAGGTGTGTTGGGACTCAATTTGATAGTACCAAATTTGACTTGAGTCCCAACTCCTTTGTGCACTTAGGCCTCATTTTTCTAATCACATACAACTAAGCTAAGAAAATTTTATATGGCTCTCCATTTGTCGAAATTACCTAAGTATTCTTTTTTGTCATCCCCATGTGTTTATTATGGGATAATAATTAAATAGATCCAATAAAATACTAAGTGTGGGGTGTTTTCTAGTCTTTTATTTAAGTGTGGGATTTGATGAAATGCCTCGACCTCATTTTGTTCTCGATCCAGCAGACGTCGAACTCCTTTATTTTATGATGGAGTTCACGCTTTAATTTCGAACTCGACGCTTTATTTTATTGATCTCCATCTTGAACCTTTATGTTAAGTTACCTTTTGGAGCTAGAGTTTCAATCATCCCTTTACTCAAGTACCTTTTTCTTAGCATACCAAGTCCCTAGCTTCAAATGTTTCCTACTATATTCTTTATTTAATATAGATATGCAAGAATATCCTTAAAGTAATATGAGTTATTGATACTCCCCAAACCTATATTGCTAACACTTTTCGCTATGTACCTCCTAAGGTTTGTTTGTTTAGAATTATCCTTATTCGTATGCCTTAAGGGATGGATTTCTTGTTACTCTTGATCCCTAATACCCCAACACTAGTATCAATCATGAGGTATTTCTAACCCCTAATCCTTGAAGCTCCAAAACTTGTTCCTTTTATATTGTTCATCCCTACCTACCACCTTACACAACATAAAGCACCATTAATGATAAAATTGATGGTATAACTACTCTAGAATATAATTTTTTCCAAGAAAAATTATTTAATATCAAGGATATATATTCACAAATAACTTTAAGTGAAGGATGAAAGAAACCATACTACATTTAATGTGATGCTTGATTTTTTGATGTGATTTCCTCCATGAAAACTATAGGCCATCATTTTAGCAAATTTTTTGAGATCCCAGTTTGTTATGCATGTAACATTAATTATATTTGATCCTAGACCAATTTCCTAATGGATTTAGTAACCAAATAGAGTGTTATATATAGTAGTTCATTTTCTAGAACAAAGTTTGGTCATTTATTTATTTTTATATGACTACAACATGTTGAGCAAGATCCATGGTTTCAATCTTGTATGTGTTAGTGTAATTAAATTAATTATTACACTAGCATAAGTTAACTTAGGTCATATATCATTTAGTCCTAGGTTGCATTTTTAATAAATCATTTAATAATGGGGCAATTCCCCCTTCCTTGTTTGTAGGGATAAGATTCCTTCTAGAAGATGAGTTGTCCTTATAGAACTTATCTCAACAAGATGAGTTGTCCTTCTATTCATCGGCAAAAAATGGGTTTTGATTTTAGTTTCTGCAGCATTTAAAATCAGTGGTCAACATCTTATATTTTTCCATCCGTATTTAAGTTTGCAAATATATTATATATTGTTGGCATTGTTCAAAAAAAATAATAAAGTTTTTTTTTATTTTTTGAATTGTATTTATGCAATATATTCAAAAAATATTTCAAAATATTTGTTGGCCATTTGTATTTTTCGCAAACTGTAGATTTATTTTGGCCCCATCAACTCTAGACCATACTCTGTGTCGATTGGTTTTCACATCATTGGGAGCTTTGTTGTCGGTCCCTATTATCCAGCAACTGGCGATCTCTCCCCGGCCGGTCTGACATACTCTCAACCTACTGACCTTAGTCCATGCTCTTGTCGACGGTGGTTTTTGCTTACGTCGGCCACCGTCCATCGCCGGCAACTGGCGGGTTCCAAAGTTTGAGCACCCTTCAATGATTTCCTGTGACCTCCATTGATTTGAAGAGGCGTCGCCGCCAATCACCACCTCAACTCCGCTCTACCGCCACCAAATCCAGTGGCATTTTTTAACTTTATTTGGGAGTCCTCCATCCTTCCCATCCTATCTCACATTTTTTTGCATTTTCATCTCCTTTTTGGAGAGGGGTTTTGTTCCCATTGGGTTTTCCCCTTTTCTCTGATTGTGGGAGATTTTTTGCATCTTCATGTACATGGGTACCTAACATGGCCTCATAGCCAGGACCCATCATCGATCATCATCTTTGCATAATCATTGCATTTTCCTCCCTAAGTTGAACTTATGGGGGGGTGTTAGTGTAATTAAATTAATTATTACACTAGCATAAGTTAACTTAGGTCATATATCATTTAGTCCTAGGTTGCATTTTTAATAAATCATTTAATAATGGGGTAATTCCCCCTTCCTTGTTTGTAGGGATAAGATTCCTTCTAGAAGATGAGTTGTCCTTCTAGAACTTATCTCAACATTTAATAATTTCCTAGATAGGGTTCACATGTTGTTAGATCATGACACATGGCAACATCTCATGCATCTTAGGTTTTCTCTTTTGCCTATATAATGAGACATTTTTTTCATTTGTAACATATCAATCATATCATCAATATAGAATCTCTATTATGCATGCCTAGTTGCAACACTTTCTATGCGATTGATTATCTTTCCTGGCAAAGGTCCTCCATTGAAGACTTTGGAGCTTCAAGGACTATTCATCCATAATCTCAACAGTATGTCTAGTTGTCAGTAGAGTAGCCCATTTTTCAAATCACAAACTTTGTAGTAGATTTGTGTAACTAGATCTCTCTTTAGCTAGTTGCATATCTTCAAGAAAAAATTTAAGAAAAGAAGAGTTACAAGTTCTTCCTAGCTTAGTTTTTTCTCTCACCATATATGTTGGTTTGAATGTAATAATAAATTGATAAGTTGTGTACCCTCTAATCCATTACATATTGTCATTTGTAATTATATTTTTATTATTGCATATAATTTTCTAAAATTTTGGAGAGGGATTATTCCCTATTATTAATATCATATCTCATTTATTATTTATATGTGTTGTGTCTTATGGTAACTATGACTATATAACCCAATATAATTGACTAGTCCTATAAGTGTTTGACCCTTCATGCATTTAAAATATACAATATCCTTAACCAATCGTCTAGGCGTAGAAGTTATTTTGCAAGCATTTCATGATTTGATTTATACCCAAGGAAAATCTTCAAAAATCCTTAATATTTTTCATCTTGGATAATCATTTCCTACATATCTAAATCAACTTAAGGTAGGTTACAAAATTAGGTTAGTATTTTATCTAGTGAAAAAAATTAGGGTCAAAGAGTCCATTTTGATACTATTATGGTTTGTTTATCTTGTAATATCTTCAATTGTGATTAAATATTATAAATTATTACCTCTAAGAACACCCTCTTGGATTTAGTTGATCCTAAAAAGGATATTTTATCCACTCTCAATAATTGGATTATCATCATTCACTATTTTTAGATGAGCTAGTCTATCTACCTTTACGAATGACATGTGTAGCCTTGAAGTGAATTGATCCCTCTAGAAATGTGAGCAGTGATTTTGGGACTCAAAAAAATGGTATCATTATTGGGGATAGTTTGACTCTAGAATCATCTAGATTCCCCTATAGCCTAAATTTATTTGATAACAGCAATTCTATCACATTTCAAGTTAATAATTTACCGACTTGCATAAAAATAGAAGGTAAGGGAAGAAAGTTATTTTTTAGTATCCTAAATTCATAGCTACTAGAAGAAAACTTGTCTCTTTTAAGTGAAGAGTGGTGACACAATTTAAGTCAAACTAGAACCAATTCAATCAAATCTAAAGATTTAAATATGAAGAGAAGAAGGTAGCTTGGACACCAACAAGATGCAAGAATATAGAATACCACATGGAAAGCTAAGGACACTAGTAAGTCTCATAAACCAAATTCCAATTATACAAAATTAGTCAGTACCTCAAGTAGAGTTGATGGATTTGTAAGTTTGATAAATAATTACCAATATACTTCTTATGAATTTTCTAATACCATGGTGAGAAAAATAAGAAAAATGTGTATATATAAATGAGGTAATAAGGAATGATGTACTCATTGGTAGGAGAAATAGAGGTGAACCCTGTGATGTGAACTTACATGATCGTGATATTAGAGATGAGGGTGTGGAAGAGAAAATTGATCACTCATGTACGAATTCTTCCAAAGGGTCAAATAGGGATGAGATTTAACATGATAAATCATTCCATGATACTAATGAACCTATGCATTTAGATGTTAATCCAAGATATGGGGTTGTATATAAGGACATACATATAAATGATTATGTCAAAAAAATCAAACAACTCCAAATATGAAGAGAATTGTTTCATGCTCAAGCATCTTGGTAAGGAAATAGATATAGAGACTATGTTGATCATAATCAAGTCCAAAACAACATCACCAACATAACTAGAAAACATCACAATTACATTAAGCCTAAATTTAGAATATGTGCCCAAAGGATCCCTCCATTCAAACAACCTTTGAGAACTAAAATATTTTTTTTTTATAGATTTTGATGGTATTCTTAGTTACCCAAATATTATTCCAAATGAAATAAGAGGAAATATATTGATATTCCAATGTAATAATGCAAGTATAGGAGAAGAGTGTTTAAGATACTTCATTAACATCACATATGAGTACATGATTAAAATTGAAGATGTGATGATGATTTTTTTTAATAAATCCTTAGAAGAAAGTGAAAAAGAGTGGTACATAAGCCTTATAGACAATAGTATCATAATGTGGGATGAGTTCATGATAGTTTTCATATTATAATATAAGGAAAGATTAGATCCCAAAAATTGTATTCATGAACTCACAACCCTGAAGAAAGGTATAAATTATATGGTGGTTGATTTCAACAATAGGTTCATCATGACAATGAGAATAGTATCCCCAAACCTTGTGCCTAATGACTCCATGTGTCATGTATTGTATTGTGGTTCCTTTGATGCCAAAATACAAAAAACCACAAAATTTGAGAGAGGCATATGCTCCAACAATAAATATTGAGAGGAATGTGAGAGAATTTAGAAAGTATATCAAGAGGGTAGATGTCAGGATCTCATAACCTAGGCCACGAAAATACTAGCATACTTATCATTGATAAATAAAAGTTTAGTATATTGATTATTGTAGTTAAGTATCTATCAAATAAGGTAGTAATGAATGATAAAGGGTTGTCTACACAACATACTACAAGTCATTTAAATCAATTATAATTTTTTCATAACAATATTTATAATATTGACTAGTCTAAAGTCTACAACAAAATGATAGACAAGTGGCTTCCAAGAAAGGGAACCTCAAAAATAAAAAAAAAGAAACTATTGATGTTTTGTGAAGGGATTATGTTCATTCCCAAGAAGCCTCATTATGGTGTGAAAGATAATTTATCCCTCATAATCCATTAAATTATGCAATTTTGATGTCCACAAGAAAAGATGAAGAATTCTATGATGAGGAAGGTACTATGGGATATTATAAGGATGAGATTGATAAATTGAATACCTTTGAGTATGACGAGCCCTATATGAGGATACTAAATATCTTAAATATGAGGTATTTGATCACATCCTCCATTATGATCATGGTGCAAACCCAAGTAAATATGAGCTATGTGGTCATGATTTTGAGAATTGAGGAAACTCATGAAGTAATTTTTTTAAGGGATTATACCACCAACTAAAGAAATAAGAGCCCTTACAAATGAAACAAGCCATGTTCAAAATGGATATAAATTAAGAAAGAAGAAAGTCCCTACAATGGATAAGGTTGTTGATGTGCATAATAGGGATGATGTAGGTGTAAAAAAAGAAAAGAAAAGGGAAAAAAATAAACACAAAAGATATCACTACAAGGAAGGTAATAGATAAAAGAAAAAATGTAGTATAATAGAAAGAATCTAAAAGTATAAATGTGCCTAATCATCATAATGTAGCAGTTCCCTTAGGTACTAAATGTGTTTCAAAGGGGGTGGACCTAAACAATAAAGCACAAAGAATTCAATCTCAACTAATGAAGAGATAAGATGGAGATTAAGAAAATTACAAATAAATGAGAGATAAGAATCTCCCATCTTATGGTGTTTTCATGTCTTATATTCTTAATGAATATTAGTTTACTATTCCACATAATGTACCCTGTTGATATGGCTCAAGTTATGAGTTAAATTAAAATATCATTACCAATGAGATAAATCCTTAGGATCCCTAAGTATATAGAAATGGTTTTTTCCTACTTCATTATAGTAAATAGACTAGTCTATTGGTATTCCTAATGATGTATCAAATGACAAGGATAAAGGTAAATCTATTAAATTCTACCTAGGAAATTCCTAATCCAAGAATCAACTTGACCCCTTATGCACCATATTATAGATTAATGGATGCTTAGTCATCAACTACATGGTGTGTTATGAAGCTTCAAGTAACATCACTCATATTAAGGTTAGGAATGATCTAGGTTTTATGGTGTCTAAATTCTATGGTAAATGTTTTTCTATGAATTCAAAAGAAGTAATTACAAGTAGGAGTTATAAAAAATGTAGAGTTTCAACTCATTACATACCCAAATAAATCGTTCCTAATGGATATAAACATTGTACATTGTCTAGAAAAAATGGTTATATATTGATTTCCAAAAGGTAGGCAACTTCAACAGAAGGTAGAATAAAAATGGATCTATCATACACTAATTTTATTACAAGGAGAAGACATGAAATTGCACAAAGAAAAGAATATGTTGCACATAGTTTATGACCAGTATAATCCAACCATTGAAGTGTTCAAAATTTATGTTGGACCTAACAATTTCATTGGGTATTTTGATGAACAAGATCAAGAAAATGCTAATTCTTATGTGTTTTCTACCCCTATTGAAAATGAAAATGATTTATGGGCCATGTTCTTTAATGGTAAATGCTTAAGAGACGGTTCAAGATTATGGGTTATTCTTGTCTCACTCAATGGTGACTCTTTCAAGTATGCATTCAAGTTAACATTATAATGCATTAATAATATTTTAGAGTACAAAGATCTCATGCTAGTACTAAATGTTGCTCACAAGGAATTAAATGTTTCATAATTTTAGGAGATTTAGAAATTATTGGCTTGTAGGGTAAGGAAAATATTTGCTACTAAGGATGAAAAGTTGAAAGCTTATAGGAATACAATTTGGGACACCAATAAATTATTTGATGCAATCAATGTTGCATGAATTTTTAGATCAGAAAATATTGTTGATATGTTGGATATTGAAGTGTCCAAATTTTATTTAAGGTCAACACTTTCTTGTGTCCAATTCAACATTAAAATCCTAATGAGTCCAAGCATACCAGGTAACATTTATAGTTGGTATTTGTTCAATTATGTAGCATCATAAATTGCCACCTATGACAATTTCATGCTAGATTTTGCTCCCTCCTAAGTAATTGGAACTAATTATACATATAATGTCTAAAATTAGTATTTCATGGCCCATTTAGACATTTCTCAAGAAACCCCACTTACAAAACCAAAGAAAACATTTGATATTTCGCTCTCGACACTTTACACCACGCAAAATAGGGCTAAGAAAAAGTCACCCTAAGTGACTTGGTCCCCCTATTTTGCCTCCAAATTTTAATATGTCGGAGTTGGAATTTTATTATTTGAATTTCAAATGTTAAATGTCAGCTATCAAGATTTAATTTCTAGGAAATTAGATTAATTAGATATAAATACCTAGTCATTTCGCCATTTGAAGCAAGAAGTGGAAATATTGGAATCAAGAGCATTATCAAGAAATCATTATCAAGTCAAGAGCAGTCAAGAGAAGATTTATTGCAGCATTTCAACATTGAAGCATCATGTCAAGTTTTATGTGAGTTTTTTCATGTTTATGTTATCATTTTTTTTGTGAGGACTAACCCTTGTAGGTCTTCCAAAAAATCAAGCCAATTTGCAATCAAGCCTTGAGGTGATGTGCATGACTTAAGTCCTTTAAGGAAATCAGATTTGAGTGGTAAGTTACAATCTATTGTTGGTTCATCATTCATTTGTAATTTAGCCTCTATCCCTCAAAATGGTAAGCTCTTTTTTATCAATTTCCATCGTGGAAGTGGAAACACCAACATGAGGTTTGACTGAGGCAAGCCCCTATATGGCACAACCCTTCCTCTCTCTTTGAATGTGTATTTTTTAGATCTATAGAATATTGGAAGAAGATTGAAGAGAATTTATTCATTTTTGCATTGAAACCCTACAACTTGGCAAGATATAAAAACTCAATTATCTCGGCCCATCCGACGAAGATCCAATAGTGAGACCTAGAAGGAAGAAGGCCCTGATCAAATTCCCGAGGACTATGATATCATATTTCAAATCCAATTACCAAGACATAATCTCCCTAGGTGACTTAGTACTCTAGATCCAACCCCAAATTTATATACTAGGTGCATATAGCTCTGCTTAGTCTGTTTTTGAACATCAAATTTGTCTGTGACTTTCCAAATTTACTATTTTTACATCAAAGTAGTGCATTTTCATTATTAGCTAGTTGCATCATTGTATTTCATAGAAAATCCATTTTCAAGTCCCTAAATTTAGATCCTATAATTGATTGGCTCACCTTTCAAGTTGCAAGTCAATCTCATATCCTATCTAATCTTGAATTTAATGATAAGAGACCCCTGCAATTGTGGAAAATCCCCTTTGAAATCCTAAGGTTATATCTTAGGGTCTCACCTTTTCCAACATATCATTTTGGTGAACCCAACACATTAACATTATATACCTTCTGAAATATAAAGCATATCATCCTAGATCTAGGATTAATATTGCATTGTTTTGCATTGTTAATTTAGGCATTCAATTTTTGCATCATAAAAATCACAAAAATTCAAAAAAAATTGCATATCATATTGCATCATAGGCTGCAATGGGGTTAATTTCACTCATCATGGGTCATATCTACATTCTAATTACATTTAAATTTGCATTAGGTCTGAAATCAAATTTGAAAAGTGTTCATTGCATTCATTTAGACATTTTGCATATAGTTCAAAAAGTAAAAAATTGCATTGTTTTGTGTCAAAAAATTATAAAATTCATCATTTTCAGATTTTGCATATTAGGATCAGTCAACTACTGCATTTTACATCTAAAAATTGCATCTAGGGTTGTCTTTTATTGCTTAATTTTTTTCAAAATTGTTGCATACTTTCATTTCGCATTGCATAATATTAAATAGATCAAATTTTAGAAAAATATTTACTATCACTCTTGCGCACACACAAAAATAGTAGCCTTAAATAGTATTATAGACACTCAAACTTTGAAATTTTTAGAAAACTGTGCTGGACATAGTCACCCTAGGCACCCTTGTCCAACTAATTTTGGTTTAGATTTTTACCAGGTCACTGTCTTTGTCCTTTTTGTTTGCTTTTTCTTTCTGATTTTTTATCTTACATGTTTTACTGTGGTTGTTTTTTAATTTAGTGTTCATGATGGTCACACCTAGTGTCTTGAAACTATTATGAGCTTTACGACCTGGTGTCTTATTTTCAATACTCTAGTGAGACGTAGTTGTAAACTTATGGCATCTCGCATTGTTGTTACATCCACTATGGATCCTGAGTCCTCCAACTCTTTCATGCAAGGTATTATCAATACCCAACCTATTTTGGACTTCATCCCTAATCCTACCATATCCATGACAACTTCACAAACAAGCACCTTTATGGGCATTAAGACTATTATTGCCCATGTGCCTGATGACAAACTAAAACAATTGGATAAAGACTTAGAGGGATTACAAGAATACTTAAGAACTAAATCCTTAGTAGGACAAACAGTACCTATAGTGGACAATCTAAGGAAGTTGATTAATGATGCCCAAGGAATAGAGGTTTTGCATAGTCTAGCTCACATAGTAGACTTTGACATACCTATAATAGCTAGTTGTGCTCAAGCATTAGGAGACACTCAAAACCAAGGAGGAAATTTTTTTTCTCTCCCCAAAACTATACCTTCTATTCCTACATTCACATTGCCAAGCATAGCTTCAACGATACAACACACTAATGGCATAACTCCAAGCTTAGGGCTTCTTAGTGGGAATCCTTATAGTTTTATGACATCACATGTAACACCTCAATATTTATCACCTCTCATAAATTTGCAACATAGTAATCCACTAAGCACTTACACAATCCCACCATATTCACCAAACTCTCAAAACATGTCAAACAATGATTAAGTTATAAATCAACTTTTACAAAATGTGATCACTTCAACAACAAATCTCCACATTGAATCAAAATCAACATGGAAAACCATCACAATATCTTAAGAGGATCCCATTGTCAATTGAAATTTTGAGAACACCCTTGCCTCAAAACACATAAATTCCCTAGTTTGAAAAATATAAAGGTAAAGGAGACCCTAATAGTCATGTATAAGCTTGTATGGAATTTTGTAGTGGCCTCATCTTTGAAGATAAGCTCCTAGTTAAACTCTTTCCAAGATCATTGAAAGACATAGCCTTGGAATGGATTTGATCACTTTCAAACAACTCCATTGATGCAAGACCATCTATCATCAACAACAATTCATCAGGGGTTCTTCAAACCCAAACTCAAATGGAGAAGATCAAATTACAAAACACCAACAATTAACTATTCATTTCACCAATTTCACTTATCAACTCAATAAAATCCTCAATCTCTCTGGCCATTCACAAGGATAAAAACCCTCATTTTAACCAAATCAAAATACCACACCTTTATCAAATTCAAATACAACTTATCCATCATCACTTTGACATAATTAAAACAAAAACCTAATCAATAAACTCTGATTTCATCAATTCATTCAACTTACCCACTATGCACCAACACTCCTCAAGAAACACAAGGTACAAAGACATCATTGATGGAACTAAGATCCAAAACCCTTACTGACCTCATAAACATCTTAGAACATCATCTTTTGTTAGAAATAAATAGAACATACTGCCCCATAACTCTATTTTGTCATAACTTCAATTTCATGCACACCAAACTCTCTTCTCAAGGCAAATAGTCAACTAAACATACATTCTTTCTTAAAAACTATTATTAGGCTTTCAAGAACCTCATGATCATCATGTTTTGACTGAAACAAACCGATACATTCTTACAAAGAATACTAAACCATCAGACCTTCCTATTTCTGCAGTCAAGACACCATTCACTACATAGGGTTCATGTTGCTCAAACACATCAATTCAAAAAGTATTGAATCCAAACCTCTTCCAATCCTTAGATACTCCTTTACTACCATTATTTAATCAATTATAGTACAAAAACAATCATTAGATCTTTGCACTCACAGTATTACACCTTTTTACAATCACAGACCCAAAACCCTTGTAGCACTGCATTATGACAAAAGTGGGTGTATCAAGCAACCCTTTTGATTCTCCATTAACCCTATACCCTTTCAAAATCCCATTTCAATCTTCTTTAACATAACAAAACACAAAGTATTGTTGTTTAAGAAAATATACAAATCAATTGACTATTCTACAAAATCAAGGCTCAAATTAGGCCTGATTTGTGAAGCAAATACCCTTAGTCTAACTCCAAATTCCCCTAGAACCAAAAACAGTCTTTATTCATGCCATGTAACCACCAAAACAACTATTTCTCTCAAGAAATCCATCCATTATTACATCAAATATTAAAACCCTCTTCCTAGCACAATTTGAACCATGTATACAAGGGTTTATGAAATTACCCTTTACCGACCTCATATCTTCGTACCAAAGCTTCAAACATCTTCTATTTGTTCTACCCAAACTGTTGAAATCATCTATCAACCATTTTGTAAGCATCTACAATGAGTTCCTTTATGGAGCCATCAACCCTTCATGGAAGATTGTATTTTCTAAGAAATATGCAACCAAACATTGAATTTCTTGTTTCCCCTGCACATTTCAATACATGCCAAACTTAAAAAATCTAAGACTAACCTACCCCACCAATTTACACAACCTAATTCAGTGGGGTAGACATTATCTACTGTCTAGACTCTCAAACCTTGTTATGAGGGTTTACAAACCGGTATGCAAATAATTGACTCAAACAAATGTTTTACTTATTCAAATTCCTTCAAAATGGTTTTGAATAAAAGATACTTCCCTATACTACCAAATACAATGAAGAACTAAGCCTGGTATTACTTTACAGGCCTAATAAATGAATAAACAACATAATGAAAACACAAAATTTTGAGAACAGGGTACTCGTATTATTAGATACTCTTCAAGAATACAATGCATGATCACTTGCTCGCCTTCCCCAAGCCTTAAATAAATGTTTTCACCATGTATATCGACTATTCCTTCATCTTCAACTAATTAACTACCTCTTACAATGAGATGACTTTTCACATTCTTGTCATTTTGTGCACTTTTACATTTTTACATCTTTTGCATTTTTTAAATTTTTTTGCAAACTTTCATTTTTTGACCTCCTAGACACCTATAAAAATTGAATTACAATTGAATGGGCCCTCACATGGCCATTTACAATGCTTCACATTTGAAAATTCAATTTTTTTACAAAATGCTCCTTGGAGACACAAAACACAATTAGGTGCTCCTGCACCATACACCCCAACTTTGAAGTTTTCCAAGTCTCTTGGAAATGATTCACCAACTTTGCTTGTACCTAAAAAACAACTTCAAATATTCCTTGGACTACTTATTCTTCCTTCCTCTTGAATCTTTGTCTTGTCCTTGTCCTTTCCTTCAACTCTGTCTTCATCTCTGACTCTTCTTGTCTTTAGCTTTGTCTTCATCACCATCTTCACTTTGTCTTTGCCATCTTTCTTTTTTGCCTATCATCACAACCTTTCTTTTCTTTCAAAAGGACACAAGACTACCCTTCCACAACTCTCATCTTTCCACCAACTCTTTTTCTACCAAAGGACACAGGATTGTCCTTCCACTTTGCTTTTCCAAGCAATCTTCCTCTTTTTTCCACAATTCATCCTTGACCTTCTCTAACCAACTTGTCTTCATCTTTTCATCTTCTCATCTACTCCCATCAATGGATTACTCTTCAAGCTGCAACCTCATGTCCTTCTTCAATCAGGTATCCATCTCCTTCACTGCCCCACCACACAACTTAGCAACTCAACAAACCATCCATCTTACCCAATAGTAGATCCTAGAATATGCCTCACTCTTTGTACTTTGTACCTTCTACCTAGCTTAATATCCATTGGAGGATGGTGACCCTAGACCTCAGCTTGTCTACCAACACACAAATTCTCAGAAACCTTCCTCTCGGCAGCTTAAATGGATCAAGCACCTGGAACCAAACTCAACAACAACTTCAACAAACCAAACCATCAGAATCGGCTAGCTCTGATACCAATTGATGCAAGAGCATCTATCAATAACAATAATTCATCAGGGGTTCTTCAAACCCAAACTCAAATGGAGAAGATCAAATTACAAAACACCAACAATTCACTATTCATTTCACAAATTTCACTTATCAACTCAACAAAATCCTCAATCTCTTTGGCCATTCACAAGGCTAACAACCCTCATTTTAACCAAATCAAAATACCACACCTTTATCATATTCAAATACAACTTATCCATCATCACTTTGATAGAATTAAAACAAAAACCTGACTAGTAAACTCTAATTTCATCAATTCATTCAACTTACCCACTATGCACCAACACTCCTCAAGAAACACAATTTACAAAGACATCATTGATAGAACTAAGATCCACAACCTTACTAACCTCATAAACATCTTAGAACATCATCTTTTATCAAAAATAAATAGAACATACTGCCCCATAACTCTATTTTGTCATAACTTCAATTTCATGTACACCAAACTCTCTTCTAAAGGCAAATAGTCAACTAAACATACATTCTTTCTTACAAAATTTTATTAGGCTTTCAAGAACCTCATGATCATCATGTTTTGACTAAAACAAATCGATACATTCTTACAAAGAATACTAAACCATTAAACCTTCCTATTTCTGTAGTCAAGACACCATTCACTACATAGGGTTCATGTTGCTCAAACACATTAATTCAAAAATTATTGCATCCAGACCTCTTCCAATCCTTAGATACTCCTTTACTACCATTATTTAATTAGTTACAATACAAAAACAATCATTAGATCTTTGCATTCACAGTATTACACCTTTTTGCAATTACAAACCCAAAACCCTAGTAGCACTGCATTATGACAAAAGCAGGTGTATTAAGCAACCCTTATTGATTCTCCATTGACCCTATACCCTTTCAAAAGCCCATTTCAATCTTCTTTAACATAAAAAAACATAGAGTATTGTTGTTTTGGAAAATATACAGATCAATTGACTATTCTACAAAATCAAGGCTCAAATTAGGCCTAATTTGTGAAGCAAATACCCTTAGTCTAATTCCAAATTCCCATAGAACCACAAATAGTATTTATTTATGCCTTGTAACCACCAAAATATCTATTGCTCTCAAGAAATCCATCCATTATTACATCGGATATTAAAACCCTCTTCCTAGCACAATTTGAACCATGTATACAAGGGTTTATTGAAATTACCCTTTACCAACCTCATACCTTCATGCAAAAGCTCCAAGCATCTTCTATTTGGTCTACCCAAACTGTTGAAATCATCTCTCAACTGTTTTGTAAGCATCTACAATGATTTCCTTTATGGAGCCATCAACCCTTCATGGAAGACTTTGTATTTTCTGAGAAACCTGCAACCAAACATTAAATTTCTTGTTTCCCATGCACATTTCAATACATGCCAAACTTAAAACATCTAAGACTAACCTACCCCACCGATTTACACAACGTAATTCGGCGGGGTATACATTATCTACTGTCTAGACTCTCAAACCCTGTTATGAGGGTTTACAGATCGATATGCAAAGAATTGACTCAAACAAATGTTTTACTTATTCAAATTCCTTCAAAATGGTTTTGAATAAAAGCTAATTCCCTATACTACCAAAGACAATGAAGAACTAAGCCTGGTATTACTATACAGGCCTAATAAATGAATAAACATAATGAAAACACATAATTTTGAGAACAAGGTACTCTTATTATTAGATACTCTTCAAGAATACAATGCATGATCAATTGCTCACCTTCCCCAAGCCTTAAATAGATGTTTTCACCATGTAGATTGAATGTCCCTTCATCTTCAATTGATTAACTACCTCTTACAATGAGATGACTTTTCACATTCTTGTCATTTTGTGCACTTTTACATTTTTACATCTTTTGCATTTTTGACATTTTTTTGCAAACTTTAATTTTTTGACCTTCTAGACACCTATAAAAATTGAATTACAATTGAATGGGCCCTCACATGGCCATTTACAATGCTTCACATTTGAAAATTCATTTTTTCTACAAAATGCTCCTTGGAGACACAAAACACAATTAGGTGCTCCTGCACCATACACCCCAACTTTGAAGTTTTCTAAGTCTCTTGGAAATGATTCACCAAATTTTCTTATACCTGTAAAAGAACTTCAAATCTGCCTTGGATTGCTTCTTCTTCCTTCCTCTTGAATCTTTGTCTTGTCCTTGTCTTTGCCTTCAACTCTATCTTCATCTCTGACTCTTCTTGTCTTCAGCTTTGTCTTCATCACCATCTTCACTTTATCTTTGCCATCTTTCTTTTCTGCCTATCAGGTTCACAATCTTTCTTTTCTTTCAAAAGGACACAGGACTTCCCTTCCAAAACTCTCATCTTTCCACCAACTCTTTTTCTACCAAAGGACACAGGACTGTCCTTCCACTTTGCTTTTCCAAGCAATCTTCCTCTTTTTTCCACAATTCATCCTTGACCTTCTCTACCCAACTTTTCTTCATCTTTTCATCTTCTCATATACTCCCATCAGTGGAGTACTCTTCAGGCTGCAACCTCATGTGCTTCTTCAATCAGGTATCCATCCCCTTCACTGCCCCACCACACAACTTAGCAACTCAACAAACCATCCATCTTACCCAATAGTAGATCTTGGAAGATGCCTCACTCTTTGTACTTTGCACCTTCTACCCAACTTAATCTCCATTGGAGGATGGTGACCATACACCTCAACTTGTTTTCCAACACACAACTTCTCATAAACCTTCCTCTCTGCAGCTTAGATGGATCAAGCACCTGCAACCAAACTCAACAACAACTTCAACAAACCAAACCATCAAAATCAACTAGCTCTGCTACCAATTGATGCAAGATCATCTATCAACAACAATAATTCATCAAGGGTTCTTCAGACCCAAACTCAAATGGGGAAGATCAAATTACAAAACACCAACAATTCACTATTCATTTCACCAATTTCACTTATCAAATCAACAAAATACTCAATCTCTCTGGCCATTCACAAGGCTAACAACCCTCATTTTCACTAAATCAGAATACCACACCTTTATCAGATTCAAATACAACTTATCCATCATCACTTTGACATAATTAAAACAAAAACCTGATTAGTAAACTCTAATTTCATCAATTCATTCAACTTACCCACTATGCACCAACACTCCTCAAGAAACACAAGGTACAAAGACATCATTGATGGAACTAAGATCCACAACCCTTACTGACCTCATAAACATCTTAGAACATCATCTTTTGTCAGAAATAAACAGAACATACTGCCCCATAACTCTGTTTTGTCATAACTTCAATTTCATACACACCAAACTCTCTTCTCAAGGCAAATAGTCAACTAAACATACATTCTTTCTTACAAAATTTTATTAGGCTTTCAAGAACCTCATGATCATCATGTTTTGACTTAAATAAATTGATACATTCTTACAAAGAATACTGAACTATCAGACCTTCCTATTTTTGCAGTCAAGACACCATTCACTACATAGGGTTCATGTTGCTCAAACACATTAATTCAAAAATTACTACATCCAGACCTCTTCCAATCCTTAGATACTCCTTTACTACCATTATTTAATTATTTACAATACAAAAACAATCATTAGATTTTTGCATTCATAGTATTACACGTTTTTGCAATCACAAACCCAAAACCCTCGTAACACTACATTATGACAAAAGCGGGTGTATTAAGCAACCCTCATTGATTCTCCATTGACCCTATACCCTTTCAAAAGCCCATTTCAATCTTGTTTAACATAACAAAACACAGAGTATTGTTGTTTTAGAAAATATACAAATCAATTGACTATTCTACAGAATCAAGGCTCAAATTAGGCCTGATTTGTGAAGCAAATACCCTTAGTCTAACTCCAAATTCCCCTAGAACCACAAACAGTCTTTATTCATTCCATGTAACCACCAAACAACTATTACTCTCAAGAAATCCATCCATTATTACATTGAATATTAAAACCCTCTTCCTAGCACAATTTGAACCATGTATACAAGGGTTTATTGAAATTACCCTTTACCAACCTCATGCCTTCATGCCAAAGCTCCAAACATCTTCTATTTGGTCTACCCAAACTGTTGAAATCATCTCTTAACCATTTTGTAAGCATCTACAATGATTTCCTTTATGGAGCCATCAACCCTTCATGGAAGACTGTCTTTTCTGAGAAACCTACAACCAAACATTGAATTTCTTGTTTCCCCTGCACATTTCAATACATGCCAAACTTAAAAACATCTAAGACTAACCTACCCCACCAATTTACACAACCTAATTTGGTGGGGTAGACATTATCTACTGTCTAGACTCTCAAACCCTGTTATGAGGGTTTACAAACTGATATGCAAAGAATTTACTCAAACAAATGTTTTACTTATTCACATTCCTTCAAAATGGTTTTGAATAAAAGCTACTTCCCTATACTACCAAAGATAATGATTAACTAATCCTGTTATTACTATATAGTCCTAATAAATGAATAAACAACAAAATGAAAACACAAAATTTTGAGAACAAGGTACTCTTATTATTAGATACTCTTCA
Source organism: Sequoia sempervirens (assembly GCA_007258455.2). Taxonomy (NCBI): domain Eukaryota; kingdom Viridiplantae; phylum Streptophyta; class Pinopsida; order Cupressales; family Cupressaceae; genus Sequoia; species Sequoia sempervirens. The sequence goes on along the minus strand of VDFB02000015.1, from coordinate 168,578,418 downwards.
AGAATACAATGCATGATCACTTGTTCACCTTTCCCAAGCCTTAAGTAGATGTTTTCACCATGTAGATCAACTGCCCGTTCATCTTCAACTGATTAACTACCTCTTACAATGAGATGACTTTTCACATTCTTGTCATTTTGTGCACTTTTACATTTTTACATCTTTTGCATTTTTGACATTTTTTTGCAAACTTTAATTTTTTGACCTCCTATACACCTATAAAGACTAAATTACAATTGAATGGGCCCTCACATGACCATTTACAATGCTTCACATTTGAAAATTCAATTTTTCTACAAAATGCTCCTTGGAGACACAAAACACAATTAGGTGCTCCTACACCATCCATAAATTCATTCAAACAATTGGTTGAAGCATTTCTTCAATAATTTTAAGTAAACATTGGACCTCAAATCACACTAACTGATTTAGTACATTGAAAATAAGGAAAAAATGAAAAGGTAACATACTTTATAGAGTGATATTAGTTACTTTACTCACAAATTAACTATACTCTTCCTAATGTTGATGTTCAAAGAGTGTTCATTGGAAATTTGCAACCTAGAATTAGGGCTAATATGTTGTTAATGAAATACCCATCATTTACACACGTGTGTATGGCTCTTCATGATTATTAGATATCAACTAGTCAGTATGAAGTAACATCTTCATCGATTCCTACTAAGCAATCTAAATATGTCCCTCAAAATAACTATCAACCATTCAAGAAGCAAAATAAGAACTTTATCAAAATAAACACACCTCAAACAACTAAAAAAATTGAGCCACAAGTTACAGTCGTAAGCTCAACTCCTTACCAGTTAGGTTAAAAGATAGACAATTAACCCAATTGTCTGATTCTCTACATTCAATCATGTTGCAATTACTAAGCAAGAACCTAATCCAGTTACCTCTGATTAGACTCGTGGACACAACCAAACCTTTTCCTTTGAACTTTAAAATTATTTTGTTAATATCATCGTACACCTAGACACAATACAGAACGATGTATGCATCTTAAACATCAATTGCAAGACCTCATCGATTCTAATCACATCCAGTTGGCCAATGTTAATGATAAAGGAAACAAGTCTATTGCTCCACCCAATCAAAACTTTCAAATTTTCACAAACCTAATGCCAAATCATACATTCAAATTTATGTAAGCTTGTGATGATAAGAATGATAATGAGGATGGTCTAAATAATATAATCAATGTAATATATGTTCAACCTTGTAAGGGTCAAACCACTTTATTACCTGATATTGCTTTCACACAGATTGATACATATATTCATGTGCCAGATGCTCCTCTCTATATCATTAGATGTATCAATGAAAAACCTACACTGGGAATACTCATTGATCCCATGTGTCTAGAGAATGCGATCATTGAGGAATTCTTGTTTGTGCACGAGCTTTATAAAGATTCTTATGAACAATTGAAAGTGTGGTTAAAAATTCATGATGGTTTCACTTGCCCTACAATAGGTTTGATCGCTCTTCAACTTAAAATTGGACTAAAACAACTAGATATATCATTCTCCATCATCTCAATGTTAAAAAAAATCCATGTGAAGCTAAGTTATCCATGGATACGCTCCATGGATGTCTTCCCATTAGTGGTCCACAAGTGCATAAAGTTCCCATTTAAAAATCAAATATATACAGTTCATCATAGTGGGTTTAATACTTTGGCTTCTCATAGAAACTTTTAACTGGACTAATTTTAGCCTCAACCCATGGAACTTGTTAAGCCTTGTGAGGATTTCTTTTTTAGGTCATATCAAAATTTATGGCAAAGCACATAATAGAGTTATCCCTTAGCAATATTCCTGAGAATGATAGAGCTATGGTTGTTCCTCCCACCCCACAAGTTGTGGATGAACCCATGCTTGAAGTAAATTCCCTTACAAATACACAAGCCATTTATGTTGTAGTTCCTCCACCAATATCATACAAAAGGCTGAGAGATAATCACAAGATTACCTTTGTGCCACCAAAAGAGAAACAAATTTATAGGCCTAAGGAGACAACAGTTTCCCAACCCCTGGTGGTTCCTTCAGTTCCTCCTCTAAGGGAAGAAAAGAGACCAATGCTAGAGAAACCCACTTTTACCCCCTCACAAATTGAAAATCACACAAGAAGAAATAGAAATGCTAAAAAGCATAGGTGTAAACATCATGATATTTCTTGTTAGCTAGGTGAAAATAATAAAACATTACTTGATGACCAAAAACCTATGCAAATAAATCAAGATGAATTACCACTTTCACCAAAATATGACATTGAACCTTGCATGTCCCAACCAAAACAAAGAGTGAAACAAGAACATACAACTAATATTTCCATTAAACCACCCATGGTGATAAATCTAGATGAGGAGAATGAAGACACTAAGATTGATGAACAAGTGCATAACAAACTATCTTTGTTGTTCTCAAAGTCTATGGATTTAGATGGGGGCAACCATGATGATCCTCCCGATGAGAGTGATTCACCACATGTCAAACCTGGTGATGCTCCTAGTACAACACTTGTTGTAGTCTCGTTGGCTAGTTGTCCACCTTCCATATATGATGACTAAGATTGGGATGTGGACGATTTTCTTTAGATCGGCTTGCATGTGCAGTATACATTTGTATTTTCTTTATGTGTTTATCTATGTTGCTTGCACATGTTGTGATCCCCTGTGTTGTGCTACTTGATGTATCTTTATATTCATGAGTTTTCTTTGGAGGACCCTTTTTTCTCCCTTGGCGCAAGGATACAAAGAAAATGAATCGGTCGTGGCATTCATCTATTTGTATCTCCATTCTTCTTTATGTCATAAAAATTGTCTTTTTTTTGTCTTATGTTTTCCTTTTAGGGATGATGCAAGGCATTAAGACATTTAGGTCTCTTCCATGTTGAACCAAAAGCTTGTTTGTTTTCTCTATGTGTTATTCTTCCATTGTGTTCATAGTTCCATGAGTATTTGGGGTAATGATGTCAATTCCAATCTCACTTATATTGTAGCAAAGATGTATACTGACCTCAAATTCATGGATCCCTTATGTGATCATCATTGTGTTGTTTGTTACATTGCATTGGGGGAAATCCCTTATCATGAGGTAGCTTCATTTAGAAACATATGATTGGCATTAGGGCTTCCCAAACAATCTCTCACGACCTTCTCACATGGAATTTATCATTGTTCTACATTAAAGCAATTGCTCATAGTATGGTGTTTTGTAATTACTTTAAGGTGGGGGCATACATTTCATTATGTGCTTCACTTTTTTCACACACATTGGACTTAGTGATTTGTTGGAATAGCATTTTTCTCATTTGTGTAGCACCTTATTAGAGTTATTGGGACTATAACTCTTGGTATGGTTGACATGGGTATACACCTAGTGAAAACAATCCTCACTAGTCCTTGTGTGTTTTCTCATTTCGTTATTGTCATTGAAAGGATCACCCAGTGAATATCAGACTTCAGCCTTTGGTTCATGATTCACCTAGAAAATATCAGACTTTGTTAGCTTTTGAGTCATGAACACCTTGGGTATGGATCCTAACATAATGCAGCTTGGTAGTCCATGATTGCCATACCCTCTTTTTGTGTTTTGTGTTTTTATCATGTATGTTTTGTGTTGTCTTGTTGCATTACATACATGCGTGTTCCCTTTTCTTTATGTTGTCTTTCCATAGGATCTTGAATCTTGGGGGCTTGTGCACTCCCTCTAGATTCATTGTCATCCTATCTTTTCAACATTTAGATAATCGGACCCCTCTTGACATAATTTCTACTTTAGTGTGAGTCTAAGTGTAGTTTCATACTCTCACTAAAGTGGGGGCTAAATGTAGCATTGTAAATTGTCACCTATGACAATTTCACACTAGATTGTGCTCCCTCCTAACTAATTGGGCCTAATTGTACATCTAATGTCCTAAATTATGCATTGCATGGCTCATTTGGACATTTATTAAGAAAACCCACTTACAAAACCAAAGAAAAAATTTAATATTTTTCTCCCAAAACTTTACACCCCACAAAATAGGGATAGGACAAGGTTTCCCTAGGCAACTTGGTCCCTTATTTTTCCTCCAAATTTTAATATGTCAAAATTGGCATTTCATTATTTGAATTTCAAATATCAAATGTTGACTATTGAGATTTATATTTTGAGGAATTAGATTAATTGCATATAAATACCTACTCATTTCACCATTTGAAGCAAGAAGTGGAAATATTGGAATCAAGAGCATTATCAAGCAATCATTATCAAGTCAAGAGTAGATCTATTGTAGCATTTCAACATTAAAGCATCCTATCAAGTTTTATGTGAGTTTGTTCATGTTTATGTTATCATTTTGTTTGTGAGGACTAACCCTTGTAGGTCTTCCAAGCAATCAATCCAAGTTGCAATCAAGCCTTGAGGTGATGTGCATGACTTCAATCCTTTAAGGAAATCAAATTTGAGTGGTGAGTTACAGTCCATTATTGATTCATCATTCATTTATCATTTAGCCTCTATCCCTCAAAAGGATAAGCAATCTTTTACCATTTTCCATTATGGAGGTGGAAACACCAACATGGGGTTTGATTGAGGCAAGCCCCTATATAATACAACCCTTCCTCTCTTTGCAATTTTCTAGCTTAGCATTTAATTCTAACTTAATCATTCCCACAATTCTCATTGCTTATGTGTATGCATCTTATTTATTTAGCACATATTAGACTTAGGGAAAGTTTTATTTTCCTTCACAATAGTGTAAAATATCTTTAAGTGATTCTTTAGTGTAGATTTACAACTAAAAGAAAAAGTTAATAGTGTCCTTACGTGCACCTTTGAATAAAGGTAAAGATAGATGTGGTTTTTCAAGGTTACATACCTCTACATGAAACATTTTTTTTTTTCAATACCTTTTCTCTTATAAAAATTACTAATTAATTATCATTTTAGTTACTTTATATTTTCTCATAGATGACATACATATCAAAATTATATTCTTCTTAAGTATATAGAGGTTAGATTAATGACTCTTGCTAAGCATGTAAATGTTATTATATACTTTTAACATCATAGATGTGAAAAGTGCATCACTAGCACTTGTCCCATTAGTTTTGGACTCATTTTGACCTTTTGTCCCTAATGTAATGTTCTAGTGCTCAAATGATATAATTATATAAAAGAGTTGCCATTTGTTTCAAGTTATATTCTTCATTAGATCTAGATCTCATCCATAATTTGCATGTTTTATGTCCTAGATCAAAATCATAGGTGTGGCCCTGAACTTGGTTCAAGTCTATAATATTGGCCTTGACCCCCAATTTCCAATTTTAAAATTACTTATAAGCCCCTGCCAACTTCACTCCAATTAGTTCTTGGGCATCAACTCAAGTGTAAAATATTCAAATTTGAATGCTAGGGTGTTGTATAAAAGACAAAACCCTAGAGGATTTAGAAATCCATTTATTTTTATTTATTTTTCAATACATCCACTTATTGATCCTTCATCTATCTCATAACATCATCATTTGTACACAATTTGATCATAGAGAGGATTACATCAACGCTCATAGTCATAAGAACATTTATATAGTGCATTTTTATTGGCTTGTTTTGAAATTATTTAAACATGTTGAGTAGGTACAAAGGGCCTAACTACCATCAAGACAAGACGTAGATTCCCCACTCTTGATAACATGCTCTATCGATACTTTAAAGTTCAACCCAATCCAAGTACATAGACATAGCAAGTTTCTAAAGATCCAAAACACCATACTCAAGATCACAAATTTAGGTTCAAGGTGATACATTAAGTTCCATCAAGGTTGTGATTTTCTACATCAAGATTGCACTACAAATGTGAACCCTAACAAAACAGAGATCGATTTCTAGTCTATCAAAACTCCATTATCATAAATATAATAGCAAAATTCTATATTAAACCAACTAGATTAAACCAGAGATATTGATATCCATATTACCTAATTATTTCTATCAAAAAATTTCTAAATAAAAATACATATGAAAAGAATGAATCATCTAATTATTTATATCTCCAAAACTAATTTCTCTTACATAAAAGATGACTTAGTGCACACGTATTGGTCTCACTTTTTTTTGGGTCTTTTTGGACACCTTGACAAATAGCATGCTAATGTGGCATCATATTTGATGGTGTGGCCTTGAAACCTTAGTTATAAGCAGGAGACTTGCCAAGTAAGTTGTAAAAAATTGAGAGTAATTTGAAATTTCCATGTAAGATTTTAAGAAGTGTGAAATTAGGGTGCTCAACTCCCACCTATATATAAAAAGAACAAAGAAAATATATTAACTAAGAAATTGGAAAAAACAGAATTGCCCAAACCTTATCCCTATGACAAGTTCTATAATGCCAAAAAAATAAAAAAAATTCAAATGTGCTTTGATAGGAGGTGTTTATTGGAATGTGGTAGCAAAACATCCCCCGGGTATCCTGGCCGGCCGTCGGCGGGAAAAGCCCTCTTGGCCGCCGTGCGAAATCTCCGGCAGCCCTCTGACGCCACGATTAGACAGCACGAGCGGCGCAGCCGCCGGCTGCGGGAACGTGTCGGGTGATCAAAGCACGTGGCGACAACCCACGTGGCATCAGATCTCTCATAATGCTCGTACGGGGCCCACCTGCTCCAACGGTCCATCAAATCACACCCACCCCGGAGGCGCCGCTCCTGCGCATCGGACGGTTCACGTTCGCCCTCCTGCAAAACCCCGCCAACCGCGTGCGATCTGGTCCGTACAATGAGGTCATTGAATAGTATTGTTGGGCACACGGAATTATGAAGGAATTTCCTTCAGTAGGCAGTAAATTTCACATCTAACTTTCTTTTTCTCTTTCTTGAGATTCGTGACTGCACACTTTTCTAGGGTTATTTTTGTTTTGGTTTTTTTGGGGGGCTTAAAAGAGAATTATTGTCTGGTCTTTTTATGGTGCACGGGTGGCCAAAGTTTTCTAGGGTTTGGGTGGAGTTATTGACAGGCTCTTGGACTCCCAAGTTTTATGGGGTTAGAGTTGGGTTAAGATTTATGGTTAAGGTTTGCAGGTTGTTTTAGGTTATGGTAAAGTTTGTTTTATTTATTTGGGTTGTTGAGTAGTTTTATAATAATCTTTTGTAATTTGTTGGTAAGAGATATCAAGTTTCTACAATTCATAATGAGTATTTACATCAAATTTCTGGTGCATCAACGTTTCAGATCACACTCTGTGATCCATCTCCTTCAACTCTTTGCTTTCATCCTGACGATGGATCATGGAGTGTGATCCGAAACGTTGATGTAAAAATTCTTACACAATCAAATCTAGAAATTTGATGTAAATATTTGTTGGTAGTCATTAGGGGAGAGGACCCTTTAGCATGTTTCGATAATTGTTATAGCATTTGTTGATATAATGCTCAATATTTTTTAATAATATTGGACCAATAGTTGTGACTTTAAAGTTGTTAGTGTTGATAATGACTACCCATAATTAAATGAAATGTATTCCTTAGATCTAGAAAGCAACAAATCATGTGATGTCAGATCCGCACACCAATAAAACATGATTTGGTGCACAAGTATCGGTCTCACTTTTTTTGGGGTCTTTTTGGACACCTTGACAAAAAGCATGTTGATGTGGCATCACATTTGATGATGCAGCCCAGGGGACTTGCCAAGTAAGCTATTGTAAAAAATTGGGAGTGATTTGAAATTTCCACATAGGATTTTGAGAAGCGTGAAGTTAGGGTGCTCAACTACTAGGTCCTCTCACCTAGTAAGAATAATAGAGGAAGGAGTAGCGTTTAGAAGCTTGAGTAGTTATTAGGAGTTTAATCAATAAGAATAATGAATAGATTTTGTTCGCTTAAAGTTTGTTTAATCAATAAGAATAATAGATAGATTTTGTTTGCTTAAAGTTTTACATTGACAGGAATCTATTTTACCAAATTTGTATATGGAAGATTTAAACTTTGTTGGATGGAGTTTACAAGCTTGGGTAGCTATTAGGAGCTTAAGCAATAAGAATAATGGATAGATTTTGTTCGCTTAAAGTTTTAAATTGATGGAATTTATTCTACCAAATTTCTATATGAAAGATTTAAACTTTGGTGGATGGAGTTATCAATGAACATACCATCGGCTAAGCTTTGGTGGATGGAGTAATCAATGAACATACCATCACCCTTTCAACCAATTAAACTAGAGATTTCTATTTTTATTAAACTTTTTTAAACATAGAAAAAAAATTTTAAAAAATAGATTTGTTTAAGGGAAAAAATTCAAAAAACTTATTTAAAAGCAAATACTACATATTGGATAGATATAAGGGTTAAAACTTGTTAACAAAACATGAAAGGCTCATGTAAATCATCTTCTTGTTTATTAAAAAATAAATATGAAAAAATGTAGAGGTTGGATTTTTCTTTATTAAAAAGAAAAAAATAAATTAGTGGAACATGTTTCTAGAACACGTTTTTATTATTGTAAGGGATAAAAGAGTATATTTTATATTATGTTTTGCACTATTAAAATATATGTTTATAGTTTTTTAAAAATTTATTTGGTGTTTTAATCTAGAGTTCACTTAGCTCTCAACTCATTAGTGAATTATTACTCCAATTATTAATATTTCCTTACCTAAAACTATATTGTGAGTGTGACCTAGTTCTTTGGGTTGGGCCAAGCCACAACTTAATCAATGCTTTTGATTTTAAAACTTAAGTTCCTTGGGTTGACTTTTTGAGGATGCAATTGTTATCATATTATCTCGCACCAAAAAACCATGAGTTAATTAGCTAAAGGTTTGTATTTATAAATATCTCAAAGGTCATCAGTACATCATAGATTAGCAACAAGAAAGGCACTTCAATTGCTTCATCATCACATACATAGTGTATCTTCAAATTTTTATTATTGACAAAGGGGCTTGACACCCATCAAGGAAGGCAATTTAATCTTCCCTCTATTTTACATCATGTCCCACTATGCTTTTTAGCACAACTCCTTATTCAAAAGCAAGTATCCAAGACAAAAGCAAAGTGCATAAGGTTGCATCAACAAAGGGAAACTTTTCTAGAAATTAATTGTTACCATGTTGTCTCACATTCAAAAAACATGAGTTAATTAACTAAACGTGTATATTTATAAGTGGCTCCTAGGTCATCATCACATTATGGATTATCAACAAGAAAGACACTCCAAATGTATTATTATTTGATTCATTGAGCATCAAAGAGCAACATAGCACTTTATCATTACATATATCACTATTGGTGTAATTATTTAACTACACCTTATTATATTAGGTTTACATGGGTAATTTATTTTTATTACTTAGGTAGGATAAGATAATTGAGAGCATGTTGTTTCTTTCTTTTATAGGATTATTATTTTTTTCCTTATCCTCTTAGATTTGAAAACTCAGTTAAAGCAATCCTTTTTTTATTGTCTACCCCTTCCTCATCCTCATCGGATTTGAAATCTTGAGGCTATATATTGTAGCTCTTCCTTCCATAGAATAAGCATTTATGATATTAATCTCATATATTGAATATTCAAATTCTTGTGTTTTGATTAGTTATTGGATATTTTGTCTTGGATAGGATTCTTGTTTAATATTTAAAGTTTTGGTAACAAAGCAATGATGTCCTAAAGTTAATCCATTCATATATTTTTGGGAGTAACTATATCGATATTGGGGAGTTCACTATGTGATTTTTATTATAGATTAGTTTTGGAGATTGATGAAATAAGCCTAAGCTCGCCACAATGTCTAGAAGGCTCAAGAAAATCAAGACTGAATTTCATTTCCTCAAATTTGGAGATCAAGAAGCTCATTTATAAATAATGGTTTAATCATTGAATTTATCACACAACTTGTTTTTGGATTATTTTATGACCAAATAGACCTTGTCATTGCATCCAAAAGGCCCAAAAATCTCCAATTTATAATAATTTTTTCTAGGTTCAATGCTAGAAGAATCTAAGGAAAAAAAAAATTTATCATATAATGGGTGGTATAATTTATATAGATTATTGATTTGTAGAAAAAAAATAAGTGTTACAAAATGGTACTATGTAGATCACTAACACCTACACAACCCACTAGAGTAAGTTGCTAGCAACCTCCACTCCACTCGTATTCACTGCCAATTTTGGAAATGCTACCTATTATTGGCCCACATGAGAAAAACAATAGGTTTTGAGAAAATCGATAGTGTAGAAATAAACATAGAAAAGTAATACACAAGATACACAGATTTACATGGAAAACCTGTAATATACCAAGAAAAAACCATGGCAAAAGGTCTCACAATATTTTATTAGCTTTTGAAAAAAAATTGTTATTATAACAATCTATAATACACAACAAAAAAATATGGCAAGCTTCCATTGGCATCCAAATTGTTGAGTCATCTTCAAAGAAGACTTTCCAAAAATAGAAAGTGTGACTCAATGATTGCATGATGTACACATGTCATATTCCTGAAAATATACCAAAGATAGTAAGACTTGCCATCAAATGTTTAATCAATGTCAGATAAACAAAATTGACTTCACATACCAACATTCTCCCACTTGAAGTCAATTTTTTGTCTTGTGAAAAACTCCTCATACTGAAATACCAATGCTAATGCTACATATTATCAAGTAATATGCAAGCCTAGATAATTTTTGCACCAAATGAACTTCTCTCTACCAATGGGATTTTTCAAAATATTTGCTAGGTTTATATCAATGTATATCTTGGCTAAAGAGATTTGTCCTTCTTCCACAACCTCATGTATACAATGATATTGTACATCAATATGCTTTGTTATGGCATGATATGTGGATTTTTCGTGCTAAGTGCAAAGAACTTTGGCTATCACAATGAAATGTCATGTTATCTTATTTTACTTGATATTCACCCAAAATTTTATGAAGCCAAATTGCCTCCTTACTAACTTGTGTAGCTGCCATATATTTTGCTCTAGTAGTAGACAAGGCCACCATTGTTTGCAACTTCAATACCCAACTAAATGTACCTCCATCTAAGGAGAAAATATAACTTTTTGAGGACTTTAAATCTTATCTCTTTCTCCACCAAAATATACATCCACATACCCATTTAACCTAAATACTACTCCCACTAAAATAGATAGTGGCATTAGAAGTACCCATCAAATACCTAAGTATTCACTTCACAGTCATCCAATACTCAAAACCTAGATTTTCCATGTTACAATTGACTACTCTCACTACTTATGCAATATATCGACTGGTGCTCACCATGGCGAACATAAGACTACCAAATTTTGATGAGTATGGTACACAAGACATCTATTTCCTCTCTACTTCAATGTTAGGGCACTACTCTAAAGACAATTTAATATGAACAGGAAATGGAGTACTAACTAGTTATGTATTTGTAATGTCGTAAAATTGCACCCCTTGCAACTTCACATACATTCTTGCATCTGCTTTAGTGTCCACTCCCCTAGCATTTGTGTAGGCTCATTTTAACCCCTGCATCAGCCTTTTTCCCCTCTCAGGATGCTTGAAGACCCCTTTTCAGTAGCTACTTTCGTGCGTTAGCTTCACGTCAAACCTTGTGCTTTTCCCGTTTGTGTCATTTTGTAACGTGATGTGTCTAGACACCACACAGACATCTGCACACCATGCTAGTGTCCTGCAACATTTCAACATTCAAACGACCGCTTTTGAGCATGTTTATCACTTGTCAACAAGTTTTTTCAGTGGTAACGGCTTGGGATGCCTCGAAATAGCTCAAGAAGCTTCTTTTCCCTCTTTAAAAAGTTTTCTTTTCAACTCATTTGGTCTTCTTCTTCTCCTTCTTGGCTTCTCTGTCAAACATTCTACCATCTTGCTCTTGCTTGCACAACTTCCTTGTTTGTTACAACAACCTCAAGCTTTCATAGCTCACTACAACAACATTCTTACATCCTTACAATGCTCTTTGCAGCTCTCTTGGCTCTTGCAGCTATCTTTCTCTCCCTCTTTGGCTTCCTTAACCCTTGCATGCTATACCTCTCTTGTCTTGTGCTTGCGAGCATCCTAGGATTTCACACATCCCCTATCTATTGCATCTACATTTTGTGATACAGGTTCTCCTCCTCGAGCGGGGTTTGCTTTTATCACTCATCACACACTTTATTTCTTTGTATCTATCTCGCTATCCGTGGAGGTGGGAACACAAAAATGAGGGTTTGACTAAGGAAAACCCCTATACAGCCCCAACACTTTCTCTAGATCTTACGCATGTAGGTATTGAAGACATTCACTTGCTGGAGGCTTCATTACTTGGGTTTTTTGTGAGCTTCTTCTATCTCTCATCCTCTTCTACTTTATCATCTACTTTACTTTATTTTAGTTCTATCGTATTTTGTTATTTTCTTGTACTTTGGAAGTTCTCAGTGATTAGATTGTTAGAAGTCACTTTGTTGTTTTATGTGACAAACTTACTTTCTAGTCTGTACTAGACGCCAACGTGCCTTTAGGACGTCAATGCGTCACATTATTGTCTGTATGTCGTGATGTTGTCCTTTGGCTGAGAGCTCGTCATTTTTTCTAGAAAACCTTTGTGATTTACTCCTTTGGATTCTAGAACTCTCGCGTTGTTCCTTGAGGTATTTTAGGGTAGTTCGCCCCTTGGGAATCTCTTGAGAATACAGAGACTCATGAGTAGCAAATCCCCCTTCTCTACAATATTATGGATATCAAAGCGTTGTAGAACCTTCTCCACATAAGTTTTTTATGATAACCAATTTTTTTATTCTTTTCAAGTCTTTATGTATCCTCATTCGAAGAATTTGATTTTCACTTCATAAGTCCTCCTTCTTAAACTCCCTAGCAAGCTGAGCTTTCAAATGGATGATTTTGTGTATACTGGGACTTGCTACCAACATATCATCAACATACAAAAGCAAAATAATGAAAATTCCATCTTCATAACTTTGAAAGTAGGCATAATGATCAACTTCACATTTATTGAAACCCAAGATCATTTATAAGGAATCAAACCACTTGTACTAACACCTTGGAACCTATTTCAAACCATACAGTGATTTTCTCAACTTACAAAAAAGATTCTCCTTGGCTCTTTCCTCAAAACCTTTTGGGTGTTGCATATGAATCTCCTTAAAGAGAATACCATGTAGGAAGGTTGTTTTAACATCTAACTTTTCTAACTCCAAATCAAGACTAGCAATAAGAACTAAAACAAATTTAACTATACTTAGTCATACAGTAGGTGAAAATATTTCATTAAAATCAATACTAGATTTATGTGCATACCCCTTGGATACCAACCAATATTTATATCACTGGACAAAATATCATTCATGTCTCTCTTCAATTTAAACACCCACTTGTTCCCTATATCTTTTCACCCCTTATATAATGGCACAAGCTCCCACATCTTATTCTTTGTTGAAAATGGAGGTAATTATGTAGCTTTAAAACTTGTAAAACTATTATACTGTAGATCTAATTAAATGTGCTTTGTTACACTTTCTTTGTGGATGATTATCTGTTTAGATTCATTTTACCATTTGTAGAAGTAGACAGAAGATTGTAGAAGAATAAGACCAAAAGATAAAAGTGACATAGCATATACCATGCAGAAACCCTTTCGAGGAAAAAATCCACCACCATAATCAATAGTGCTTGTATTATTTAACCTTAGAACAAGATTACAATAATTCTTTATCAATCCTTGCTTGAGATGCTTCTTTTTCCTTCAACAATTTTTCTTCACAATCTGCAATAAACTCTAATAGAACTCTCTTCAACTTGCTACAATTTATAGACAATAATGAGCCTTGTAAACTCTAAATAGTTTACAATTACAAAGCACAAAGCTTATCTCACAAAACCTACGCTTATTCTTTGCAAGTGGAGTTCTTTCATGAAAAAAATGTCAGATCAAGTCCATCAATTTGGGCATCCAAAATTGAAGTCCTAACTCAACATTGATTACAAAGATATTGTAGGCTTCTCCTCAAAGTTGGTGCCCAAGAATGGGCCCACTTAACTCAGCCTTATAAAATATATTATCATGCAAAAGTGTTAACTCCAAGATGCCAACTTGGGCACCCAAGGTGGGTCCAAGTCAATCTCTGTTAACTGAAACATATCTCTCCACCATTCATGCAAATATCATGCATGACTGATCATCCTCACTTAACTAAATGTATCACCTGTTATCTTTCATGCAACTCAAGTCATTAGTCATGCATTCCAAGTCAACTGAAGTCAACTAGCATTCAACTCAAACTAACTACATGCAACTGAAGATAATTGAATCATAACTGTTCAAACTAAACTAAACTAAACTAAACTAATACTAAACTAAACTAAACTAAACTAAAATAAACTAAACTCCATGCATGTAAACATCAATCCCTAACTTCTAGGATCTTTACATGCATTACTGAAGTGTTATATTTCTCCAAATAGTTAACTTAACTCAAGGTGGGTTCCACCTTCCATGTGGGTGCCCCATGTGCTCCTATTTTGTAGGAGCTCTTCTTGGGCGTCCTCACATGTTCCTATCATTTAGAATTAATTAAAAATGTCAATTTTAACATGTTTATTTCATTTGAATTTAATCTCTTTCTAATCCTAGTGTTGGGGAACACTTTCCAAGGACTTAGGACATACATGAAATATGTTTAGGATTGCAATTAAATGGCATCCTATTCCCAACATTCTTATGTAGAGCTTTCATCTCCTCCTTCATGGAAGCTCTCAAATTTCTTTCATGTTCAAATTTATAAGCCTCCTAATATGAGTTTGGCTCACCAACATCGAAAATTAATGCATAAGTTGAATTACAAATAGGAGAGTACCTTTCTAGTGATTTGGATATTCTAGTGGATCTCCTTACAAGGGGTGATGTGACACCCTATGGATCTTTTTTTTTTGTTCATCCTCATCATATGAATTACTTTGATCTTCTTGGTTAGGTGGTTGATTTTTATCAAGAACCTCCATATTAACATCATAATTTTCCACCTCTACTAGAATAATTTTTGTACTTTATTCTTTACTTCTTTTCACTATTTTTTTAAGTAAACATATCGACTAATTATAATCATGTGGGAAAAAATATCCCACAACTTGTACCCCTTTGTACCATCTACATAGCTATGGAAAATCCATTTTGTGGATTTTACGTCCAACTTATTTCTATTCTCTTTAAGAATATGAGCATAAGCATCAAAATGAAAAACATGGAGAAAGGAATAATCAACAGGTTTACTTGTGCAAACTTATTTAGGGATTTTATGATCTAGAGTTGTGGTAGGTGATCTATTAATTGAGAAATAGATTGTTCTCAAAGAAAATTGATAGTGCAAAAATAAATAGAGAAAAGTAATACATAAAATATATATAGATTTACATGGAAAACTTGGTAATATACCAGGACAAAATCATAGGCAAAGGCCTCAAAATATTTTATTAGCTCTGGAAAAATTTTGTTATTACAATAATATGCAATACACAACAAAAAAACATGACAAGCTTCCATAAGACATCTAAATCATTGAGTCCTCTTCAAATAACACTTTCTAAAAATAGAAAGTGTGACTCAATGATTACATGTTGTATTGCCCAAAAATATGCCAAAAATAGTAAGACTCGACATAAAAAATTTAATCAATGTTGGATAAAAAAAATCGAACTCACGAACCAACATTCTCCCACTTGAATTCATTTTTTTTTCTTGCAAAAAAATCCTTATATGAAAGACCAATATCAATGATACATATCATCAAGTAATGTGTAAACTAGAGATTTTTTGCACCAAATGAGCTTCTCTCCACCAATGGGTTTTGTTAAAATATTTGTTAGGTTTATATCATTGTATATCTTGGCCAAAGATATTTGTCCTTCTTCCACAACCTCATGCATACAGTGATATTGTATATCAATTTCCTTTGTTCTAGCATGATATGTTGAATTTTATAGTAATTACAAAGAAATTTGGTTGTCACAATGCAACACCATGCTATCTTGTACCTACAATTCACCCAAAAATTTATGAAGCCATATTGCTTTCTTACTAGCTTGTGTAGCTATCATATATTCTACTTCAGTGTAGACAAGGTCACCATTGTTTGCAACTTTAATACCCATCTAACTACACCTCCATCTAAGGAGAAACATAACCTATAGTGGAATTTCTCTTATCTCTATCTCCACTAAAATTTGCATCCACATGCCCATTTACCTATAGACTACTCCCACTAAAATAGATAACAACATTAAAAGTGCCCCTCAAATACCTAAGTAACCACTTAACAATCATTCAATGCTCAAAACTTGAATTTTCCATGTAACAATTGACCACTCCCACTACTTGTGCAATTTCTAATATGGTGCTCACCATGGAAAACATAAGGCTACCAACTATTGATGACTATGATACACAAGACATCAATGTCCTCTCTACTTTGATATTAGGGCACCACTCTAAAGATAATTTAATATGAATAGGATATGAGGTACTAGCCGGTTGTGTATTTTATATATTGAAGTGTTGCAGAACATTCTCCACATAAGTTTTCTATTACAACCAATTTTTTGGTTCTTTTTATCTTTTTGTATCCTCATTTCAAGAATTTAATTTGCACTACCTAATTCCTTCATCTCAAACTCCATAGCAAGTCGGGCTTTCAAATGGATGATTTTATGCATATTGGGACCCACTAATAATATATATCATCAACATACATAAGTAAAAAAGTGAAACTTCCATCTTCATACCTTTGAAAGCAAGCACAATGATCAACTTCACATCTACGAAAACTCAAGCTCATCATGAAGGAATCAAATTGCTCGTACCAACACCTTGGTGCTTACTTCAAACTATACAACAATTTTTCCAACCTACAAATAATATTATCCTTGTCTCTTTCCTCAAAACCTTCTAGTTGTTGCATATAAATCTCCTCAAAGAGATCATCATGTAGGAAGGTTGTTTAACATCTAACTTTTCTAACTCTAAATCAAGACAAGCAACAAGAGTTAAAACAAAGTTAACTATACTTAGTTATACAATAGGTGAAAATATTTCACTAAAATTAATACCAAATTTATGTACATACCCCTTGGCTACCAACCGAGCTTTATATTGCTCCAAATTATCACTCATGTCCCTCTTCAATTTAAACACACACTTGTTCCCTATAGCTTTTCACCCCTTAGATAATGGCACAAGCTCCCAAATCTTATTCTTATGTAAAGCTTTCATCTCCTCCTCTATGACAACTCTCCAATTGCTTGCATGTTTATATTTGAAGGCCTCTTGATATGAGTTAAGCTCACCAACATCAGTAAGTACTGCATAAGTTGAATTGCAAATAGGAGAGTATCTTTCCAATGGTTTGGATATTCTAGTGGATAGATCCTTGCAAGGGGTGATGTGACAACCTATGGCTCATTTTTTGTGTTCATCCTCATGATATTACTTCGATCTTCTTTCTTAGGTGGTTGATTTTTATCAAGCACCTCCATATTAGCATCATACTTTTCCACCTTTGTTGGAACAACTATTGTACTTTATTGTTCTTTACTTATTTTCACTATTTTTTGTTAAAATAAACATATAAACTAATTATAATCTTGTTGGTAGTAGTATCCCACAACATATACCCCTTTGTACCATCTACATAGCCAAGTAAAATATTTTTTTTGTACTTGATGTCCAACTTATTTCTATTCTCTTTAGGAATATGAGCATAAGCATCAAAACCAAAAACATGAAGAAATGAATAATCAACAAGTTTACCTATCCAAACTTCTTCAAGGATTTTATGATCTAGAGTTGTGGTGGGTGATCCATTAATTAAGAAACAGATTGTTCTCAGAGATAATTGACAATTCAAAAATAAAATAAAAAAATTAATACAAAAAATATACTATAGATATTCTACCCACCTCATATGCCTCCAATTGAGCTTTAATTTATTTTTGATGAGCTTCAACACTTAGTGGTATTGTGCAATAAAAACCCCTTTGGCAATAATTAATGCTTCCACTTGCCCAAATCTTGCACTATGACACATAATTCCTAGTCATATGCATGATAGCACTACTTAGCCTCATTTAACTTCTTGTTGGCATTACAATTGACTTGGAACACCTTTCTAAAGTATATGAGCATGAAGATGGTATTTATAAGGACTCATATTTATAATGTCAATTTTTTCTTGAGTCCCTTCCCTTTTGTGTGTCTCAGTCATTTTTGACCCATTGTCAATGACTGATCTAAGATATTCTAATGGGGTCCCCTAGATGTAAATTGATGCCCAAAACCCATAAATTTTTTAAAGTTTGGATAATACTAGTGTTCTCCTTGGTTTTGGTATGCTTATCACCTTTTCAAAGTTTTAGGAGTATCCATCCTCACATATCCTTCTTGTTGATCCCAAAACCCTAAATTTGGAAACCTTGTGAAATTAACTGTCAAGTTTATTGACCTTTTAGAATATCAAGGTTTCCCATATATTCATGCCTCCTTTAAAGAATCCCCAATATTTGAATCTCAAAGGTTGTAAAGTGTCTAAGTGTTGTGTTAGAGTCAAACTTTTGACCATTCCCTATTCAGGTACTTCCTTCCATCCACCCCTAAAGGTCTAAAACCTTGCTTTATTCTTTGTCAATTTTTTTTGTGTTTTAGAATGTCAAATTTCTTCATTCCTTCATCCCTTGTTGAAATTATCATCTTGGTCATGCCTTCCCCAAAATTCTGACACCCAAAATTTCCCTTAGTCTTTTTCAAAATTCCTCCAAGTCTTTCAAACTTTCACAATTTCCCATCCCTTCATTCTTTCCCTTCCAATCCTAACATCCTAAAGGTTTGACTTTCCTCTAATATGTCATGTTGACATCATATTGATATAAACACCCTATTGACATCATGTTGATGTTAGTAATGTGATGAAATTATGTTGAAATCATCATCCCATTGGGCTTTTGGAGTTCCTCATCCTCCACTACATTCCACTCCAAAATTTCTCTAAGTCCTTCAGAGTTATACTTTCAACCATCCCTTATTTGAGTACCTATTTTCCTCCACCCTCGAAAGCCTAAAAAATTTCAATTTCCTTATTGATTCCTTTCATAGTCAAAATTTCTTCTTCCCTTTAACCTGGTACCAAGTTAAGCTTCCCTCTAAAACCTAATCCCAACATTCCAATGACCTTTCCTTTGTCAGAATTCCCCTATTGGTCTTCCCCCTTTCTTCATCCCTTATAAGCATGACTTCCTAGTCTTCCCCAATTTCTTGACACTTTAATCATGGCATATTGTATGAGTTTCCTCTAACCCTCAACTATCTAAAACTCCTACCTTTTCTCACTATATCTCCCACCTACCCTCTTGAATGACCCAAAGCTCCATTAATGATTTGATTTGGCCCTACAACTACCATATTTAATTTGGCATAACCCATTAATCATTCTATATACAAATTTGCATGGATCTAAAGAAGGATTTTAGTGCTCAACCCATACCATATTTATTATTATAGAGCCTAACAATAAAGATGTCATCTCTAAGCCACCTTTTAAATGGATTTTTTGGGTGATTTCCTCACCATCTCACATGATTTATCATGCCATTAATTTTCATAGGTATGGTGAGTGGATGGGAAATAGATTTCTCATGGTTCTTGATGTTTGTAAATTCCAAATGGGAATTTCTAACATGTATTTATGACAATGACAGTTAGGGCATGGGTGATCTCTACAAAATCAAATCCACACATCTTCTCCTTCACTGTTCAATTTACCATTGGTGAATCTATATATGCAAGTTCTTCATTCGTTTAAAGAGTTGGTTCTTTAGGATTTTTCTATTCATAGTGCAAAATAGTCTAAGGTTTCAATATTTGATAGTTTATCCATTATTAGAGTTATTCTCTAAGTTATAAAGAGGTAACTATTGAAACAAATATATGTAAACCATTGTCTCATTGGTTGGTTGCTAATATTTTGGATTATTTCCAGAGTAAGAGGTGTGAAAAATGTTCATCTTGTAAACTTTGTTCTACCACATTTATTGGTGTTGCTATAATGGGTATTTAAAAATATTACAACATTTAAATTTATTGCATTCTTGGAATATCTTGTTGGCCTCCTACAATGATCTAATAACTAAGCCTTTACAGTTGTGATTCAGAGATTGGACATCTAATCTGAATAGCTATCTCAATCATCATGAAGGTGCAGTTAACTTTTCAACCCAAGGATGTAAACTTGAAATGGATCAGCATAGTATGTGCACTAAGGCTCCAAAGTAGCCATATCCATCCTACAGCTAAGAAAGACACAATGCTGAAAATAAATTGCTTGGAAAGAAATAGCATAAGTGTTGAACATCAACCAACAACTATACTAAGCTGAAATGCATGACAAAAATGAAAATCTGAGCGAACAAACAAGAAACTAATCTGTCTACTTTGGCTATAGGAACAGTCACAAAATGGAATTCTAGTGGCTGTAGGAACAATTAGTGCCATATTTTTAACTAATTACTGAACATAAAGTAACAACTAAGCTAAAGGATGGAATGCTCACCAAGTGGTCCCCCTTGGATGAGTATTCCTTAAGGAAAATGTAAACTCAGATGCACAAATTTATAAACTCATTTTATTCATCGGAAAACACAAGTACAATAGAGCATCATGACTGTATTACTAAAAAACTAAGAATGTGAGTACATCATCAAATTAAGCAACATTCTTGGAAGGAGCATCTGAGTCTCCTTTATAGGAAGAAAAGCTACTAACTAATCACCTAACAAGGCGGTCAACTCCAACAAATTAGGAGGACGCCACTTTAGGGAAAGCATAGAAAGTGGAGAGGCAGTTATGCATGCGCATAATCTGGTCAAGCATGTTTTCCTTAGTGCAGATTTAGCACAATAGTAATGCCTATATTTTCTCAACAAACAATTAAGACCATTTACAAGGCGGTTACAATTTTTATTTGAATGAGGAATCTCTTGCTGTCAAGAGTCTCCTCTCCATTGACCTTCGAATGATCACCTTGTTGACCGTTATGACAAATGACTAGCTGGTAAAATCTTCTTTAATTTTGTAAGCAGATAATTATATCTGCAAAACAATATTAGTATGCACAACAATTACATATCCATAACTATCTTAAAGTAGCATTCATTAATCCACATGTAAAATCAACACGGATAGTTCATATAGCATGTCAATGTCATTGAAGGTCACAAATAAGCTTATGCCCAATGTCTATGGTTTTGAGGAAATATTATAAAAAAGGTCAGCATCCAAGTATCAAAGTCTATGACAACTACAAAAAATAAACAATAACTTCTATCAAAATTGAGTCATAAAATAGACTCATCATATGTAATGGTATCTTGTTGTAGGTGAATATAATTGGGTTTAGAGAAGGATTATTAAGTAAAACTATGTATTTTATATCATACCTAAATGTTTATTTACAATTCTTTGCTTTTCATGGCTAGAAATTCTTTTTTTACCCAATAAGGCATCAATTAGTAGGAACCCTAACCTTCTACACCATTTAAAATCATCAAAATTATTCACTAGTAGTATAAGAAGTAGGAATAGATTAATACATTGTTGTTTATGATTCAACATTACATCCAAGGATAAATCTTGAGTAAAATGAATGTGGTATATCATTAATGAATCATTTACAACATGTTTGTACTCTACTAAATGCTAAAAGGTTTGAAAGAAATTATCTCAAGAGATTACTTCATTATTGTCATGTGTAGGTACATGTGCAAAGTATTTGAATTATTCATACAAAAGTTATTGCAGCCAATTGGACTTAACTTAGTGATAATTATTGGGGTTAAGTCTATATTTGATTATGGTTGTTGTAGGTTGCATAATTATTCATACTATTTGATTTAAGTGCTTATTTAGACATACCTCTTGGAATACCCTCTTGGGTTTAAGCCAAGCCCAAAGAGTGGGAGAGATTACCCACTCTCATATTTTAAATTTAATCATCTTGTGTATTGTAATAAACCTCTATTTACCTTCATGAAGGAAAAACTTGAGCCTTGAAAATGGGAAAAAGCTCTAGGACTTGGGAGTGTTTTTCTGGGACCTAATAGGCTTGTCCATCAAATTTTTCTTCAAGAGTATAAAATTCTTGGTAGCAAAAATTATCCACTCAAAACCACCCTTTCACAAGCAATGCATTAAGGGTGTAAAAGTTCCAATAAGTTTTCTAATGAAATCTCACTAGAATCTCACCAACCCATAGAAAAGTGAGGTATTCATCATGGTTGTTAGTTCCAACCACTCAATAATTGCATAGGAATTCTTGAGTTCCATTTGTAGTCTCCCTTGAGATATCATGATTCTCAAGTATGCTATCTTATTCTTCATGAATTTTCATTACTTTAAGTTGATTCAAATGTCTTGACTCCTCAACTACACCAACATATGTGTCATGTGTGATATATGATCCCCTCATCTTATTGAACACTAAGATGATGTTTAGATAAAAAACCACAAATTTACCAAAAAACAATTCTTGAACTACAATCATCAATAGTTTGAACTCCCTTTGGTCATTTGCTAGCCCCAATGGAATCATTATCCATTCATAAAAGCCTTCCCTTTTTATAAATGTGGTATTCCATTCACCTCTCTTCTTGATCTTGATACAATGATATCCATTCTTAAGGTCTATCTTGGAGAACTAATGTGCTCAACTCAAGAAATCTATCAATTCATTTATGCATGGAAATGAAAAATTACACTTTTTGGCGATCTTATTGATCATACAGGAACATGTACACATCCTTGATTATATATCATTATTTAGCATTATTATAGGAACTACACAAGGACTTAAGATTTCCTTAATAATACTTCATTTTAGTAGTTCTTCAATTTGGTTGTTAACTTTACACTCACATTAGTAATCATTTTGTGTGGTGCCTTGTTAGGAAAATTGGAACAAAGAATTAGACCCATTAAGTGTGAGATGATGTGCATTTGTGGTAATACATTTGGCATTCCCTTACCAATCTCATCAACAAACTCCTTGAGTAACAATATAACTTTTGGCTTTTCAAACAGTTGTGACTCCATCCAATCATAAACGGGCTTAACTACTAGCACATAATATTCATACAGGTATCCCACCTCTTTGATAAACCTATATTTCTAACAAAAACAAAACTTTTACCTTGTACATGACTCTTTGTGTACAATAACTCAAACTTCCCCATCCTTCTTGTTGGTGAAGGTGTTATTGTTCCCACCATAAATTGTATCAAGGTCATAATACTACAATATTTCTATTAATGCATGATAGACATCCATTGGGATCATGCCACATTATACCTCATTCATAGTTACACACTTTGTTATTTTAGAGCTATAATTATTCCCAACATATTTATAAGATAATAGAAAATAAGATTTTGACATATATTAAAAGTTTTTTTAATTCTTTTGCTAATTTGAAACAATCCATAGGAAATCAT
The DNA here is from genome assembly GCA_007258455.2 of Sequoia sempervirens. NCBI lineage: Eukaryota > Viridiplantae > Streptophyta > Pinopsida > Cupressales > Cupressaceae > Sequoia > Sequoia sempervirens. The sequence goes on along the minus strand of VDFB02000015.1, from coordinate 168,554,884 downwards.
AAATAGTTTATAGCGTCAAAATTATATGTATCTTCAACATCTTTTAAATAGATCAAAAAAATCATAAAATAGAGGTTAGAGAAAAATGTTATGCCATAATTATTAAATATACTTTTATTTTCAAAATATTTATGTTTTATTAACATTAAAAGTGTGGAAAATTCATGCAAAACTACCAAGAACTTATAATATAAAAGTTGTAGGCCTATTTAATATCTTTCCAACTATTCAAATTACACCTAAAATAAAGATTGGGATAAATATTTATTGTAAAATTACCTAAAAAGTGAGACATTATGGGCATGGAATAATTGTATGACCACATGCCTCTTGGTAGAGAATGCAAATTGCTAGAGATAACATGCCTATGTTTAAGGCATATTATTATTATTACTTTGTCTTCTAACATGGATGGGTATAAGACTAGAAAGATGTAGTTTTGAGGATAAGTTTGAGAAGTGTAGGGAATGGTTAGTGGTTAAGGGATAATTCTTTAGATGTGGCAATTGATGGTGGTGAAATCCTCTTGCATATTGTGAAGATTACATCTTTTAGATTCTTTGACTTGTCAATACTATGTTTTTGACATTGGGATTGAAAAATTAGATGTAGAGAATTTTTTTTTATGGGAATTTAGAGGAGGATATCTACACTACAGAAAGAGTGTATTTTTTGGTGTTGTGAGAAGGATACTTTTGTAGGATCTCTTTATCATTAGATGTTTGTAAACCTATGTGCATTCTCATTTTTGTGGGAATGAATCCTTTCAATAGATTTCTCTTAAAAACCAAATGAGATAGAGGACATGATCCAAATCCTTTATATGAGTGTAATTGGTAATATGTTATGGTTTTTATTAGACTAGACATTACTTGAGTAGTGAGAGTCTTGAGTGAGTATATGTTCATTATAGAAAAGGATTATTAGACTATAATGAAGAGGGTCTTCAAGTATATATAATACATGTTTTAGTGCTTCATTTGCTTCTAGGAGGGGGAAATTTTGTATAGGATAGTTTATATACATGGATTTGTGGATTATGATTGGGTAGGAGATGTTGATAGTAGGAGGCCTACATGTGGGTGTGTGTTTACCATATTTAGTGGTTCAATGAGCTAGATGATTTAAAGGTATGGGTTGTGGTTTCTTTTTCAATCACATAGGTAAAGTATATGAAAACTACTAATGCCTACAAGGAAAAGGAAATTTGGTTTCAAGGATTATGCTCAGGCATAGGGTTGAAGCATAATTAAATGTGATATTCAAAGTGTCACCGACATGGAATAAATGTAACACCCCACCACACAACCCTAGAGGAAGTTGCAATTAACTACTCAAATGCATAATTTTTTTTTTGTTTAAGTACAAATAACATGCAAGTTCACTACCCATTGCCAACAACCTCTAAGGTTACGAGATTGATATTACTTTAAAACCCAAACAAGAAACATGAATTGAGACCATAACATTTAATTAATTAAGAAATTAAGAACACATACATTCCATACATGATAAATTACATCAAGAATAAGAGATACCACATGATTTCAAATAACATAATTTAACAATAATATTACAACTCTCATTCCTTGAATGAGGTAAATCCCATAAGCATGGTTACATAATACATCTTCCACCTCGATAAAAAATGAGGGGTAATAAATTACAAGATTCAACTGAAATGAATAAAGCATGAAATGAAACTGGATCCCACGAGCTCTCCAACTAGAAATCTTGTCCACACGAACAAGAAGAAAACCCAATGGAGTAAGGTGCATGTTCCACCCAACCAAGTGATAACAAAAGGCTCACCCCCCGTGCTAGGAGATAGTAACATGGATTCCTAGACAAGACCATCTACCTCTAGACACATGCTAATACATAACTAAACTGAATCAAATACAAATACAACATCACTTAACATAATGGTTACAATGCTTCCAGAGTTAAATAATCAATTGCATCACTGATACAAACATACTGTTGACTTAGGAGAAGTGTCATCACAATGTTACATGGGACATCCTGGTAAGTCTTCCTAGGTCCCGACCCCCTTCTCGAGATATCCTGGAAACCTCTAACAAATCCTGACCCCTCATGCAAACCAATGCAGAATCAGTTATCTCTCGTAAATACAAGATAACGATCTTGCCATTCCAAGCCTTCTTGTCCCATCCCAAGTCTATACAAGCCCTTGCGTCCATGAGTGAGGCAAAATTAATCTTACTAAGTGTCTGATACTACCTATTCCTCTAATCAATTTATTTACATTATCACTGGATTAACTAACTTACAATGAGTTACCCTGGCACCACTTTGTGTGCTGGCCCTCATTGCGAGCCACTCCTCTAAGACAACACATGGAATAACTCCACAACCCAAGGGTACACAAGTGTGACCTAAGGATATTAAATCCCTATCTATGACATAAAGTCAACACATCCCGTTCGTGATAACCGGGTATCTAACTGGATACATTTAAACGCACTACCCAAGGCAATCCAAAGGTTGACTAACATATAATGACAACTCACATAATTATATGAAAACTCCATCTGGAAGACTTAACAACCCTTTTAATTCAATTTCCCCCAAAGCTATAGCAGAAGAAATCACATTTAAAAGAGCAATTTAACAGGAACTAAATCTACTTTGGATTCCCTAAATCCACTTCCTTTAATAAAATTCAATAGTTTATTTCCCCAATAAAACTAATTAAATTATGTCTCTTTTAGACAAAGGATAAAATTTAACCAGATATGTAATTCCCTAATTGCTCTTAAAAATAATAATAAACATTTACTTCTATGATTTAGAGCATATCGTTTTAAAATAAATAACTGTTCCATCAAAATATATTATTTTAAAAATCAATCCATTAATTTGACTATTATACAATAATTTAAAATTTCACAATTATATTTAAATCATCCCACCATTTTAATCAATATTTTAATATATCACAACTATATATATATATATAAAATAATATACATACATATATACATATAATATAACCTCATATTATATATATACATATATATATATTATTTATATATTATATATATATATATATATTAATATTTTAATATTATACACATATAATATAAAATATAAAATATATATATATATATATATATTTTAATGACTTATATATATTAATATTTTAATATTATATATTTATAATATTAAATATTAAAATATATTTATCATTTTTTTTTTAAAAAGTCAAAGCACGAAATAATAACGGATTTTTTGGGGGGAGTCGGTTGTGTTAAAGGGGAGTGTGCTGTTGTTAACCCGCAGCCGAACCCACCACTATGGTGGCGTTGTGTTTAACAGTCGTTCCCTCCACCGTGGGTGGGTGTGGGGCACTAGGCGTGGCTCCCTACCTCCCAGGGCGCGGTGAGCCCCAAAGTTGGGTTTAAATTTTTTTTATAATTTTTTTCCAAAACACAAAAAACCCTACAATTTTTTTTTTTTAAATCCAATTTTTTTTCCATTTCAAAGCAGGGTTTTATTTCCCCTAAAAAGAAATCACAATACATATTACATATACATATATATATATATATACATATACATATACATATATATATACATATACATATATATATACATATACATATATATATATATACATATATTTTAAATTTAACAAAATAACAGTTTAGTTGAGCAAATAATTTCTAAAAAAGAGTTATTTACAACCATAATGCAATTTTTTGAAGAAATTCATTTCTAAACTGAGGTTTCAAAGTTTTGAAACAAGATTTGAACATGGGTTTTCTTGCAATCAACCAGAGTTTAAATATTTACAACAGCATAATAAAAATTGTAAAACCCTTTCAAAATGAAAACTAAATTAATAGAAGAAAACCTGGTTTTCCAAAAGCTTGAAAGGTTGACAATGGTGCTATGAATTCTTCTTCTGATTCTAGCTCCTTCAAGAATCCCACTTGCTTCACCAAATCCAAAACCAAAAATAGAAATTTCTTTCCTCCCCTAATTTTCAATTTTTCATTCTCCCTCAAAAACTCCATAAAAAAAAACCCAATAATAGAAAAAAAATGAAATGTCTATCCAACCACCCTCATCAATTTTCAAATACAGAATAAGAAATATCTTAATTTCTTTTACATTCTAATTTAAAAAAAAAAGAAAATTAAAACATTTTTTCATTTTTTCAAATTCAAACAAAATATCTATTAATTCCAAAATGAATAACTTAATTCAATTCAACACAATTAATTTGATTAATCAATAAAATAAATCTAATCCCAGATTAGATTATTTTATTAATTAAATTAAATTAATTAATAAATTAAATAGCATATCTAACATTATAACCAGATAAATTTAATAAACAACTTAAATACATAAAGCCATTTATTTACCTTTTCCAACTTGCAATTAAATAAAATCAAGGAGAGATGAATGACATAGAAGCAACTTAACCCAACTAAAACCTGACAACACACTATGACCAAGGTGATGACTTGACACGAAAAACCTAGCTACTATCTCCCAATCGAATATTGTTGGCCAATGGACTTGCTCAAACATGTGAAACCAGGTGGAGTCAATGTCCTATACTTGTCAACCTGCGAACAAAGAGTATATCGAACATACATATATAAACATAATAAAACACACTGTGAAGAGGAAATCTCAGAATCACAGGGCGCTCGCAAGCGAGTGGTGCAATCCTGTCCCCTTCACCAATACAGTATTACTAACTGATGAATCTAACATCAATAATATAATCAAAAGCATAAAGCATCATTAATTCAAATATCTACTAAGCTAATCCAAAGCATGCCATAATAATAACATCAAAATAAAATACCATCACATCAAAATATAACATTCACATCGCTTTACAGTTTGCAATCAAATAGTAACCAAGTACCATAGTCAAAGTATTAACAGAAACAAAGCATAACAAAGAAGAACACTGTCCGATCAAAAGAGCAAAAAATGGAGGGGTGCTACAATAAAACCCTACCTTTCATGTATAATTAAACCACATTGATGTTTAGCATCTAAGTTCTGTAGATGCTTTGGTGAAGCCTATGAGCACATAGAAATTTAGATGGTACAAGATGGATATGGGGATATTTCCCCTTTGAAACGATTTTTTTTCCTATGTTTCACTCCTTATGTCATGCATAAAGAATGTTTAAGAATATTGGGAAAGGTGTTGTACACTTTGCATAAAATATTTTATAGTTTGTAAAGTCCTAGTCCATCTCAAAATGGGACACCACACTTTGAGTGTACAATATTTTCCTTGATAACTATTATAGGGACATTAGAAATACATTTAATGTGGTTGACACATTGAAGAAATGAACTTAATATTGGGGATGATGGTTTAGTGAGCACATGGATTAATGATCTCACTTTAATGTGGAAGTCATGATGGACAACCAAATTTAATATGAGAGGTACATTGGAGAAATAATTTAATTATTGGATGTTGTAAAAGGAATTTGATGTGGGATTAGAATAAAATAAGACATCTTGGGTAGTTATATTGGATAAAGCATTTGGATTGTCTTGGAGGATGTAATGAATCTTAGTTTTAAATTCAAACTTGAGCACCCACCTTGGGAGTGTCACTTGGCTACATTAATTAACAATGGCTAGAAAAACTAGTAAGTTTTTCATTCTTGTTGCTCTCTTTCCTATAAATAGAAGGCTTGGGATGGAGGTTAGATGACATCTTGTTCATGCTCATTCTAAGTGAAGCTTAGTGCAACACTCAGAGGCTTTATTTAATTGTTGATAGATCCAACGAAGAATGGAGTGGGACACATGAATCTCTTTTATTATTGGATTGGTCTCATGAGGAATGCAACAATGGTTTCTCACTAGTAGTGAAAAGGCCATACCATTCATGGTTTTCTCACTAATCAAGAGTGTTGATATCCTCTAAAGGATTGAAGTGATGCAAGCATAGATTGCTGCTCACAAATTTATAATGCAACATATCTCTATTGCAACAAATAATAATTCATAAAACCAAAGAAATGCAAACACAACTAAATATTTTTTTATTACATTCAATCAGCTTCAGACAAATACATAAATTGTTCAATACATCATGGGTTCAAATATGCATAATAGGCTCTTCTTGTAGCTTCATTTCTCTACTCCAAAACTCTTCATACTTTCCCTCCAAATCTCTGCACCTTTCTCTTGAACTACATGTTGATCTCTGTATGTTTTACTCCACTCTTTCTCCCATATGCGCTGCTGATTTTCTGATCTTTTAAAACTCGTCACACTTTGTATATCATTGCTCCCTCATTTATTTGAATCTTTTAAAAAGGTTTATGGGTTTTGTGCACTTATTTCTCAACTTTTCAAAATATTTTGAATTTTTTTTTTTTTTTTATGATATGAGGAAGTTATGGTCATTTTACCGAGACTGGGTCTCACAGTTACAATGCAAACAATCTTTTCTCTTTCCCCCAAAAATAATAAAATGCTAGTCAAACCTCCAAAATGCTCATTACTCCTTCCTGGCATGAATTTGCTCTTCTTGGCATGTGCAATTCAAATTTTTCTTCCTGCTCTCCAACTCACTATCTCCACTCTTCCTCAACACCCTACATTTCAATCTTGCAATAAAATACAAATTCAAAAATTTCAAAGAGGAGTTACAAAGCATATTAATTTCCCACTCTAAGCTTGGATGTGGGATTTTCCTTTTGGAAAATTAACATCTTTCGACATTTTTAAGCAATTAGAAAAATGAATCAATTAAGCAATTTGATTTTCCCACAATCTGTAACCAAATTCTTCTATGCTGGAGGAGTTGAGAATTCAATAATTCAAGCCTACAACCAAAAATCAAAACAAAACACAAGCATACAGTTTTAAAATATTTTTGGTTATGTAAGATTGCTTGGTACCCCTGGATGCTCCTGCCTCATGAAACCAAATATTGCATAGAAAATTATTGTTGAGAATACATTGGTTTCGACTCTTTGGAGGATTATTTTTTCTTCAAAGTTTTTGCCCAAGGTATATTTGTGTTTCTCCCTTTTGTGGTTATTATATTCTTTCTTTCATTCTTGTTATTATTTAGTGTTGTTACAATTAGTAAAAGGGTGTTGTACACCTTGCACAAGAAAGAATCATTTTAATTATATAAAATAAATATTTATTTGTGGTGCATAAGGTGTCATAAACCTAGTAAATCCTATGTATTTAATTAATCCTAATATTATTTATAATTCATTCAATATTATTTTATGTTGATTAAGGTGTCATAAACCTAGTAAATCCTATGTATTTAATTAATCCTAATATTATTTATAATTCATTCATAAGGGATGAGGGATTAACCATTAGCAATGATTATTTTTTACCATCAAGGTTTCACTAGTGTGGTAACTTTTGATTACTACGGACAATAACTAATTATTTACCAACAAGAAGTTATTATTTACTAAAATGGCATCTTGGAGGTTATGATGGGTTTGGATGCCATCTTCCCATGAGGTTGTTTTAGAAACTTGTAATAGTTTTTGGATAGTTATAACACCTTGGAAAAGAAGACAAAGATTACCTTAGGATGTGGAAAAATGAGATGTCCATAAGACTAAACTATGTGTCATTTTTTATTAGTGAGTTGTAACCTACATTGGTATATGTAATTAATGCTTAGATTCTTCCAAAGAGGGTAATGGAAAGTGTATAAAAAATTGGATGCCATATTTAGTGTGATAAAATGCTATTTAATAAGTGCTAAGGGAGGTAGTAGTAATGTAGATCTTTTTTGTTTACAAGTGTTAAAATATTGAAGACTAGAGAGGAGAAAGGAAGGATTCTATGTAAACTCTATTTTAGAAGATAATATAGACTTGGACCTCTCTTCTTGGTAGATTTTTTTCCAATAGGTTTCTCCAAGTAAATAATGTGTTATGTGTTTATTTCTTTTGTTCCATATTTATTTTTGTTGTTGATTTAATTTCTTGCGATCTCCATTTGGTTAACTACTGGAAAAAATGAAGATTTATAGTTTAATTCAAATTTTGATTTTATAGTTGCTCACCTTCATTTCTAACATTCAGTATAAGATCCTAGCCAACTTTTCTTCTTGGGTGGAAATGTGAAGGTTTTTTGAGCTATATTGGGAGTTTTGATTGATTTTTTTGTAGATTTGTGTAGAACCCAAGGAAAGAATGGGAACTTCCATCTGACATCAAGCTTTTGGCACCTCGCCTGAAGAAAACATCCTCATATCGGTTGGATATTGAAAATTTAAATGGAACCAACTACAAGTTGTGGAAGCTGAAAATAAAGGATCTCCTTAAAGAGAGGGATCAATGGTTGAAAACTGTAAGGCCTTTCTAATGTTCAATCAACTTGGTGTTTCATGGATAGACACTCAATTCAAAGGGAAGATTCCTAACTGAATAGTTCAATAAATCATCGCAAAGACTTCATTTGATTATCGAACAGGGCTTTGTAAGCTTGTGATGATGGTAGCATTGTATGTAGACCTAGGGACTCTACACGGCCTATATTGTTATATATAGGTGGTTTACACATGTGCATAAAACATGAAATGTTGAAAAGGAAAGCAAAGCATAAAATTGTAAAATAGAGTGAATAAATTAATCTGTCACCTATGCTAAAAATACTCTCAGCTTAGTGTTGTTACTAGTTAACTGCTAAAACTCAAATTTTGTAATAAACTATATGACTAACTATTTACTCTTCACAACTCAACTAATTAACTACTCTAGAGCTTGACTCAAAGTAATGTTATAAAACACATACTTGATCATGAATCTATTTGAAATGAATGCAATATGAAGCATCTACTCTAATAGTGAAAATTGAAGTGGGTGGATATTACCTTGAGTGGCCCTTGCTCAAGCTATTATTCCCATAGGATAAAACCAAATACAAGAAACTAAATCAGCTAGCCATCATAGTAGACTGAAAACATCTTTATTGCATTGAAAATTAAATGCTCACAATATGGAAAGAATCTCCAATAGATTTACCATTCAAAAATCCATATTCATTACAGGAGTAAACTAACAATTGTCTTACTAAAGCATGAAAACTAGAAATACACCCCACTTGCAATTCTAACTAGATTTATTCCTCGACCATCAATCCCCATATATAGGCATGGGAGGAGATTTATTTATATGACTCAAAATTGAAATTAAAAAAAAACTAAATGCTAGTGTCCACTCTCCTCAAGAATGGGAGGTGAATGAGTCTTTGCAACTAATCTATAATTAAAAGAACAACATAAAGGAAGTTGAAGTGGGACTCTTGCTCAAATGGTTTTGACAAATACATAGTCAAACTGTCACGTGAACATAACATTATTGAACCCTTCTTCCTTTGTCATGTTTATCATTGCCTTGGTGACTCACAATCTGACCTCATTAATGATCACCTTCATTTATTTTGGAACCGCTATGTGTTTATCAATTTGGACTCTTCCTTGCTGCTCATGATCCTTTGGTTGCGGGTTGAGTGCTCCAATTGCTATGGGTTACTAGCTACAAATAGTTACTTCCATGTAGCATATACACACCATCAATAACCATGAATCAAACATAGGTTCATATCAAATTTTATATACATTCACACATTTATCCATGCAAATACTAACATATTATAATCATATTCCCATACATCAAAATATGGTTTAGGTTACATGAAGGATATAAAAAGATATATAAGTTCAAGAATGTATATGAAATAAACATCTTGAAATATCTGAAAGGTATAAACTAAGGAAGAGAAAACTAGATATTAATTAGTCTCATCAACAACATCAAAGGAAAAGAAACTAGACAATATTTATCGTGACAAGTGAGATAAGGTAGATAAGAAAGCATGGGGAACCATCTAAATTTGTCTTATAACCTTTTTCCTACTGAATGCTTTTTAAGATAAAATAACATATGATATACAGAAGCAATTGGGTGAGATTTATCAAGACAAAAGTCTGGTACAAATAAGTTATATTTAAAAAGAAAACTATTTTCTCTTAAAATGAAGGGTGATTCAATAACTAAGCTTTTAAATACATTTAATTTTAAGTTGAATTAGTTAGCTTATGTTAATGTTAAGATATATGAAAGAAGCTAAGTGTAGTATGTTACTCTATTCTTTTCTTGAGTCATGGGAGAATCTTATCCTTGCTATTAGTGTTAATCTCAAAGAATCCAAGATGGATGGTCTTTTTACAATGTTGTTGCCATAGGAAACAAGAAAGAAAGCTATGAATAGCTCATTAGATCCTCTTCATGTCAAGGAAGGTTCAATGGGACTAAATACAAGTCTAAGGGTAGTTTAAGCATTGAAATTGAAAAAATACGAAAATAAAACTCAAAAATATAAAAGAAGAAATTAAATATAAATTCTTACTTTACCAATACCACTATAAACCTAAAATAGAATGATGTTGCTTTGCCTTGTTTGGATGTGAATGCTACACCTCAATAACATAACAATAGACTTGACTGATGATTGAATGATTTATGACTGATGATAAATTTTGATAGAGTTGATTTGTATAAGATTGAGATTCAAATTTGGCATAGTGGATTTGCATAAAGTTGTGAAATCCCAAAATGATGAAGAAAATACTATATTTATAGACTTTTCGAGGAGAAGCATAAGTTGGTGATAATAGTTCATATCCCATTATTGGATGGGAAAACGTACAATTATGTTTCAGTGATGGGAAGTTAAAACCCTCCCTTGTGTTTTACATATTCCTAGATAAACTAGAAATTTATTTTCAATTTTTAAGTTGAATGATTCAAAATGTATGTAACATTTGATAAGCATGGTTGTAGATTGGTGAGAGGGAGTTTGGTGATAGCAAGAGGGACAATGATGAGAGATTTGCTTAGGATAGATGTATCCATAACTATTTTTAACTTTACTAATGTAATTGGTAAAAATAACAATACATGTATGTTGTGACACCATAGATTGGGCCACATAAGTGATAGATTTAAAAAACATCTTAAATAAGAATTTTTAGATGAGTTTCTTATTATGATGAGAATTTTGTAAACAAAATAGAGCATCTCTTCTTTCAAATAGTAATTAATTTAAAATTAAATTATAGATTATTCATTCAATTTTTTTGATCTTGTGGATATTGAATCTATTGGAAAATCTATATATTTTGGGTCCTTCATTGATGATGTTTCAATATTTAATTTTATTTATTTTATGAGATATAAATATGAAATTTTCACTATGTTTAAGGAATCTAAAGCCTTAGTTGAAAAGAAATTAGATTGTAAGATAAATATTAAAGATTTGATAGTGGAGGGGAATAATGTTATGAGGAATTAGACAATTTTTATAAGCATGTAGGTATTGTTATGGAAAATACTATTTTGTACACTCAAAAAAATGAGTTTATAGCAAGGATGAACTAGACAATTATAGAAAGAGTCATAAGTATGTTAAGTGGTTCATAGTTGGATAGATGTTTTAGGTATAAGTTGTGAGAACTTCTTGTTACTTAATAAATGTATAGCTTTGTAAGGCTCTTGATTTGACACCTTATGAAGTGTGGACAAGTAAGAAACCTCGTGTTTCACATTTAATGGCTTTTGACTATGAGGCTTATGTTCATGTGCCTAAATAAATTTGATCTAAGTTGGACCCAAAAGATAAAAGGTGTATTTTTATTGGATATCGTGAGAATGTTAAAGGTTATAAGCTTTGTAATTCACTAACCAAGAATATTATCTATTCTAGAGATCTGATTTTCAAGGGACATAGTGATATTTCTGACAATGAACAACCAAAAGATAACAAAAAGGAAATGAGAGTGTTCTTTGAGACTAAGTAGGAAGATGCACCTTAGTAAGAACAAAGAGATGGATTTGTGGATGGGGAGGAAGAAGGATAAGAGGGTTCAAACAAATATTTTGAGAAAATTGAATAAGTTAGGGAAAATAACCAAGAAGAAGTTGAGAAAACTCAAGAACAAAGTCCTCCCCATACTCTTATTCTCATGAGATTCATAAGATAATAAAACATAGTTGATAGGTATAGCCCACTAGATTTATATGATATATTTTATTTAAGGAGTATCAACAATGAACCTATATCCTATAGAGAAGCTATCCTTGTAAAAGATATTGAGTCTTGGAAATAATCCATATTGGAGGAGATTATGGCCTTAGACTCTTGTACTACTTGGGCTCTTGTTCATTTACCTAAAGGAATGAAGGACAATGGATGTATGTGGGTATATAAGAAAATATTTGGTGCAAATTATTTATTAGAGAAGTACAAGGCTAGATTGGTGGCCAAGGCTAGTCCCAAAGAGACAGAGTTAATTTTGGTGAAATTTTCTCCCTTGTTGCTAGATTATCCTTGATTAGATTTCTTTTATCCATAGTTGCTACTAATGATTTTGGAATTAAGAAAATGAATGCTAAAACTATATTTTTACATGGAGACTTGGAAGAGGAAATTTAGATGCAACAACTTAAAGGTTTTAAGGTAAAAGGGAAATAACACTTGGTTTGTACAAGTTAAAATAGTCTCCTTGTGGTTTAAGCAAACACCATATATGTAATATCAAATTTTTGATTCATTTATTTTAAAGTTGGGTTTTATAAGAAGTGAAGAAGATCACTATGTTTACATTAGATGTATTGATAATCATATACTAATTATTTTTATAAGATTTGTAGGGAAAGGGACTTGAACCAAGAGTTCAACTTAACAACATAAAAAAAATCATAATAGAGGTATGTAGGCCATCAAACAAAAGTGCAAGGCACACAAACCTAGCAAAAAAGAAAAGAAAAGAGAAACAATAGCACCAACAACCAGATAAAACAACACCAAGGATGCAAGGAAAGCTTAAATGATTAAGTTAGAATTATCCAATAGAATGCCCAATGATGCCTCTCAATCATATACTAATTATTTCTTTACATGTGGATGATGTATTATTTTTAGTAGCTCCAAGGGTTTAGTGAGTTGAAAGCTCAACTTTTAGCTGCATTTGAAATGAAAGATATAAGTGAATCAACACACATATTGAGAGTGAAAATTAAAAGAGATTAGATAAACAAAAAACTTTGCTTATTAGAGAGTAAGTATGTTAGTACTATTTGGAACACATGTACTATGCATGATTGTAAACTAGTTAGAATTTCTTTATTAGTTGACACTGGGATTTCACTAAATATGTATCCCAAGAATGAAGATGATTTAGAGGATATGTCTAATGTTTCACATGCTAGTGCAGTACAAATTTTAATGTATGCAATGGTTTGCACTAGGATAAATATTGCATAACTAGTGGGAGTATTGAGAAAATTATGTTTAACATTAGTAGAGAACACTATAATTATGTGAAAAAGTGTTAAGATATTTGTGTGGTACTTTTGATTATTTTAGGTCTATTCTAGTACTAATAGTGTGGATAATAGATTGGAAATACAAGGCTTTGCTGATGTAGATTGGTCAAGTGACTTGGACAATTGAAGGTCCACTAGTGGGTATGTGTTTACTTTGTTTGAAGGAGTAGTGAATTGGATGAGTAAGAGGCAATCCATTAAATTTATTTATTCACCACCAAAGTAGATTACATGGTTTCTACCCATGCCTCTAAGGAGGCTATTTGGTTACAAAGATTGTGTACATGTACTGGTTTTGAGTGCAGGATTATTTTTATTAGTTGTGACAGCCGAAGTGTAATTTGTTTTGCTAAGAATCTTATGTATCATGCATGACTAATAATGTGGATCATGTACAACACCATTGTGTTTGTGAAATCATTTATAATGGAAAAATAAAGATAAATGATATTGAAACTCAAGAGAGTGTTATAGATTCACTTACTAAACCTGTGAGCACATAAAAATTTACATGGTGTAGGGAGGCCATGGGTCTTTTTCCTATTAATTAGTTGACTTACATTTTGTTTGTGAAATGATTTATAATGGAAAAATAAAGATAAATAATATTGAAACTCAAGAGAATGTTGCATATTCACTTACTAAACCTATGAGCACAAAAATTTACATGGTGTGGGGAGGCCATGGGTCTTGTTCCTATTAATTAGTTGACTTGTATTTTTCTATGGATGTATTTACAATGTATGATTTCAAGTGGGAGAATGGGATGATTAAAGAATCAATAACCTTGTAAATCCTATTGGCATATAGTTTTCATTGATGCCAAAAGGGAAAAGCATGCAAGGTAGATTGCTAGCATGATGAAAGAGGATCAGAAATGGAATGGAGTTGCTCATGCAAGTGGGGATGATGGCATTAATGAATAGTACCATTTATGTCAAGGAGAGATAAGGTTTGCAGTGAATATGGAAGCATGGGTATAGGTTGTTGGTAAATGCACACACTATGATGTTTTCATTGATGTCAAAAGTGTCTTTGATGTCTAAGGAAGTGGAATTGATCATGCAAGGGAGATGTTGGCATGATGATAGTTTAGTGGTGTGCCTAGATGTTATGGAGATGCAATGGATCTGGTTCTAGAAGCTATGATACAGGATGCTGATGAAAGGTGCATGGTTCTACAAATGTTGCATTGTTGTCATGCAATATTAACACGAGGATTACAAAGGGTTCTTCTAGAAGACAAAGGTGTAAACATGCACTAGATTTGATATGGGTTTCTCAAGAGCTTTCTAGAAAGGTACTGTGCAGGTTGTGATGTCAATGGAGATGTTTTCATTCATTGGTTCTTGCTCTCAGTCAAGGACCAAAGTTGTAAGGAGTCACGGAGTTCAAAGTTTTCCTAACCTATGTCACAGGGTTCTCAAGTTTCAAAACCTTCTGACGTAGTGATCTCCTTATTATCGGTGAAAGTGAATGGAGTCGAGGGATTCCAAGTTTTCCTAACCTATGTCGTGGGGTTCTCAAGTTTCAAAACCCTCTGACTTAGTGACTTAGTCATGTTGGTGACTGGCTCCATCACCTAGGTTGGTGGTGTCCTGAAGGTGTGAAGAGATAGTTGTATGTCGACATGTCATAGGTTTGCAAAAGTTCACAACCTCCAACTAGAGGTTTTGAAGTTCGGATTTTTAGCGACTTATTGAAGGAGCGATAAGGACTAAGGAGAACTGTATCAGAGTGATAGTACGTGATCGGTGAGATATCTCTTCAGTGGGTCAATGTTCCTGTTGGCATGACAGTGTGTGGTCAGCAAGAGAATGGGCTATGTCTCTTCGACATAGTGATGGCGACACTATGGAGATTTATCAATGAGACAATACAGTGTCAGGAAGAGTTTCATCCATGTATCTTCGATAGACCAATAGCTATCTTATCGGTGAGACATTGATGTATCAATGAGAGTCTAGGAGAAGTCTCCTCGAAGGAGTGATAAGGACTATGGAAGTGATGTTGATGAGACTATATGGTGTCAGTGAGACCTTTTTCAATGTCTCTTCAGCATGGCAATGTGAAGGCAATGCTTCAGTGGGACCAAGACACGATGACGTGGGTGGCATAGATGATGAAGCAGATGCATGGCGTAATGAGACTAGATGAATGGTAATCCACATCCTTGTTGTGGATTACGATGTAGTGACATGGTGATGAGGTGGACAAGTGACATCATCAATGGATTTTGTCAGCATGATTGATGGTCATTAGTGAGACTTGCTTAAATGTCTCCTCGACAACCCGATGACTCTTTCATCGATGAGAAATTGATGTATCACTAGGAATTTGAAGAAAGTCTCTTCGATAGGGCGATGGGAGTATGATGTCAACTGTGGGACCCAGTAAGGTGGACATGGCAATGAGACCTAGTATGGTGAGGATGATGTGCATCCATGTTACAATCAGAAAACAAATAAAAGGATGGCACATGGTAGAAAGAAATGGTGGACAGTGACATGTAGTGTCATGATGGCATGGGAACCACTTGTCTGCAATAGCAAGGGTATCAATGTGACAATGCCATATCAATGAGAGTTGAGTTAATGTCTCTTCAATATCCTGATGGCTATCTAATCGATGCGACTTTGGTGTATCAGTAGAAGTCTGGAAAATGTCTCTTTGACAAAGTGATAAGGTGAGAAGTTAGTGGGATCCGTTTGTGATGAAGGACTGACTGGTGGCGAAGAATGATTGCTCGGTGTGCTAATTCACATCATTGTTGCAAATTGGGTGGTGATGACATGGATGGAATATAGGTTGTGGGCCCGATCAGATAACATTGCAAGCATATCAGTGTGACTTGCTTATTTCAGAGAGAGTTGGTAAAGTGTTCCAGTGACAAAGCGATATGATAGATCGGCAATGGAGATTAAGCGATAAAGATCGGATGGTGATAAGCAACTGGAATGAGATGATGATCAATGGATATAGTCAAATTGAAGTTAATCGAACGATGGTGATTTAAAGGCGTTGAGATGAATGGAAAGTGTAGGATTGTGGCACAAAATTTGTAGATCAACAACCTAGATTTGAATGTAGTAATCACAAACGGCTAACTCTATGTGAACAAGGGTTTCGTCTGGTAACCAACATAGAGGAAGAAGTTAATTGGTCTAGTTGCACCAAGTGACCAATTAAATGAATATTTGATCTTCAAGGTGGCAGAACAAATTGCAGAGGTGATCAAGATTAGAATTAGATTGAATGATCGCAAGAATGCATTAAATGTATATCAGATTCTAGGGTTTGATAGAATGCTATTCTTAGAAAATTCTTTGCACTAGAATTAAATGTTGTGCAGCTCAATGTAGAGGTATGGTGATATCTAATAAACCTTATCAGATGTCTTTATGATGACGTTGTGTAGCTTGATGAACAAGTAGCTTGTTGGTGAAGCTTGCAAGTGAGGAAAACCCTAATTTGATGTGAGCTGATCTGGATGGTTGAGAGAATCTCGAGGCTGAGATTACAAATTGGTGGAGTTAAAAAAATGAAGACAATCCGAGAATAGTAGAAGTTGTTGTATCTGCGGTGTGTGTGTGTGAAATCTGAGAGTGCACAGTGTGCTGAAGAGAGTTATGTATTGTTAAGTGTACAATGGATGCAGAGAGAGAAGAGAGTGTATAGTGTAGATGTATGAGACACTATAGAAGGGGGAAGAAGAGCAGAGCAACAAGATAGACTAGTGATTGTTCTATGTGCAAAGGAAAGTGAAAAGCAAGGGTGTGTTG
>VDFB02000015.1:168454751-168537608 GCA_007258455.2 Sequoia sempervirens | reverse complement strand
TTAATTATATAAAATAAATATTTATTTCAGGCGTGGTTGGTGTCATAAACCTAAGAATCCTATGTATTTAATTAATCCTAATATTATTTATAATTCATTCAATATTATTTTATGTTGATTAAGGTGTCATAAACCTAGTAAATCCTATGTATTTAATTAATCCTAATATTATTTATAATTCATTCATAAGGGATGAGGGATTCACCATTAGCAATGATTATTTTTTACCATCAAGGTTTCACTAGTGTGGTAACTTTTGATTACTACGGACAATAACTAATTATTTACCAACAAGAAGTTATTATTTACTAAAATGGCATCTTGGAGGTTATGATGGGTTTGGATGCCATCTTCCCATGAGGTTGTTTTAGAAACTTGTAATAGTTTTTGGATAGTTATAACACCTTGGAAAAGAATACAAAGATTACCTTAGGATGTGGACAAATGAGATGTCCATAAGGCTAAACTATGTGTCATTTTTTATTAGTGAGTTGTAACCTACATTGGTATATGTAATTAATGCTTAGATTCTTCCAAAGAGGGTAATGGAAAGTGTATAAAAAATTGGATGCCATATTTAGTGTGAGAAAATGCTATTTAATAAGTGCTAAGGGAGGTAGTAGTAATGTAGATCTTTTTTGTTTACAAGTGTTAAAATATTGAAGACTAGAGAGGAGAAAGGAAGGATTGTATGTAAACTCTATTTTAGAAGATAATATAGACTTGGACCTCTCTTCTTGGTAGATTTTTTTCCAATAGGTTTCTCCAAGTAAATAATGTGTTATGTGTTTATTTCTTTTGTTGATTTAATTTCTTGCGATCTCCATTTGGTTAACTACTGGAAAAAATGAAGATATATAGTTTAATTCAAATTTCCATTTTATAGTTGCTCACCTTCATTTTTAACATTCAGTATAAGATCCTAGCCAATTTTTCTTCTTGGGTGGAAATGTGAAGGTTTTTTAAGCTATAGTGGGAGTTTTGATTGATTTTTTTGTAGATTTGTGTAGAACCCAAGGAATGAATGGGAACTTCTATCTGACATCAAGCTTTTGGCACCCCGCCTAAAGAAAACATCCTCATATCGGTTGGATATTGAAAATTTAAATGGAACCAACTACAAGTTGTGGAAGCTGAAAATAAAAGATCTCCTTAAAGAGAGGGATCAATGGTTGAAAACTGTAAGGCCTTTCTAATGTTCAGTCAACTTGGTGTTTCATGGATAGACACTCAATTCAAAGGGAAGATTCCTAACTGAATAGTTCACTAAACCATTGCAAAGACTTCATTTGATTCTCGACTAGGGCTTTGTAAGCTTGTGATGATGGTAGCACTGTATGTACACCTAGGGACTCTACACAACCTATATTGTTATATATAGGTGGTTTACACATGTGCATAAAACATGAAATGTTGAAAAGGAAAGCAAAGCATAAAATTGTAAAATAGAGTGAATAAATTAATCTGTCACCTATGCTAAAAATACTCTCAGCTTAGTGTTGTTACTAGTTAACTGCTAAAACTCAAATTTTGTAATAAACTATATGACCAACTATTTACTCTTCACAACTCAACTAATTAACTATTCTAGAGCTTGACTCAAAGTAATGTTATAAAACACATACTTGATCATGAATCTATTTGAAATGAATGCAATATGAAGCATCTACTCTAATAGTGGAAATTGAAGTGGGTGGATATTACCTTGAGTGGCCCTTGCTCAAGCTATTATTCCCATAGGATAAAACCAAATACAAGAAACTAAATCAGCTAGCCATCATAGTAGATTGAAAACATCTTTATTGCATTGAAAATTAAATGCTCACAATATGGCAGGAATCTCCAATAGATTTACCATTCAAAAATCCATATTCATTACAAGAGTAAACTAACAATTGTCTTGGTAAAGCATGAAAACTAGAAATACACCCCACTTGCAATTCTAACTAGATTTACTCCTCAACCATCAATCTCCATATATAGGCATGGGAGGAGATTTATTTATATGACTCAAAATTGAACTTAAAAAAAAACTAAATGCTAGTGTCCACTCTCCTCAAGAATGGGAGGTGAATGAGTCTTTGCAACTAATCTATAATTAAAAGAACAACATAAAGGAAGTTGAAGTGGGACTCTTGCTCAAATGGTTTTGACAAATACATAGTCAAACTGTCATGTGAACATAACATTATTGAACCCTTCTTCCTCTGTCATGTTTATCATTGCTTTGTTGACTCACAATCTGACCTTATTAATTATCACCTTCATTTATTTTGGAACCGCTATGTGTTTATCAATTTGGAATCTTCCTTGCTGCTCATGACCCTTTGGTTGCAGGTTGAGTGCTCCAATTGCTATGGGTTACTAGCTACAAATAGTTACTTCCATGTAGCATATACACACCATCAATAACCATGAATCAAACATAGGTTCATATCAAATTTTATATACATTCACACATTTATCCATGCAAATACTAACATATTATAATCATATTCCCATACATCAAAATATGTTTTAGGTTACATGAAGGATATAAAAAGATATATAAGTTCAAGAATGTATATAAAATAAACATCTTGAAATATCTTAAAGGTATAAACTAAGGAAGAGAAAACTAGATATTAATTAGTCTCATCAACAACATCAAAGGAAAAGAAACTAGACAGGATTTATCATGACAAGTGAGATAAGGTAGATAAGAAAGCATGGGGAACCATCTAAATTTGTCTTATAACCTTTTTCCTACTGAATGCTTTTTAAGATAAAATAACATATGATATACATAAGCAATTGGGTGAGATTTATCAAGACAAAAGTCTAGTACAAATAAGTTATATTTAAAAAGAAAACTATTTTCTCTTAAAATGAAGGGTGATTCAATAACTAAGCATTTAAATACATTTAATTTTAAGTTGAATTAGTTAGCTTATGTTAATGTTAAGATATATGAAAGAAGCTAAGTGTAGTATGCTACTCTATTCTTTTCTTGAGTCATGGGAGAATCTTATCCTTGCTATTAGTGTTAATCTCAAAGAATCCAAGATGGATGCTCTTTTTACAATGTTGTTGTCATAGGAAACAAGAAAGAAAGCTATGAATAGCTCATTAGATCCTCTTCATGTCAAGGAAGGTTCAATGGGACTAAATACAAGTTGAAGGGTAGTTTAAGCATTGAAATTGAAAAAATAAGAAAATAAAACTCAAAAATATAAAAGAAGAAATTAAATATAAATTCTTACTTTACCAATCCCACTATAAACCTAAAATAGAATGATGTTGCTTTGCCTTGTTTGGATGTGAATGCTACACCTCAATAACATAACAATAGACTTGACTGATGATTGAATGATTTATGACTGATGATAAATTTTGATAGAGTTGATTTGTATAAGATTGAGATTTGAATTTGGCATAATGGATTTGCATAAAGTTGTGAAATCCCAAAATGATGAAGAAAATACTATATTTATAGAATTTCCGAGGAGAAGTATAAGTTGGTGATAATAGTTCATATCCCATTATTGGATGGGAAAACATACAATTATGTTTCAGTGATGGGAGGTTAAAACCCTCCCTTGTGTTTTACATATTCCTAGATAAACTAGAAATTTATTTTCAATTTCTAAGTTGAATGATTCAAGATGTATGTAACATTTGATAAGCATGGTTGTAGATTGGTGAGAGGGAGTTTGGTGATAGCAAGAGGGACAATGATGAGGGATTTGTTTAGGATAGATACCATAACTATTTTTAACTTTACTAATATAATTGGTAAAAATAACAATACATGTATGTTGTGACATCATAGATTGGGCCACATAAGTGATAGATTTAAAAAACATCTTAAATAAGAATTTTTAGATGAGTTTTCTTATTATGATGAGAATTTTGTAAACAAAATAGAGCATCTCTTCTTTCAAACAGTAATAAATTTAAAATTAAATTATAGATTATTCATTCAATTTTTTTGATCTTGTGGATATTGAATCTATTGGAAAATCTATATATTTTGGGTCCTTCATTGATGATGTTTCAATATTTAATTTTATTTATTTTATGAGATATAAATATGAATTTTTCACTATGTTTAAGGAATCTAAAGCCTTAGTTGAAAAGAAATTAGATTGTAAGATAAATATTAAAGATTTGATAGTGGAGGGGAATAATGTTATAAGGAACTAGACAATTTTTATAAGCATGTAGGTATTGTTATGGAAAATACTATTTTGTACACTCAAAAAAATGAGGTTATAGCAAGGATGAACTAGACAATTATAGAAAGAGTCATAAATATGTTAAGTGGTTCATAGTTGGATAGATGTTTTAGGTATAATTTGTGAGAAATTCTTGTTACTTAATAAATGTATAGCTTTGTAAGGCTCTTGATTTGACACCTTATGAAGTGTGGACAAGTAAGAAACCTTGTGTTTCACATTTAATGGCTTTTGACTATGAGGCTTATGTTCATGTGCCTAAATAAATTTGATCTAAGTTGGACCCAAAAGATAAAAGGTGTATTTTTATTGGATATGGTGAGAATGTTAAAGGTTATAAGCTTTGTAATTCACTAACCAAGAATATTATCTATTCTAGAGATGTGATTTTCAAGGGACATGGTGATATTTCTGACAATGAACAACCAAAAGATAACAAAAAGGAAATGAGAGTGTTCTTTGAGACTAAGTAGGAAGATGCACCTTAGTAAGAACAAAGAGATGGATTTGTGGATGGGGAGGAAGAAGGATAAGAGGGTTCAAACGAATATTTTGAGAAAATTGAATAAGTTAGGGAAAATAACCAAGAAGAAGTTGAGAAAACTCAAGGACAAAGTCCTCCCCATACTCTTATTCTCATGAGATTCATAAGATAATAAAACATAGTTGATAGGTATAGCCCACTAGATTTATATTATATATTTTCTTTAAGGAGTATCAACAATGAACCTATATCCTATAGAGAAGCTATCCTTGTAAAAGATATTGAGTCTTGGAAATAATCCATATTGGAGGAGATTATGGCCTTAGACTCTTGTAATACTTGGGCTCTTGTTCATTTACCTAAAGGAATGAAGGACAATGGATGTACGTGGGTATATAAGAAAATATTTGGTGCAAATTATTCATTAGAGAAGTACAAGGCTAGATTGGTGGCCAAGGGCTAGTCCCAAAGAGACGGAGTTAATTTTGGTGAAATATTCTCCCTTGTTGCTAGATTATCCTTGATTAGATTTCTTTTATCCATAGTTGCTACTAATGATTTTGGAATTAAGAAAATGAATGCTAAAACTATATTTTTACATGGAGACTTGGAAGAGGAAATTTAGATGCAACAACTTAAAGGTTTTAAGGTAAAAGGGAAATAACACTTGGTTTGTACAAGTTAAAATAGTCTCCTTGTGGTTTAAGCAAACACCATATATGTAATATCAAAATTTTGATTCATTTATTTTAAAGTTGGGTTTTATAAGAAGTGGAGAAGATCACTATGTTTACATTAGATGTATTGATAATCATATACTAATTATTTTTATAAGATTTGCAGGGAAAAGGCCTTGAACCAAGAGTTCAACTTAACAACATAAAAAAAATCATAATAGAGGTATGTAGGCCATCAAACAAAAGTGCAAGGCACACAGACCTAGCAAAAAAGAAAAGAAAAGAGAAACAATAGCACCAACAACCAGATAAAACAACACCAAGGATACAAGGAAAGCTTAAATGATTAGGTCATAATTATCCAATAGGATGTCCAACGATGCCTCTCAATCATATACTAATTATTTCTTTACATGTGGATGATGTATTATTTTTAGTAGCACCAAGGGTTTAGTGAGTTGAAAGCTCAACTTTTAGCTGCATTTGAAATGAAAGATATAAGGGAATCAACACACATATTGAGAGTGAAAATTAAAAGAGATTAGATAAAAAAAAAACTTTGCTTATTAAAGAGTAAGTATGTTATTACTATTTGGAACACATGTACTATGCATGATTGTAAACTAGTTAGAATTTCTTTATCAGTTGACACTAGGATTTCACTAGATATGTATCCCAAGAATGAAGATGATTTAGAGGATATGTCTAATGTTTCACATGCTAGTGCAATACAAATTTTAATGTATGCAATGGTTTGCACTAGGATAAATATTGCATAACCAATGGGAGTATTGAGAAAATTATGTTTAACATCAGTAGAGAACACTATAATTATGTGAAAAAGTGTTAAGATATTTGTGTGGTACTTTTGATTATTTTAGGTTTATTCTAGTACTAATAGTGTGGATAATAGATTGGAAATACAAGGTTTTGCTGATGTAGATTGGTCAAGTGACTTGGACAATTGAAGGTCCACTAGTGGGTATGTGTTTACTTTGTTTGAAGGAGTAGTGAATTGGATGAGTAAGAGGCAACCCATTAAATTTATTTATCCACCACCAAAGTAGATTACATGGTTTCTACCCATGCCTCTAAGGAGGCTATTTGGTTACAAAGATTGTGTACATGTACTGGTTTTGAGTGCAGGATTATTTTTATTAGTTGTGATAGCCGAAGTGTAATTTGTTTTGCTAAGAATCTTATGTATCATGCATGACTAATAATGTGGATCATGTACAACACCATTTTGTTTGTGAAATCATTTATAATGGAAAAATCAAGATAAATGATATTGAAACTCAAGAGAATGTTGTAGTTTCACTTACTAAACCTGTGAGCACATAAAAATTTACATGGTGTAGGGAGGCCATGGGTCTTTTTCCTATTAATTAGTTGACTTACATTTTGTTTGTGAAATGATTTATAATGGAAAAATAAAGATAAATAATATTGAAACTCAAGAGAATGTTGCATATTCACTTACTAAACCTATGAGCACAAAAATTTACATGGTGTGGGGAGGCCATGGGTCTTGTTCCTATTAATTAGTTGACTTGTATTTTTCTATGGATGTATTTATAATGTATGATTTTAAGTGGGAGAATGGTATGATTAAAGAATCATTAACCTTGTAAATCCTATTGGCATATAGTTTTCATTGATGCCAAAAGGGAAAAGCATGCAAGGTAGATTGCTAGCATGATGAAAGAGAATCATAAATAGAATGGAGTTGCCCATGCAAGTGGGGATGATGGCATTAATGAATAGTACCATTTATGTCAAGGAGAGATAAGGTTTGCAGTGAATATGGAAGCATGGGTATAGGTTGTTGGTAAATGCACACACTATGATGTTTTCATTGATGTCAAAAGTGTCTTTGATGTCTAAGGAACTGGAATTGATCATGCAAGGGAGATGTTGGCATGATGATAGTTCAGTGGTGTGCCTTGATGTTATGGAGATGCAATGGATCTAGTTCTAGAAGCTATGATACATGATGTTGATGAAAGGTGCATGGTTCTACAAATGTTGCATTGTTGTCATGCAATATTAACATGAGGATTACAAAGGGTTCTTCTAGAAGACAAAGGTGTAAACATGCACTAGATTTGATATGGGTTTCTCAAGAGCTTTCTAGAAAGGTACTATGTAGGTTGTGATGTCAATGGAGATGTTTTCATTCATTGGTTCTTGCTCTCAGTCAAGGACCAAAGTTGTAAGGAGTCGCAAAGTTCAAAGTTTTCCTAACCTATGTCACGGGGTTCTCAAGTTTCGAAACCTTCCGACGTAGTGATCTCCTTGTTGTCGGTGAAAGTGAATGGAGTCACGGGATTCCAAGTTTTCCTAACCTATGTCGTGGGGTTCTCAAGTTCCAAAACCCTCTGACTTAGTGACTTAGTCATGTTGGTGACAGGCTCCATCACCTAGGTTGGCGGTGTCCTGAAGGTGTGAAGAAATAGTTGTATGTTGGCATGTCACAGGTTTGCAAAAGCTCACAACCTCCAACTAGAGGTTCTGAAGTTTAGATTTTTAGTGACTTATCGATGGAGCGATAAGGACTAAGGAGAACTTTATCAGAGTGATAGTACGTGATCGATGAGATATTGGGAGATATCTCTTCGATGGGTCAATGTTCTTGTTCGCATGACAGTGTGTGGTCAGCAAAAAGAATGGGCTATGTCTCTTCGACATAGTGATGGCGACACTATGGAGATTTATCAATGAGACAATACAGTGTCAGGAAGAGTTTCATCCATGTATCTTCGATAGACCAATAGATATCTTATCGGTGAGACACTGATGTATCAATGAGAGTCTAGGAGAAGTCTCCTCGATGGAGCGATAAGGAGTATGGAAGTGATGTCGATGAGACTGTATGGTGTTAGTGATACCTTTGTCAATGTCTCTTTGACATGGCGATGTGAAGGCAGTGCTTCAGTGGGACCAAGACACGATGACTTGGGGGACATAGATGATGAAGTAGATGCGTGCCGTAATGAGACTGGATAAATGGTAAACCACATCCTTGTTGTGGATTACAATGTAGTGACATGGTGATGAGCTGGACAAGTGACATCATCAATGGATTTTGTTAGCATGATTGATGGTCATCAGTGAGACCTACTCAAATGTCTCCTCGACAACCAGATGACTCTTTCATCGATGATAAATTGATGTATCGCTAGGACTTTGAAGAAAGTCTCTTCGATAGGGTGATGGGAGTATGATGTCAACTGTGGGACCTAGTAAGGTGGACATGGCAATGAGACCTAGTATGGTGAGGATGATGTGCATCCATGTTACAATTAGAAAATAAATAAAAGGATGGCACATGGTAGAAAGAAATAGTGGATGGTGACATGTAGTGTCATGATGGCATGGGAACCACTTGTCTGCAATAGCAAGGGTATCGATGTGACAATGCCATATCGATGAGAGTTGAGTTAATGTCTCTTCAATAGCCTAATGGCTATCTAATCAATGTGACTTTGGTGTATTGATAGAAGCCTAGAAAATGTCTCTTTGACAGAGTGATAAGGTGAGAAGTCAGTGGGATCCGTTTGTGATGAAGGGCTGACAGGTGGCGAAGAACGATTGCTCGATGTGCTAATTCACATCATTGTTGCAAATTGGGTGGTGATGACATGGATGGAATATAGGTTGTGGGCCCGATCAGATAACATTGCAAGCATATCATTGTGACTTGCTTATTTCAGAGAGAGTTGGTAAAGTGTTCCAATGACAAAGCGATATGATAGATCGACAATGGAGATCAAGCGATAAAGATTAGATGGCGATAAGCGACTGGCATGAGATGATGATCAATGGAGATAGTCAAACTGAAGTTAATCAAATGGTGGTGATTTAAAGGTGTTGAGATGAATGGAAAGTGTAGGATCGTGACGTGGAATTTGTAGATCAACAACCTAGATTTGAATGGAGTAATCACAAACTGCTAACTCTATGTGAACAGGGGTTTCGTCTAGTAACCAACATAGAGGAAGGAGTTAATTGGTCTAGTTGCACCAAGTGACCAATTAAATGAAGATTTGATCTTCAAGGTGGAAAAAAAATTTGCAGAGGTGATCGAGATCAGAATTAGATTGAATGATCGCAAGAATGCATTAAATGTATATTAGATTCTAGGGTTTGATAGAATGCTATTCTTAGAAAATTCTTTGCACTAGAATTAAATGTTGTGCGGCTCAATGTAGAGGTATGGTGATATCTAATAAACCTTATCAGATGTCTTTATGATGATGGTGTGTAGCTTGATGAATAGGTAGCTTGCTGGTGAAGCTTGCAAGTGAGGAAAACCCTAGTTTGATGTGAGCTGATCTGGATGGTTGAGAGAATCTCGAGGCTAAGATTGCAGATTGGTGGAGTTAAAAAAATGAAGACAATCTGAGAATAGTAGAAGTTGTTGTATTTGCGGTGTGTGTGTGTGAAGTCTAAGAGTGCACAGTGTGTTGAAGAGAGTTATGTATTGTTGAGTGTACAACGGATGCAGAGAGAGAAGATAGTGTATAGTGTAGATGTATGAGACACTGTAGAAGGGGAAAGAAGAGCAGAGCAACAAGATAGAACAGTGATTGTTCTATGTGCAGAGGAAAGTGTAGAGCAAGGGTGTGTTGCTGAGAGTGCAACTTCAATAGCATAAAGTAAGTTATAGCAAGTGCAACAATGTATTGAATGTAATGATGCATCATAGGTTATGCAGAACCAATCTATGCATATATAAGCTTGTAATGTTGTAAGAGGTTGTAGCCTTATTGTACTGGGTTGTAGCTCAGGTTACGGGATTGTAGTCTCCTTGGAGTTGTAGCTCCCAAACCAGGGTGTTGTTACATCCTTGAAGTGGTTGCTTCTAAATTATGGAATTTTTGCTTTCTTGGAGTTGTGGCTCCTAAAATAGGGTGTTGTTGCATCCTTGAAGTGGTTGCTTCTAAATTAGGTAGTTGATGCTTCCTTGGGTTGTAGCCCTAAAACATTTTAACAGAGATTTGGATTGTGATGTTGGATTTGAGTAGTAGACTCAAGTAGCCTTAGTCACTATGCTTTTTCCCATATCGGGTTTTCCACATATATTTAGTGTTGTGGGTATTTGTGTTGATTGTCTATTTGCATGTGTATGTTTGCATCTTTAGTTTTTAATTTGCATAGTAAGAGTTGAGTAAGAAATTTGCACAAGGTATATGGAGCTAAGGAAGTAATTTGCATAAAGGTTTTGAGGGCTAAAGTTTTTAGTATCTACAGATTCACCCCCCTCTCAGTAGATTAGTGTGTTCCAACAAATCCTGTGCATCTAATTATAATAACATGCATCATATTACTAGTAAGGGAAAAGTACAACTGTGTTTCAATGATTGGAAGGTGAAAAATCTTAATAATGTTTTACATATTCTAGGACTTGCAGGAAACTTAATTTTTATATCCAAGTTGAACTATTATAAAGTGCACATGACATTAGTAAGTTTGGGTGTAAGTTGATGATAGGTACAATGGTGGTAGATGGCGGCTTATAATATGGGACTTTGTTTAGGCTTGATGCCTCTTTATTTTAACTTTTCTAATGTAATTGATAATTCTAAAAATTCATTTATGTTGTGGCCCCGATATTTGGACCATATTGGTGAAAAAGATCTTTATGCCCTTGTCAATAAAAAGATGGTTGATAATTTTTTGTTTACATTGACGAGAATTTTAATTCTGTGAATATTGTGTGTTTGAAAAATAGAATAGACTATATTTTCCATTTGGAAGTTATAAATTTAAGAGATTATTATAAATCACTCATTTGGATGTGTTTGGTCCAATGGATGTGGGTTCTACGCATACAAATCTTAGTATTATGTCACTTTTATTGATGGTTGTTCTAGATACACCTAGGTTTATTTTCTCCATTCTAAATATAAATTATTCTCCAAGTTTAATAAATTTAAGGAACTTGTAGAGAAGTAGATAGATAAAAAATAAAAGTGTTGAGACTCGACAATGGTGGTGAATATAATTTCAAGAAATTTGATTATTTATATAATCATATATGTATTTTTTGACAAATACTACCCCCTATATGCCATAACGAAATGGGGTTGTAAAGAGAATAAACCAAACCTTAATGGAAAGATCTAAAAGTATGTTAAGTGGTATATAGTTATATAGGTGCTTTTGGGTAGAGATGTAAGTGTTTCTTGTTCTTTGATTAATAATCTCCTTATCTAGCTCTTCTTGAAAAATATACTTATGAAGTGTATATGGGTAAGAAAATTTCTATTTCACATTTAAAAATGTTAGGTTGTGAGGCTTTCATTCATGTGCCAAAAGAAATGTGATCTAAACTAGACCAAAAACACATAAATGTATCTTTGTTGGATATTATGTCAATATAAAAGGTTATAGGATTTGGAATCCACTAACCTAGAGATGTGATTTTTAGGAAGTTTAGATTATTTTCAGGTCCTTTGCATCCAAAGGAAAAAGAAAGAATAAAAATCGTAGATTTTGAGACTAATATTGAAAAGCATGAATATGTAAATGTTTAAGAAAAAATTATGGATTAAAGAATTGAGAGGAAGAAGATGATTTGGGTGAGATTTTTGAGTGGGATGAACGTGTAGAGGAATAGGAAGAATCCCTTAATCTACCCTTGAGATGATCCATAAGACAATAGAACCTAGTTGACAAGTATAACCCACCAAATTTATATCCCTTATTCTAGAGATGTGATTTTTAGGGAGTTTAGAGATTTTCTAGGTCCTTTATATGCAAAGGAAAAGGAAAGAAGAAAAATCATACTTTTTGAAACTAAGAGTGAAAAGCATAAATATGTAAATATTGAAGAAAAAAATGATGAATTAGAGAATGAAGAGGAAGAAGATGATTTGGGTGAGAGTTCTAAGTGAGATAAACATGTAGAGGACTAGAAAGGATCCCTTACTCAATGCTTGAGATGATCCATGAGACAAAAAAAACATAGTTGACATGTATAACCCACTAATTTTTTGTTGTGTTTTTTCTTTTGTATGTATTAATGATGAATTGAGATCTTATAGGTAGGATCTCTCTTTAGAGAATAGTGAGTCTTAGATGTAGACCATAGAGGAGGAGATGATTTCCCTAGATAATTATTGCACATGAAATCTTGTTAATTTTCATAAGGGAAGAAAATCCATGGTTGCAAGAGGGCGCACAATTTTTTTTGGAGCAAACAACCAATTAAAGAGGTACAAGGGAAAATTAGTAGTCATTAGAGAGAGGGATTTAATTTTAGTGAAATTTTCTCTTATGGTGATAGATTATCTTCAATAAAATTCTTGTTATCTATTGTTTCATTTTTTGATTTTGATGTTGAGTAAATTGATGTTAAAATCTTTCTTGCACTTGACACATTTTCTTTGAAGTTGAATTTTTTAAAAGTAAAAAAAATCATTATGTTTGCATTAAATGTATTGATGATTAGATTCTAATTGAGGTCTTATACATGAGTTACATGTTATTTATTAGCGACAATAGAGATCAAGCTCACAAAAAGATTTGGCTTAGTCAAAGTAAGTAGGTTGATGCCATTTTTGTGGTGGTTTTCTATGCACAATTACAAGCCAATGATTATTCCTCTTCGTATAGGAACTAATATTTCATAGGACATGTGTTTTAAGTCAAATGATGATGTAAAGGATATGTATAATGTGTCTTATGCTAGTACTATTGATATACTAATGTATGCAATGGTTTGTACTAGAGTGGATATTTCCTAAGCAATAAGATTTCTTAGCAGGTTTATGTATAATTCTAGCAGAGATAATTGGATTCATGTTAAGAAGATACTTAGATATTTGTGATGGAATTAAAATTAGTTTTTGTGTTTTCATGGTTATAATATTGTGGAAAAGTTATTGGACATACATGAACTTGTTGATGTTGATTAGGCAAGTGACTTGGATAGTTGAGGGTCAACTAGAGGCTATGTGTTTTCTTTGCTTGATAATATAATTAGTTGGATGAGTAAGAGACAAATCATAATTGCTTCATCTACTATCAAAGTATATTATACGATTGGTACACATGCTTGTAAATAGGTAGTATGGCTATAGAGACTATGTTCATGAGTTGGTTTTGATTTTAGGTTGGTTTAGATTGGATGAGATAGCTAAAGTGATGTTTATTTAGTTAGGAATCCTATGTATTATATTCATACCAAGAATGTTGATGTGTAGTATCAATTTATTCATGAGATAGTGGAGAATGACAAGGTCATGTTACAAAAATGTTTTTAATTAAAAAAGTAGGGAAAGGGCTCTAATCCCATTAGTTTTAAAATGACATAAGATAAAAACAAGAAACTATAGGAGGGAATGTAGGCTCGACCAAATAGATAAATGGCATGTAGGCCCAACAAAACAATGAAACTAAGGAAACAAAATAGAAATAAAAGACCAAGAAATCACAACTCCAAGGCTACTAGATTAAAATCCAATTCATGACCTGAGGGCATCCAAGGACATTTCCCTATCCTCCTTAACCATCAACTCCTCATTGTTCTTGTCTTTCACATTCTATTCTCCATTGCTTTTAGCCCTTTTTTTAATAATTTTATAGTGGCCAAAAATATTCCCCATAACAACCTTGTTCATAATGTCATTAGCGAGCATTATGATTTTGGAAATGGCATTTTCCATATGTTCATCTTGTCACTGTTGTTGATGGTTTCGAGTTTCTTTTCCAACTCCTCCACCTTGGCCTGGGATCCTTAATATTAGTATTGTATTTTACTTTAGTGGCCATGTCAAGAATAGGTATCTTATCCTCATTTTTATCCAAGATTTCTAGAAACTCAAGGGAGGGGGAACTAAATTTTTTGTATCCATTACCTTTGTATCCTCAATCTCTTCCTACTCATTATCCTCTCCCAAATCTTCCTCATCATATCTTTCATGTTCCTCCATTTATTCATCTTCTTGTATTCCCTCCTCTGACTCATTCTCTAAATCTTCCTCCTCCCAACCATCATCTAGTTGAGGAAGAAACTCCTCACCATCTTTCTCTTCTTCTTCAGACTCCTCCAGAATACTTTTTCCTTTGTTTCTTTTATAATTCTCCACTCTTAAGGATTGGGCAAGTAAGGCTGATCTATGGCCACTTGAACCTTTGGTGTCACATTGAGTAGTGCTCACATTGTCCTCATCCCATCCATCCACATTTGAGATATCAATATTCCCTCCTTCAATAGGGAGGGGAATGTGGTCTTTAGCTTTTTTCTTGTTTTTTTTTGCTTTTCCTCACACACATGGGTCCACAACCTTCCTTTTCCTAGTAGGGGAAACCATCAACAAATCATGTAGGGTGGGGGTGTTAACCTCTACAAAATCATTTATGTTTTCCCTGGACCCACTTTTCCCATAGAGTTAGGGCTAGGGTTAGTCTTATTCAAAGAAATAGGAGGGGCCTTAGAGGCTTTGTCTTCTAGAAGTTTAATTTTAACACTACTCTTATCCTTGGGGTTGATGGTGGGAGTCATGGTAAGGTAGTAATTATAGAGGGCCATAATAATGTCTTAGTGTAGGGGGTAGGCATCGTCCAAAATACAAGCCTCCAAGGATGAGAACATGTAGAAAGGAAGGTTTATTTTTTTCCATGTTTCAAATGGTTAAGAATGGGGAAATGGTAACCATGGATGATCTTGAGCCTACCTTCAAGAGTAAAATACTTCATGCAATGTAAACTCACAAGGGCCCATGGAGCCAAAAGTTTCTCCCTGCTGTAACCATTCTAGAAATATTCAATGTTACAAAAATGTTGACACTTAAGAGAATGTTGCATATTCACCTATGAAGCTAGTCATCATAAATAGGTTCTCTTGGTGTAGCAAGGACATGGGCCTCACATATAATAATTGATTTATTTGCATTTTATTTATTCAATTTCAATGTATCAAATGGGAGAATATTAGGATAATTTGATATTTAATTACAATCCTAGCATATAATATTGCATCTCCAACTTCCTTGGAATGGATACTTTGACACCCATATAGAGATATTCATTTGACTTTGAATATTAGCTGTAATGGAATTCAAGGATGAAGTTGGAGCATGATGGTGGCAATTACAAATATATTAAAGCTCATTTATGCTACTTTCCCATTCCTAGGTGCTAAGTGGGGAAGTAAATCACATTCTTCACTACCAAGTTAGTTCCAAATGTTTAGTGGTATCATATTAGAGTGTATTTTTGTGGGGAATGTCCCCATGAAATGGAGTGGTCAAATATGCTTGTGAGTTACATTTATAATTTCATGGATGCATTGATTTATAACATGGGTGCATTATATTTTGTCATACCATGGTTTTGGGTGATCTTGATTTTAAGAATCCATTTGTGGTTTCCTCTCAACTCTTTTCTATATATTATATGCATTGGATAGAGGTTTTATCAACTACATAGGTGCTACCAAAATACTCCTAGATTTATGGGAGAAGTTTATTAATTATGTTCTCTTACTTTAAATATTAATATAGACTTGTGCTCTCTTTAATGGAGAATTTTTTTTGGTTCAAAGGGTTTCTCCACCTACATTTGATGTCATTTGTTTGAATCTTATGGTTTTTTATTTTTTATTTATTGATTTATACTCTCACAAAGTTATTTATGGTTAATCAAATGATAGTTATATAATTGAAATTTCATATTTAGATTTTATTAACAAGATTTCATTTATAGTTTTTTTACCCAATTTTACAACATATTTGTATACCTCTTATTATTGAAGTTCCTTATATTCTTCTTCCCTAACTCTTTTTATATTTTTAAGTGATGCTAGAATGCTTTTAATATTTATATAAATCATTTTTTAATATTCCTCTTATAGGATCAATGTGGAAATCCCTATATGTTTAGTGGTTGAGTCTTTATTTGAGTTTAATAGCTAAGGAGTGTGTAGGTATATTTCCTTAATGATCTTGTTACATTATTATCTCATCTATATGATAATCCCCTAATTCACCCTAGGAATATGATTATTGGTATTAGCTCTAAAACTCTTATTTCATGTCAACACACACACATGGACAATAACTAAGGGAACTCAACATACTTGGTTCAATTTGTGAAAGTTTGGATGAACATAAAAGAAATGGTAAATAATTACATGAAAAATGCCTTAATAGACATTTAATGAAATTTGAATGTTTCTTTAGAAATGTAGTGCCAAATTTTTTTTATAGATAATTCTAAACTTCATAAATTACATTGGGCCAATACTAAAAAATCCTGCATAGCTTGTGTAGCATCATAATCCTTTTAAAGTTTAATTAAATCTAGATATTATTATGTTCTAATAAAAAATTTACACATTAGTGCCATATTTTTAGATTTTATGGCTCAAAGATTACTTCTCCATCAACAACTCCATTGATGCTAGGAATATTTCCTTTGTAATGCTAAAAATGTCCATTTTAGTATCAAATTGGTGGCAAGAACTTAGAGAAAAGCATGACAGGGATCATTGTATAATTTTAACATGGAAGAATTTGTTAACATGTAGGAGGAAATTCATCCCCTCAAACCATTTGAGGATGAATGCATGAAGCTCCAACAATCATGTCAACTAAAGGAGCAATCAAAGAAAGAATACACCAATGAGTACCATGACTTCTATGTGTCTACATGAGAAAATTTATGAGAAATATAGAATTCTCAAACACACTACTAGAGTATAAACTTACATGCATGCTAGAATAGAGGTCTTAACCTCACACACCTTGGGACAAGTATTCTACAATATATTCGAGATTGAATACAAGGTGAATATTAAACATAAGTTATACTTGCACAAGAAAAAGCTTGCATAATAAACCAATTACAATCCATTTCTATGGATATAATAACATCTCATACAAAATTAGGTACATTAATACAAAATAATTATGTATATCTCTAAGACATCTCCTCCATCTTCAACAAGCTAATATAGGGGTAAGACACTACAATAAGATGATATAGGATGTCATCATCATCACACTACCTCTTACAATGATATTGAATGTTGCATGCAACAATCCCTATTCATACAAGCCAAATTAGATTCTAAATCCATTAAGTATACTAATAAAGAGGCACAATGTATTAGCACTAGAACCATGACCATTGAAACTTTGGAGGAACATGAGTATTTTCCACACAAAGTTCTAGGTCAATGGATAAATTATTTGTGCCATCATAAAAATCAATAGTCCAAAGAAAATCATGATCTAAGATGTAGTTTGACACCTAGGGTATCTCTACCAATATGCATCCAAAACCCCACTCTTTATAATGGTTAGAATATGTTAAGGCCATTTAGTCCAAACTAAATAATTCATTTTCAAGTGTCTAGTCAAATCTATGTAGGACATCATCACCTATCATAAATTACACCTTTAGAAATAAATAGTACACTACTTTGAATAACATACATGCATTATTTAGATTTACATATACCATTCAAAACCAAAATGGTGGACAATACACATCAAAAAATGTATTTCAATCTCCAAAGTCTAAATGATAGACTAAACTAGCTTTAGTCTTTGCTAGAAAAAATCACAAGATCACACTTATATGAAAAAATGTGCATCTCATGGATTTCCTAGATGCATCTATGCAAGAAATCTCACAAGTGATAGTAGTGCATACTAACATTCCTAATCTATTGCAACAACATATATGCTTGACAAGATACTATGAGGTATACAACACTAAACTAATGTGATTCTCAAATTCCCTCTCCCAATTAGATCAATATATCATAGGATTTCTTGGGAGAATAATGAGTTTTGGTGCTAGATCTAGTAGCTACTTGATCAAGACAAGTTCAAACTTAGCTCTTTTCCATGTTGCAAACTAATAGTTATAATGATGACAAATAACATTTATGCATTGATTGTAATACACTCAACAAGATCATAGTGAAAAATATATGCCCTATATTGAACATTGATGACTTCCTCTGCTAGATTTGAAGTGTGTAATACTTCACCAAGATCAACCTCAATTAGGATATCATTAGGTACAA
This sequence comes from Sequoia sempervirens, assembly GCA_007258455.2. NCBI lineage: Eukaryota > Viridiplantae > Streptophyta > Pinopsida > Cupressales > Cupressaceae > Sequoia > Sequoia sempervirens. Next base: position 168,519,182 of record VDFB02000015.1, on the reverse strand, counting down.
TTTTATATTGATATTTATAAAATCTCTTATAAAACTTAAGATTGTATGATTGGATTATTATGCCTATATTATCCTACCAATACTCCAATAAAATTCATGTGTCTAAAGATGACATCCTTTGACCTTCACTAACTCATCCACGATTGTCTACTTAGATCATATTCTCATCTACAACAATACTTGGGAAGAATATGTGGAGTAGGTTTCATGTATATGTTGGGTACACTATGCCAAATAGGTTGTGAGCCACCTCATCAAATGTAATTTTTGCACTAGGTGATCTAGTACCTAGGCTACATAATAAACCAATATATGATACATGTAGACCAAAAAAAGAGAAAGGTAATATGTGATTGTAAACATTGTAGAGTCTCCTTGACTTACACAACTTTCTTAGACTTTCCAATTTTTATTACAATTTTATTCTTGGCTTCTCACTTATCACTTATTCACTTAAATAGATTAAGTGCATCAAGTAACCATTCTCATGGATACTTGTATGATTTTTTTTTTGAGGATCTCAATCAGTTCCTTTGCATAACACTTATTCTCACAATGTTAAACATTACATTATTCTCACAATGTTAAACATTACACATCCCTTTGAAATTTAAATTTATGCATCTAGCTATGCACTCAATGTTGTACTCATAGAGCATAGACATCCAATCAATTTTCACGTAGAGAATTTTAGTTATATGATTTTACATTGATACACCTATGAAAAGGAGTTGTATGGGATTGTATAATTCATTAAGAAATTACTTCACTATATCTTAGGAAAGGAGACAATCATCCATTTTGACCATAAGTTGCTCTAGCTCTTGCACACTCAAAGGATACTAGAAAATAAGTGCCACATAGAATTGGTGATATAATAATAGTAGTTTCATTTGGTTATCAAGCATAAGAAGGGATTTGACAAGGTAGTTGATTATCTTAGTCAATTTCCATTTTAGGTGATCATCATAATGTTAGACTCACATAACCATAAATTTTCTTATTGGGAGTTACTATACCTATTAGATGTATACTTCACATAGAACTATGTTGAGGTTTCATGCGACAAATAGGTTGGAAAGTTATATTATTTAATAATATTCTCAACAATCTTAGGCATGTTTGTGTTCTAGATGACATGTGATGCTTGATATTCATCTACGAAGTGCACTACACCAAAATAACTAACAATTTAGCATTGTCAAGACATTGGTATAACTTCAACAACACTTATAATGGCCTCAAATGTGTGCACATATTGAGAACCATATTAATTCTTATATTCCTTGCAACATTGAAAAGCCTATAAATAGGAAGCTTGGAATTTACACCCCTCTCAACTCTAATATGGCCTTAGAAATTGAATGACATGACTTCTGGAGCATACTACCTAGAACCAAGTAATAGCATTATCCCATGTTCATTATGGTAAAAAAAATTATAAGATGGTCATCATGTAGCATGCTAGAATATCCTTAATACTCCTAGATAATGTGTCTTGTTCAACAATGTTTAGGTCCATTTCAACTTACCAACATCCATTATATTTTACTATAACCCATAATTTTCCATTAATACTTATAGAATTTGTGGACCATGTTAGATACACAACTAGACCATTCTACAACATTTCATTTATAGATAGATGACCGAATAGAGGTGGACAATCACACTCTTATGCATCTAATATGTCTCCACAACAACACACACCAACACGCTTTAGATGCTAACATTATTTGCATCCAACATACATAGATAGATGACCGAATAGAGGTGGAAAATCACACTCTTATGCATCTAATATGTGTCCACAAAAACACACACCAACACACTTTAGATGCTAACATTATTTACATCCAACATACCTACAATAGAGATCCATAGTTCTATGAGGCATAGTTATTTCCATACATGTCCAAGGTTCTAACCTGCAACACCCCTTGACATATCCTATGGCACATCATCCATATTGGGAATGTTCACATAAGAACAAAAAGTTGACAAGGAATACAAGTTTTTACAACACATCTAAAATGTGTGCCAACAAGTTTTAAAAATACTTAAATGGCAACAAGAAGAATATATGTATATTTTTATAAAAATTGCCACACAAACCACAAATTTTACCTTGGTAACAAATTTTGGTTATATTTTTATAAACAACACTTTAAGAGGACAGGTAAGTGCAAGAATTTGGGTCCACATTTAGGGGAAGTGTCATTTTTAGCTTTAAAACAGGTATCCATTTATTTTTAAAATAGGTACCCATTTTAAAGTGGGTATCATTACAAAAAAGTTTAAAACTCACAATCCATGTTTTTTATTTGGATTTAGGTTCATAAAATGAATGGTAACCCAATCGTTAGCATTAGACCTACAAGTACAAGGTCATGGCAATGTCAAGACAAAAAACAAACTTTGGCAATATGGCCGACGGGTTTTTTTTTCAAAATTGTTTTGTGAAATTAGAACCCATTATAGATGATGATGTTTAGTTTTCAAATATATATATTTTTTATGATTGGATTAGTTTTTATATTTTTTAATTAATTTATGAGGAAATTGGTCCATAAACATGAAATGTCAAGTTTTTCATATTTTTAAATAACATTTCATTTATCAATTTTCTTGTAAAAAAATTATATGGCATCAATCTACAAAAAAATCTTTACAAAATGAAAAAAAATCCAAAAAATGATTATTTTAGGTCAAATTATGGTGTCTGTACATGAGGGTTTTCAAAGCCAACAATTAGGGCCAATAAAAAATTAATAAAAAAACATATTTAGAAAAAATTATAAAAAATATCTTCATCAATATTCAGTACAATACACATATTTCCCCAAAAGGAATTAGAAAAATACTTTTATTAAGGTCAAATTATGGTGTTTGTACACGTGCATGGTATGGTCTTAAAAAAATAACTTTTAAAAACTGGTTTTTATGCTTGCCTATTAAAAATTATTTTGTATCATCTAGGTATTAAAATAAATTACATATTTGAAAAACTAGACTCAAAATATTAAATTTCATATTACTGGAATTTTTTAAGATTCAATGTGTAAGTGCTTCAAATTTTCAATCCAACTATGAAATATTCTAAAAATCAAGGAAAATACTTCCACTTTTTGAACATTTTGTGGACCCAACTTCTTGCACTTATCCGACCAAATTGAAAGATCAAGCTTTTTCCCTATGGCCTTTACTCTCTTTGTACAACTAGTGAGAATGCATTGATTCTTAACCTTCCACAATACTTGGGTGTGTACTTGATATTAAATGTGAAACTTGCCATATTTTCCCCCTTTACTTGAGCCTACAATTATCTAATATCCTATAAACTTGGATGAAATGAAGCTAAGATTGTGGAAACACTTCCTAAACTAATAAATGAGGAGAGATGTATATAAAATATAATCAAAATAATTTACAAGGAAGAATAAGGTAGCACAAATATCTATGACACAATGATATGCCTTGAGACAAATATTTCATCAAAAATTCCAACCTCTAAAGCATGAACCAATTATATGACTAGAAACAATATCAATTGCATACAATATCTCAGCTTAAGCCCTTATAGGAGAAATCACCAAAATTAGATTTAAAGTAATTATAATAGTGTAATTATACCTCTAAGTACCTAAAATTGCATAGGCTAACATGAAATCTTGATAATGATTTGGTAGTCCAACTCATGATCCACAAGGCATGAATTACACATCCTCTTAACATTTTATTTTTTGATAATAGTTCCACCATATTTCTTAGCCCTTTATCTTTTTTATTTAGCACTTGGATTGGGTTCCAAGTAGTTGTACATATCTAAAGAACTTTTTCTAAACTTTAGTTGTAGGGTCGCCTAAGCAACATACCCTAGTAAAAATAGGGACTAGATCCTTGAAAATGGGTGACCATTTTATCTTTTGGGAACATGTAATTTATTAAGTTATAACTATTTATCCATGGATTTTTCTCATAATCAAGAGTTATTTCTAGTATTAACTGAGCCATATCCCCCTGATTGATACTCCTCTTCCTTTGTTTCTCGCTCAACTCTTTAGTCATCTATTCAAAAATTGTCTAATCTTCTCCCAATCACTTCCCGATGATTGATAATTTTTAATACTATTTAGAATCTCATTGCCTTTGGAATCCAAGGGGAGGTTGATTTTTATACAAATTTTCAAGATTCTTACTAATAGCTTTGTATTCCCTATTCCCTTGATTCCAACACAAAGATAGTAAGTCACCTATAGAGAATTAAGCCTTTTTCATTTAACCTCCACCTAAAAAATTATTATGATCAACATAGGAGTCCCTAATCCTTTTCCCATATGCATTGAATACTCAAAACTTCCTATATCTTCCAAGTGAGCTCTAATTCTTGGATCTAGAGCTTCACTATCCCCATTGTCATCAAGAGGAGGTTCCAATTATTCAAGAGAAGGATCTGAAAGAAGTTGGGATCTCTAAGGATACAAGCCACTGCCAAAAACACCAAAAATATTTTGTGAATCTTCTTTATCTCATAGGTTCTTTATTTTTTAAAAATCAATTAGTAATTAGAAAATTCAAAACTTGCTTGAGAGCAATAACTTTGTGTTGTTTTTTCTTGTTTAGAGTAGGAATGTTTATTTATTTATTTTATAATTTTATTTTTTTTTGCTTTGTAAGAGGGAATTGTATTGATCTGGAAAAAAATTACATGTGTCTACTCAACAAGATCCAACCAAAAGAATTCCAAACACCAAAATTTCCCCAACCCTATGAACAAACCCTACCACACCATTAGACATTGACAAAACTAGCCTTATGATGTTACCAAACCTTTACAAAAATTGACATTACTCCAACCTATCTTGCCACCACCATTGCTAATAGTCATTTACAGGAAACGACCATACCTTATCCTAACTTGCCATCACCATTGCAGTCAAAATTTTATAGACATTTACAAAAATTGGCATTATGCCTTACCATTGCGATTAACAGAGTGACCCAGACTAGACAATTACTAGACATTTATCACCGAGCTAACCAATGCAAAAAAGATCCAAACCAAACACCCTAACTTGAGCAATTTGTAACAATAACCAAAAGAACACTCACCACTTACAAGAAACCATTGGCTTTAGTGAAAGCATCAAACTCATGAACCCATTCAAAATTGCTTGTCACCTCCATCTGCAACACCTTCTTCAGGAAATTTATCCCCACTGTAGCAATCATCCTGTGCCTAACCAAGGCTAGGCCCTTTAAATCTAGTAGGAGTGGATAAAATTTGATGACTTCGCTTGGGGCTTTCAACAAATCTAGGTCACATGGATGCGGAATGCCAGAGACAAGTATAGTTGCCTTGAGAATCTCCTCCAAACCGCCTAGCAAATCTTTCTTAAACAACTTGCAAAACAATGCCCTCACTTCTGCCTTAGACGTGTAGTTGTCTAGAATAGACACCAAGAACCTTGAAACAATTTGTGTATTCATCTTGAAAGTCTCCTTATACACCAAATGCCCCTTTCTGAGCACCATCTTCACGGCCACCACTGTCAACAGGTCAATGTTGAGCAGAATTTGCTTGAGGCGTTGATCTATGACCTCACAAAAAGCATTCTGCCGAACCTTGCAATCTAGGGAAATTAGGGTGTCCACTCCAAAGCACACCAGTGTGTCCATAGACATTTCCACAACAAATTTTGAGCATTCCACCATCCAAAGAGAGAGAAAATGATAGAAAGAGGACTAGATTTCTTCCACCTTGCCACCTTCAGAATTAGAATGGTGTTGGGCCTTGACTACCACCTTCTTTATTATGCTATACAATGTGTGCGTGCCACCCTAGAAATTTTCCAAAACACCAATCGATGCCGCCACTCAGATGAATGAGTACACAGAGTAGAGTGAATGGACTTGACAAGATAACTAAAAACCAAGCGAATCCGTCACTGATACAATCACATAAAGTTCCATAATGACACCCGATGCAAGGCGATACAAACAATCATTTCTTAAAAAATGCTTAGTAAGCCTCGTTGACAGGGCCACCATGCCACTTGCCACCACGCCACTCTTTCCACCCAAGACAGAATTTCCACACCCCATGTGGTTATAATATATTAAATTTACTTTTCTTACTTTAAGTAGATTTTCTTTCATTATTCCTTGAAAAATCCCTTGATCACAACATAAGCACTTGATATTAAAACCTTGATCCCAACAAGAGGTATTTTGCACAAAACTCACTTTTTGAATTCAAAACTTGAAAATAAGAGATCCCAACATCTCACCAAAATCCAAAAATCTTAAAAGTATATCAGTGCATTTAGTTTATTTCAAAAATGCAAATAAAATAGTTTTATTTTGCATGTATTTAACTTAAATACAAATTCAAAAAATAAAAATAAAAGAAGCAAAATCCTCAATTTTCAACAAGGCACTCAACAAACTTGCAAAAAGTGAGAACAAACTTGCCTCTTTCTTCAATATCTCTTCCTCCTCACCAAAATATTATGCTTAATGTGTCCTATATAAAATAATATTGGATAAAGATAATCCTAAATAAAATCAAGGAGAATTTTACTATTTAGTAACTCCCATCAAAGAAGAATCCCAAGTACACATTGAAATATCAAGGCTAATTCAACAATAAAATGCAATAATATGTCAAATAGAGGAGTTTTGAGAAAGGAAACATGCACTTAAAAGGAGTTAATTAAGTTATAAGAGCAAAGGTTTAACACATTTCACTATTTTATAATTAACAAGTTAAACAAAGTTAGATCAAGGAACCCTCTAGTTCATACAAGAATAACTACAACAACTCTAATTTAATACTTATAACAAAAAAAACTTATTGAATAAATATAAAAAACAATAACCAAACCATCCCCATCAAGAAAACCTAGTATACCACAATAACAACCCCATTGTCATTTACAAACCATTGGTCCAACCCCCATTCAAATATATTTTTCCATGAGGATTAGAGTGATTTTTTAGTGCCTTATAAAAGATCTAGTGCATGTCTTATCCAAAGTCCAACACATTTGTGTGGTGCATGATTTGATTCTAATCATCACGATACCTACAAACTCTATCAAACCTTTGTCTCTAGCATGCAAAAAATAGAGAAAGCAATCCATGAAATGGTTCTTATGGTAAACCTAAAACCATGGGCCAATAAAATGTGACCTAAAAATGGTAACCAAATCAAGGGCCCAAATTCCAATGCCCTCCTTGATCTTGGTCTATCAAGCTAAAATAAAATATGCTCTTACACTTGTGATACCATGTCATAACTTATCCTATGTAACTCCTCAAGTTGGGTGTCTTATTTTTTCTCCATTACCTCCATTCAAATATTCTCTACAGTCATGTCATACACATGCATCACAATTTGGTCTTGACAAGTGAAGTCAATAATGTAACTCCTCACTTACATGCACTTAAATGTACCATAGACTCTCTTACACTACTTACATTATCATAGATGCTCTTACACATCTCACATGATGAGATATTCTATTACACACATCTACACACATCATAATAAAGAATACACATGGAATTAATAGTTACCACAATGTGATGCCCCCTTTCCAAAGAGCTCACAAACAAACAAATAATATAATTAAATATGAACATTAGGATACAATTTTTATGACAACTTTTCCAACATTGGACTTGACACATTCATAACCAATGACAAGGGATGATATCATTGAAACCAATAATATTTTTACTCACCATGATATCCACAAAATCTTTGATTACTCAAGTTCAAATAGTGAGCAAATTAGGCTAACAGGTACATGTAGTTTCCTCAACTTACTATTGATACAATAGGGGCTATAGCTCCTCAAGAGGGATGAATGATTCAAGAACAACCTTGTCCATTCTTCAATAAATTCATGCATGCAATCAACTTTACTCAACACATGTAACATTGTCCTCACAACTCTCTCTCTATATAGTTCTCATGTGAAACCATTACAAAATTGCTCACATGTATCTTGTGATCTTGCACATGATAACACCTGCTAGTGTCTAATGAAACCATATGTGTATGACACATGAAACATTAAAAACCTCATATATGCTTCCAAACATGCATACTACTTAGAAATTGTTGTGCCAAAAAATATGCTCACACAACTAGCACCATGCATATTTGTCATATGACAATGTTTACACCATATGTCTCAACAATTCAACTACCATCATATGGTTTTGATTTTTTTTATCATCCTATCCACATACGAAACAACCATATATGTTGGACACTTGTTAGCATATACTCTGAGCCTACTTTATGACCTACTCATACAAATACCTACTTTGTACTTTATTTAGAGTAAAAGTATAATGAATTCACATCTTACCACTTGCACACTTTTTTCCTTTTTTAAACTAAATAGATGTGGCATATCTACTAGAAGCCTTCTAAATCTAAACATGCTTTAGTTTTCATAGTTGTTTTCCTTAACACATTCAATGATCTTGTTCCAATACTAGCTAATTTGTAAGATCATCCCCTCATTCACCTTAGGAATCATATCAAAATTGACACTTCCTTTGGACCCACTTGTAGAGAAAAACAATGCAACCCATAGAATCACTTAAAATTTCATTAGTCATATTAAAAGAAATGCCTTAATGTGCTTAATGTGCTTAATCCTATTATTAGATATGATGTTTGTACAAAAATTCTTCTATGCATACATTATCTTAACAAGCTAGATCAATAAGAATGCCACTAAATGTTTTAGCATGTACTCAACTAGAAACATGTAATAGGCCATAAAAATTGAATCATATGAGGGATATTATCATATGAAAAGGTATTAATTAGGTTATCATGAGAAGTAGCACCTCTACTATTAAGCATACAAACAAAATGATCCACATGTGAATACAAACCAACATAAAAATCATTACCATAATGCTCATGTACCTCATCGCTATGCTATTATACCTCATTATTATTCTCATGTATCATGTTATTATGCCCATTCATCTTATCACTATCGATGTGCACATATCCCTTGTGATAATTCTCATGCTAATGTACATTATAGGCTTGGTCATGGGAAAGAAAGCAATTTGTATAAATCTTCAAATTTCTTTAGGGGGAGATGCTGAAGGATATCATTAATTCTCTCTATATGTATCATATTATTACCAATTAAGCCTAAGATATTATGCTTTAAATCTTTCAACACTATGTAGTATGTTCGTGAAGTCTATGATAATGTCAAATGCACTCTCATCATACCTCTTAGGTATCCATTTAGAAGTATCCAATGGATGAATATGAGGAAGTGCAATCATATTAATGAAGTATATTTTGAAGCGCATTATCTAAGGAATCACTGAAATTTATAAATTTTCAAAGCTTGAAGATAAGAAAATTGGAAGCATTAGTCACATAATGAGTGCTATTTTTTTTCTCTTATTTATCATTACTCTTTTGAAAATATTTTTACTTTTGAAACTTCCAAGGGTAGGAGAATGAAAACAAGAATAATTATATTTGAGTGTATTTGAAGCCAACTATTTTGATTCAACATTTTTCCCATGATTACTCAAATCCACAAAAGAAGAAAATTTGATCAATTACACATTATCTTGACTAGAGGATAATGATCCATTACAAAATATAGTTTGGAGCATATCATCAAGGACTCTATGTTGCATCTTAGAACATGAGGACTGAAATATGATAATATACTCATAACTATGCTCATTAAACTATTGTGCATAAGAAAATGAATTTGAAATTATAGTTTTAATTGCATATTTGCTTTAAAATTACACACAAAAGTATTGAGCTACTTAGAAAATGTATGAATAAACCCATAATGAAGAAAAGAGAACCACTCAATAGTATACTCTCAGTGTGCCTATCTAGACAACTTGGCCAAGAGCTTATCCATACATATAAAGTCAAAATAAACATCTATAAAATACCTCAAATGTGTACTAGGATCACTTTTGTCATTATACATATCAAACCAAGTTGTCATGCAAACTCAACTGTAATGGATAAGTCACTATTTTAAATTAAAATCAAGTGTGTTGTGTCTTAATAAAATATTTACCATGATTTCCATGAGGGAAGGTATTGATTTGATGCTCCACTCTATCAAGCCTTTATATGAGTGTTTCAGGGGTAGAAATGGGTATACTAGGAGTGTGACCGTGAGAGATGGGGAATGAGGTATAAATAGGATGAGAAATGGAGGAAGATTTTGGGATGAAAGAGACATAAGGTATGGTAAAAGCACTAGTAGGATGGAGATAATGGGTGGTGACCACACTAGAAGGAATAGAGGTATGAATGGGATCAAATGAAGGCACACCACTAGTAGGATGGAATGAAGGCATATTGCTAGTGTGATGGATAGGGACAAAGTAATAAGGTTGGAAATATCTAATATATCAAGATAAGTGGAAACAAGGAGAGGCTCAACCTCAAAAGTAGGAGGACATAATGACATACAATATCAAGGAGAAAAATTAGGAGGCACACAAGAAAAATAAGCTTGGATAAAGGATTTGACACACCATTCAAAGAACTTGAAGAAGTAACCTCTTCACTTATGCCTTTAAGCACTTCTAAACCATTCAACTTGTTAATTAGTGACTTTTGAAGAACATCAATCAATTGGGTAAGATTTGCACCATTCTTGAGTCATGTAAGATTGAAAGATAACATGTGTATTCAAAGCAATAACTTGCTTCTTCCTTCATGTAACATGGGATCATGGTCAAATATTTCATCTTCCCCATTTAGATAAGTTTTATTAATTAGATTTTCAATTGTTTTATTCTTAGCTTTACTTTTAGCCATTGTGGGATTCAAATAGTCTTCTTCTCAAAGGGAGAATGGGATGATAATGAGAATTTTTCATAAACACAAGGCACAACCCTTATAGGATAAAAATGTTGACACAAGGGTATGGCTTGTATAAAATTAGAAAAGTAGAGAATACTCAAATCTAAAAATAAATTTAGAAATCATAAATAAACCCTAAAGTTCAAGGTCCAAGGAGGTGTTTAATATTAGATGGGTTCAATAAAACAAAACAAAATAAAAACAACCTTTCAAATAATGTAGGGTAAAGTAATAAACTAAACACAAGAAAAAAAATAATACTAGATTAAAGGAGCTTAAACTAATCATTGATATATGAGCAAGAATTTCAAAATGACAAAGGGGTTAAAGCATAGCTTTGTGTGTGACACATAGATTTTCTATTGTAGCCTATACTTGGCGACCCAAAATTATGCTTTGAAATTAGATCTAAAATTGATAAGCTATGATAGACGACTAATGTTTTATTTTTACTTTAGGTTGAATTTGTGTTTGTGGAACTAATCTCTACACTTGTGAAAATGAACCTTTCCTATAGATTTGAATTATGTACCTAGAAATTCAAACTATGCACCCTTTAATGCCTAGAATTTTTTTGTTGCACTATTTTTACAATTTGTGTTTGAAAACAAATAGTGTTGAGAAATATTTTTAGGAGTTTGCTAAGTGAAGATCTTCTCCTTATGTCAAATCCATGAATTTGAATTAATTATTTGAACAATGATTGAAGACACACAAAGCAATCATGCAATATGCCTAATTTGTTACCAATAATGTAGATATTGATATATTTTGGTGATGCAATGTGATGTTTTTGGAATAAATCAAAGGGATCTTGCTTGCTATTCAATTCCTAGAAACAAATTAAGGTTTTATCGTTTTCTAAAATGGCCCCATGATTAAGTTTTGGTCGAACTTTTAAAAAGTCAAATTTTAGACATTTCTCAATAGATACGTTGATGTAGTGAGTTGCATGATGAGTCACACCTACAAACCTTAGTTATAGATAGATAAGAGGCCACTCCACATTTAAAAAAAAAATGAAAGTTCTATGATATTCCAATCAATAGCTACATGTTGACAAAATTAACCTGCACGACTATTGACCCCTCTCCCCTATTACAAGATGACTAACCTTTCTTATAAATTCATAGGACCACACTATTATAAGAAACTCCTGAATTTCTCAATTCCTAAGCCCCCTCCATAATATCATAGGATAACCCTCCAAACCCTAGAGTCCACCCGTTTGACCCACCCCAAAAAGTCCCAGACCTCACGGCACAACTAGGGGAGCATCTAGGCTTTCGTTAAACCTGGCATTAATCATGTCGAGAAAACCCTGCAGTTTTACACTGTTTTTCAACGCTCCCCCCTAGGGTTTCATGGGCTTTTTTAAGGTTCGTAAGTAGGTACTACGTGAGCATGCTGATGGCGAAGTATCATCTTGTATTTCAACGGACTGCAGGCCACGGTACAGACAAGGACAGCAACCCCACCCCAAAAAAATAAAATAAAACGGCCAAACAATTCTGAAAACCCTAGGAACCAGAAATATCTCGGCTTTAGAACTGCCGTGTAAAATGTCCAATACCCATTGCCTTTTACCTTCACAGCAATTCAATATCCATTTGGTACACCAATGCCATTTAAAAAACTCAAAAGCACCGGGGTATGTACGTGGGATTAAGGAATCTTCCCTTTGTCAAAGACATGTCTCCCCGTTCAAATTTCGTTAAATGGGCACTCTGCCCGTTTTTATGTTACGTAAACTTCAGTGACAGTATGTGACAGAAAGGCTGATCAGAAGGAGTTTATGGCTCGTTATCTCACTAGGGTTTTGAATGAATTGAATTTATTGAAGCCCCTGCTTTTTGTGGAATGGTCCTTTTGATCAGACAGTGCAGGGAAGGCTCTGTTTTCGGCATGTTATGTCTTTTCGGTGCGTGCTTTTCTTTTGCCGGTTTGTCAGTCATGTTTACCATCTGCTGCCATGCACCAATTTTCTCTTTTTCCCCATTCACACCAATGGTAGGCATTTCCCCTCTATTTTACTTTTTCAAACTTCCTATTTTAATCTTGGGTTTCAATCCAAGAGACTAACTTTTCAGTCCAAAATATTAACCATATCTCGATGGTACCAGGGACCATACTTTTCCATCTTGGGTTAATGTCACTTTCTGCAGATTACTAATATTGTCAATGGGATTCATGAACACCCAATTGTCTTTATATCTGGCAATAACCATCCTTCGTCTTGGGCTAGTGTTGAACTTTGCCACCTATAGGATTCCTTAATACCCAATTGTATATTACGTCAAGTGACTCGGATATTTCATCATGTCCTAAATTTCGCCTAACCATCTGTTAACTTAATACCCAATTGTTCTTAGTAGGTATCAAGTAACTTTCAATTTTTATCTTGGCCTAATGTTTCATCTCCCTCACCAGCTGTGTTCAATCAATGCCCAAAGTATATAGCAGTTTTTTTAAAACTTAGTTTAATTCATGCTAACAGTACATCCCATTTCTTTTTAATCCCGGGTTTACTATTAGATTTTCCAGTGATTTAATTTCAGCAACATCACATTATTTATCCGGTCCACGTACATCAAGAATATCCAATTAGCGTAACTTTATGTCTTATGTCTTGCTACGCAATTGTTTTATTCAAGTATTTGTGAGCATTATCTCATTACTCCTTAATACACAATAAGCTGTTTAAGTAAATTCTGGTGGTCAAAGCAGCGATTTCTGGCAATACCCAGCATGGTTATTTTCTTACTTCCGAAGTCAGATTAGAGTATTTCTTCTGTGTCTAATTTTGGACAGAATTAATTTAATTAATTGGAAAAAAATGCAAGCTTTAGGGGGTTGCCATAAAAGCTCGGCAACAGAGATAAGATCTCCAGTTTCTGCATTCAAATTGTCTCTCCTTCAATGGAATTACTTATTGCTCAAAATGTTTATCCAGCTTAGACGTCTTCTCGGTTTCAGCATTGGCCAAATGCCATTTTTGGTTTTCAACGTTTGAAGACTACTTCCATCATCCTTAGCATTTATCTTTCCTGTCGCTGCAGAGTGCATGCTTCAGTTGTTCACTCTCTATGTATAATGTCTTCTGTTGTGCGTGCTGTGTGCTCACTTCTGCATTAGCATTCTCTGGAATGTAGTCTTGATCTTTTGAGTGTCTCCCCAGGTTCATAAATTATTATAGACATTTTGCTCCATCAGGCTGCCATGTTGAAATGCAACGCATCGCTTATATTACAAACTGTTGAACCTTCATCACAAATTTTTGATATATGCAATTATTTAGATTCTCTTGACATATACCGATGTGGATGAGTTGAATCCATAATATTTTCGGGAATGGAGCTCTGGTCCAGGAACATGTTTGAAGATGGTATCTTGCTCTCAGGTTATTTTCCTGTCTTCCTATTTTTTTCCCCTAAGATCTAGTGACTTATACAATAAAATTGACAGCTTTTACATGGTATTTTGTATCTACTTCGTCAAGGAAACTTTCAGATATTGAGTGGGAAGATAGTCTTGTTAAACTATGTTTTTAATGTCGGCTGCTAAACATAAAGGAAATGTGATTTTTGAGCTATGTTCAATAGTCATTGATGGTAGCTGCTAAACAAAATGGAATATTGATTTTTGAACTATTAATCTAAGCCCAGCTACCTAATTTTATCTATTTGAGTAGTGTTTTTGGTTTCCAACTACTATAAGGTCTTAGTTTTTGTGTCCTTTATAGCTGCACGAATTTTATGTCTCAGGGCAGGATTTTTGCCTTATTCCTTTCCTTAAGATGAGCTATGAAAGTGTAACTGTTTTACCGTTTAAATGCAATTCCTTCTGATGGAAACTGCTAAACTGGGTAATCCTTCTGCTAGGTTTTGCCAATTTGGTAATAGTTCTTGATATCCAATTGTTGAGAGAAACCTACCTTCTTTGCTATTTAGAGTACTTAGACTACTGGATACTAAGAGACGTGTAACTATGTAAGCATTATTACTTTTCTTAATATAACAGGCCTGCCTTAGTTTTGATTAGAAAACGTGTTTTCCAGAGCTGGGTTTTATATTCTGGGAATAACATATTCTTGCTATTTAGTTTTGTTGAAACGAAAGTGCGAATTATTTGAGTTGCATTATTAAGAATGGATTTAAACCAAGAATGGGCAGTCAGGAGCTTTGCAGGTAGCTATATTAACTTACCTTCTTTATTTTGTAAGCTTTCTTATCAATTCATTAAGTTCAACCTTGAAGATCTTTTTGATTTTTTCTCTGTAGAATGAGCACCATGCAGGATGTACATACAATGTAAACAGTAAAACAAAGCAAAAATAACATGAAAACTTCAGCACCGTTAACTTGTCAGTTGTCACCATAGGACTACGTTCGTAGTTTATGAAAGTGATGGAATAATGGCTGTGGAAAAGAAGTTTGGGAATAATCCTAAAGTTGGTGCTTGGGAAGCTGCATAGCGATGAAATGTATCATAAATGTAAAATATATCATTTTACCAAGCGGTTGGCCAAATTTACTTCATGTATTATTGATGCATATAATAGTGTTGAGAATTTTGAGATGCCCTGCAAAATTTAATTAGTAAACCAGAAAAGATTTGGGGAATATTCTACCCAAATTTAGTTTCTATAGATCTGATTTGTTCAAGCTTTTGGTTCACAATTCATAAGACCAAGACAAGACTAGACACTGAACCATAGTAGATCTAGATGATTGTCTCTGATAAGCAAATGCTATTCTATGATTTATAAGTTGTTTAAGTTCTTGATCATTCAAGCTTGCATCCGACTCTTTTCTCTATAATTTGGCCTGCAAAACAACCCTTGTAGATGGCTATGGCCAAAGGTAATATGTGTAAAAAGAGATTGGCAGTTACATGCATTGAGCAGTATAAAGAGAAGTTAAAAAAAGCACAATACGTATTATCTATAATATGGATCTCTACAAATTACTCCTGTACAGGATAGTGATAAGCATAATGTTGCCTTGTAAAACAGCACTTAATGGTGGAAAGCAGTCTAGCTTGCCTACAAATTACTCCTGTACAGGATAGTTATAAGCATAATGTTGACAAGTAAACCAGCACTTAATGGTGGAAAGCAGTCTAGCTTGCCAATGTTGTTAAAGAGTGAGTTCTCTGTAGATTCTCTATGCTGTCACAGATTTATATGATGTAAAAAGGTTCTTCCTTAACACAAATAATAAGATATTAAGATATATCCCAGTTAAAAAGACATTTTTGTAAATTGTAGAGCTTAGTGCAACTGTTCTCATTTCCTTTGTCTACCAGCAGCCTTAAGGAGCTGGGAAATAAAACTACGAAAAATTTGACTAGGAGAGAGAAGATCCTATTGGAAACGCTTTACAGTGTCATTTTAGTTTCACTTTGAGGTTCAAGTGGATGTGAAGAACCCAATCCATTTTAATCTAATTGCCTACATATGAAAAGTGGTTAAAATGGAGAAGATTTTGTGTTGATTGTTATATAATGTTTCTTTTCCTGGTGCATCCCTGTTAACACTGTTTCAAAATGCATGCACAAAATTATGCCATTGTGCCAATTTAAAATGGCAGGTGTACCAAGAATTGCTTCTCTTTCTCTCTCAAATTCAGTTTAATTTTTGGCATCTTATTCTCCATATAAGAAGCTTTTAGCCAGCACTGTTCCCTGGGGTAAAACCTGCATACTGGGGGACAGGGATGCCATGGGGATGACGGGACATGGATGAAATGCCTTCCCACTGTCCTTTCAGGCACCACCTGCAAAAGAGGCTGTCCCTGGACAGCCCTGCAGTGCAGGGGACGCCCCTGAGCAGGGTGTGTCCAGGGATGCCCTTCTGTGTGCATGATGGCCCCATGCCATTAGAAAACGCTCATTTTTGAAAATTGCAAGTTAAGCTCTGTAAATCTTCTTTTCATAAATGTTTGTGAGATTATGAATCCTCATTACTATTTCCTGTGAAGCAGGGGAAGGGAAAACATAAAAGAAAGAAAATAAAAGGAATGACGATGTTCCACTTCTTCAACCGCACACACCTTTGGCCCTCTTGCCATCAAGTACACAGCCAATCCTCTATAACCTTTACACTTTCCTTGTCGTTCGGTCTAAATTTAAAAAAAAACACAAAAACCTTTAGCTTAAAGTTAATATCAGTTGATTTATTTTTACTAGCCGGTGATAGGTAAGTACAATTTGAAATTATGTGGATAAAATGACATACAATAGTTGGTAAATATTTTACAATCTGATGATGCATTCAGTTTGTCCAGCAATTTAGATATATGAGGTTAAATGAGATTCTACTGTGGCATGGGTTACTTATGAATTTGTCTGCTTTATTGTCAAACATTGCAGTGTTGTTAATTACAGGTCCAATAGAACAAATATAGGCTACTCTATTAAAGAGAGAAGCTTGGAATCATTTAAATTACCTAGGTTATTATGCTTGCTGGAAACAAAAGAAAAAGTTGAGATCATTGGGTATAGAATGAATAAGTTCATCAATTTGTTTAAACTTTAAATATTGCCTCTAATTTGCAAACATTTGATCCAAATTTTCCGAGAAATGGCTTTTGCAAGTTTTTTAAATATAACAGATGCCAGGATCTTTCTATTTCAGAGTAGACACAGGAAAACTGATTCAATAAGCAACAATTAAGTAGGTTAAATGCAAAACAAATTGTCTGTGTTCATTGAAAGAGAAAATACACGAACTTATAGCTTGGCAAAAGACAAAGCCATTGACTGTCAAGCTAAGGTGATATATGGTGGATAAAAAAGTGAAGAATGTTGATATGAAGCTCTGGATTTCAGTTTGTTTACATGTTTTTTCCCCAGTCTGCTCAATAAAGAAACCTTTGACTACTGAAAATTAGAACTTTTTTTAAAAGATAACCTCTGGATTTGGAATGATGAAGTTGATCATTTAAACAAGTTTCCCGTGAGCAATTTTGTCAGGAGAAAACCTGCACACCATTTGAGGTTTGTGTTCTATGTTGAGTTGAGCTCTCCTAAAAATGACTTTTTCAAATAGGGGGATGTTTAAATGGTCCTTTTTATTGCCTACTGTCATTTTGCTACCATGCATTGAAGTTTTGAACAATATTCATTTGAGTCTGATTTCCTGTTAATTAAAACTTATAACACCATGCAGACTGTGTGAGAGTCCCGAAGAATGATTTGTAATTTTATTTGATATTGATGGCTTTTTTCAAACTCTATTGCATGCCTGCCTTGTGCCTTGTATGGAAACTAGAATGTAGTGTAATAGGGCCAGGGGTTTATTCATTGGGAGTGCCTTGTATGGAAACTAGAATGTAGTGTATTAGGGCCAAGGGTTTATTCATTGGGAGTGCCTTTGTTCTTATGTTTGCAGTATCGGAATTATTTCCATTTTTTCTATTGAAGTACCATTTCAGTTTTTATGTCATCCATTTTCTTTGTAGCTTTCCATATTGTTGTAATCATGTTAGAATATTACTGATTGAATTGACTTACTTGTCTCATCTTTATTGATACAAATAGTTAAGATCATTCAATTTCTGCAGCTTCTTCCGGTTTGTGGAGTATTGTAGATCACTTATATTTTGTTGAGTGTTGCCAATCATTTACGTAAGCAACAAGAGCTTTTGATAGCTATTTGATTTTACTGACAAGCTGAGGATAGGCTTCATGCATGCCTGACGCTTATTTTGTCACTCTTATCATATTGTTGCATGGTTGATTGTTTCTTATATTACTGCACAACTAAGATCTAGTAGTTTCATCCATTCTGTATCTGCACAAAATTTCTTTATTACTCATGTTTGCGAGGTTTATTTGTGTCTCTCAAAAGTAATGACCTTTAAAAAGGACATACGTGTTCTCTTTAAGAAAGACACACGTTTTCTTTTGTTCTCTTAAATTTCAGCCTTATGGGAATCAGTAATTAACTCATTATGTGTGCTGCCATATGCTGAGTACAATATTATGTAACACCTAATTTCTAGTAATTCTTATACAATTATAATATCCTAATAAATGATTAATGGCCTTTCTGGATCAATGATTTTTATTTGATATTTGATATTCAAATTAAACATCTAACCAGTTCAGTATTTACCTTTGACTTCAGTTTGTTTATCATATCGACAATCTTTCAGTCCTTTAGGAAACATGAAATATTTGGGAGAAATAGAAGTAAATATTTTGACCACTGAAAATATATGTAGATAGAGCCATGCTTTCTTTGCAAGGATTAATTTTTTCTTTCAACTTTGAAGATAGTATTGGCTTAAAATATTTGTTAATTATGCAGATTCATCATGAAGAGCCTTATGAAATGGGTATTGGATATTGGAGATGAAGGAAAGGCAGCGGTGGCAGCCTGAAGAAGATGCTGTATTACGGGCTTATGTTAAGCAATATGGGCCAAAGGAATGGAACTTGGTATCACAGCGGATGGGTAAACCCCTAGACAGGGATGCAAAGTCGTGTTTGGAGAGGTGGAAAAATTATTTAAAACCTGGAATAAAAAAGGGTTCCTTATCAGAAGAGGAACAATCTCTTGTTATAAGTCTTCAAGCTAAGTACGGTAATAAGTGGAAGAAAATTGCAGCAGAAGTTCCAGGAAGAACAGCCAAGAGACTAGGAAAATGGTGGGAGGTTTTCAAAGAAAAACAACTAAAGGAGAAGCGTAAGGAAAGGCAAAGTTTAGATAGTCAAAATTCGAGGGAAGGTGGAAAGTATGATCATATTTTGGAAACTTTTGCAGAGAAATATGTACAGAAGAAAATATGTCCAACTAGCTTACCATCCATTTTGAGGCCTGGTGCATCACCCTCTCCTCTCCTAACCTTGGGTGCTTCCAAAGATGCTACATATGCTGATAACTTTAATTTTGCCAATGTGAATTCTATGCCATCAGTTTCATCAAGTAAACTTGTTTCCCATATACCAAATATACCTGGATCTGTGGGCCTTACATTACCAGATTTAAAACAAAAATTGTCTTCAGTCTCAGAAATAGAACCACGATTGACACTAGAAAGCCCTGGTAGAATAAGGTGTGCGCTGGAGCCTGAACTTGCTTTGCAGTGTAGTGTTTCTGCAATGGACATGGAATTGGCATGTACATCTCTAGTAGCCCCATGCTCTGCCATTGATACAACCTCGGCCCTTCCTCCATGGATGTCCAATGTACCCTCTGCACCAGTGCCTGTTTCAGGTAGTACTGATATTAAAACCCCAGCTTCTACGTTCAATTTGGAGAGAGAGAATCCTTTCCTGTCAAAATCTATTCAACTCAATTCATCCCCTTCTGTGAGCTTGTCCCTTTCTCCATCATTGAGTGATCCGGTTGTTTCAAGTGGATCTGCATCTCCGGCATCTGAAGTTATAGCCCCTAGATCTTGGCTGCAAGATGCTACAAGACAAAAAGAAATTATCAATGGTATCTCTGGATCAGTGAATGAGAATAAGCATAATTTGCCTTGGTGTTCATCAGATAAACCAGTTGGGACATTATCTTTTGATCCAATTTTACCTTCTACCAAACAAGGAGTAGATAACCTTATCATGCAACAGCTGCCCACATTTTTCCAAAACTTAAAAGATCTTGAAGAAGGCCGGCAGTCCTGGTTAATGCACAAAAAGGAGGCTACTTGGAGACTCAATCGACTAGAACAGCAGCTTGAATCTGAGAAAACACGCAAGCGGAGAGAAAAAATTGAAGAAGTAAATGCTAAAATTCGGGCCCTTAGAGAGGAAGAGATGACTTATCTTGATAAATTGGAATCTGATTGCAGAGAGCAACTTTCTAGTTTCCAAAGAGATGCAGAAATCAAGGAGGCCAAGATGATGGAACAGTGGACAGCCAAGCATGTACAATTGACAAAATTTCTTGAGCAGATGCTTTATCAGTTTCCTGATGCTCACAGATTCCTTAGCAACGACATGAGGTGACAAGTCACTTAATTTCCTCATAATTTGAGACCTGGTAATCTTGCATGATCATACTGTTGGCTTCCAGCAGTTCGTTTTATAACTTTAAACCAATTTGGTGAACACTGTTGACAATGCAGCCAACCCACAAAAACTATTGTATATCTTCTGCTGTCAACCATCTTTTACATCCGCAAGCAGTTTTTTTTCTTTCTGACCTTTTCACTTATTTCTACTTGATTAGCTTTTATATTAGATAAGGGTTTTGCTCATTGTCAGTTTCTTTTTTAGTCTGGGGATTAAAATTCGCCATCATCCATGTCTTCCTTTTATTATACTCAAATATATTTGAAAGAAATGTATAACCAATGCCTGAGCATGGGGGTTCAACATTCAGTACACAAAGGCTGATATGTATATGAGGAACGATTATGATTTACTATTTGCAATGCATGGGATCTTATTAAAATATCTTGTTTTCCTTAGTTGGTTTTGGTCCAGAAAGGCCTCTATAAGGTGTAAGTATATTGTCTCTATTCACTTTTTTGTGTCCTCTTTCATCAACTCCCATCAGGTGTATGGAATGTATAGTCTCTGTGATGGTTAATTTGAAAAATTTGTTCCTAGCAACTAATAACAAACTTTGGATGAATATGGTCAGTTTCATTTTATATTGAAATTTCAAATTGGGATTAGAAAGGATGACTATATATTTTATTTTAGTTCATATGGTAGGTTTGATGGATTATAGAGTGAGCCATTGCTGAACCTTGGATGACTATGGTCAGTTCCATTTTAAGAGTTGGATGAAGATGAAATTTATTTTAGTTCATATGGTAGGTTTGATGGATTATAGAGTGAGCCATTGCTGAGCCTTGGATGACTACGGTCAGTTCCATTATAAGAGTTGGATGCAGATGAAAGATGTGATGTGGTGTGTGCGGTTGGTGGCAATGGATCTGTTTTTGAATCTTGGATGAATATGATATATGATTAAATGATGGTCATCACGTATGCTGGCATGTTGTTATCGATGTTTATTTGTGTGCTGATCATCTGTTTGTAATTTATATTATATTCCCAAGACCTCCAAGACCTAACGACTTGGAGAGAACTTTGAATCAAGCTGTAATGTTTGCTCAGATTGGAAGCTCACTGGAAGCTAATAGGCTGTCATACTGTTTTTAGATGTTTGCAGTTGAAGTATTATATCTCGAAGTTCTGAGACATTGTGAGATGAGATGGATGCAAGTTTATGTCTCCCTTCCTATTCTGGCAGATTACACGTAGATTCAATGTACCCCAAATTGTTTGAGCATTTTTATGGTGTACAATTCAAATTTCTCTAATAAAAGTTTTGGGTATATGTAGGTGTGCCCGTGGAGAAGGATATCTCCATTAACAATTTTTGAACTGTATTTGGAAGGCTGGGTACTCTCTGCCATGTCAATAACTTTTTGTTTCAAAGAAACTTCCGGAATTTAAATAAATTCTGAAGTGGACAGATGATGCTTCTTATGAAAACAGAGAAGTTGGAGAGCAGCGTCTTGAGATTGAAGATCATTTGAACTAGCAAAATATATGAGAGGTAGGTGGCAGTGTGCTAAAAGACCTGGAAAAAAGTAAAGAGTGCTTTTTCCATTATGCCTAATAATGCTCGGACTTTTTCTTATTTTTTCAAAATTACGTTTCAAATCTTTTTATCTTTAATGTTTGGATTTTTCTTGGTAGTTGGGGTTATTATTTGATCTGTAATTGATCAAATAAGCCTTCAGTCTCAGTTGCTTTAGTGGATCAGCCATCAAAAGTGAGTTTCAATGCAGTCAGTATAATAATAGCGGAAGAATGCATCTGAGATGCTGAATGGAAGGATATGTGAATAAGTGACAGAATCAGTTAAGGGTGATATGATCTTTATTATTTTGACATGAGGAAAGATTGCCACACATGGATGAGGCACATCTTACCCTTTCGATTGAAGCCACAGCTTTTCCATGTACGACAAAATAGCAGAGTTAGATCTCTCTCGAAGCTAGAATTGTTTTTCGTTAGTCCCTTGGCATATAGACATTTTAGTTCTTCGTGTTGATTTCTTATGCTCATCTTTGGTCATTCATGCATGCAGTAAGGATATGTGCCATGGTGGTGGAACTCATTGAGAAGATTGAATTGTAATTCAATTATTCCCCTTTGCAAATTTTGATTGATGGTGGATTGTTGCTGGATTTTGGCTTTTTGGTACGTGAATGGAGGGGTCTATTGGGGTCCTCACCCTTAAAAAAAGAGAGAAATTCCTTAATAAAAGAAGATCCTTTCTACTCGAAAGCTAGGGGAGAAAGAGGAAACAAAAAGAAACTTCTTAGGAGAAAGAATCCAGAACTCAAAAACTTTCCTAACACTTTTTGTTGAAAACCAAATCCAAATCTTGATCATAGAAGCCACCTAGGCTCTAGCCAAGGGCCGCCTCTTTACCCTTTTGGAAAGGAGAGCTTCCATGGTCTATTGAGATCCGAGTTCAATGGATTCTTTGGCTTTCAAATAAAGGCACTTTGTTTTCGTATTCCTACCCATCAACTTTTGTGTTGAGGTAGATAGAGTTTTTAGAGGTGGGAGGTAGCCTAAGCCTTTCATTGCCTTTAGAGTCTTTTTTAGTGAAAAATTAGGGCAATCTCTTTATCCTCTAAATGATCATCTTTTATACAAGCTTGATGACCTAATGTAAGAGGAATCCAAACATAGTGTCTCGATAACCATAGTCAACATCTTCCTTGGTTTTAATGGATTTGGGCTTTTGACCCAACTTTTTTACTATGCCATAGTTAGCCTTGTATTATTGCACAAGTTTGAAAGATGGCAAGGCTTTCTCTTGCCAAAAGATTATCTTCAATATAATCAAAATATGTGTAATTCACATACTTCTTAATTCTTCCTTGCTTGAAAAGAGGGCCCCATCTTTGCTCATTAGGAAAGTGAGTCATTGAGAATGTTGAACAACCTTATTGTGATTCACCATAAATTCGGCATGGTTTGTCGAGATAAGATTTGATTTAGGTTTTTCAAACTTTGGGAACAATTTTCAACAATCTTTTTTGAAGTTCCCTAGTTTGTTGTAGTTGAAGCATCAAAATGTAAGCTCATCATAGTTTATGAATTGTAACCGAGGGGCATGAGAGGTTTGGAGAGACTGATCATTGCACACATATATATTGGTTTGGAGATCTTTAAAAGCTAGACCAATTTTGACGAATGCCCCAAGCATTTCCACATGAAGCTTCAACAAATTTGCATTTTGTAAAACAAGAGAAACATTATAGAGGGGAATCTTGCAAGGAACCTACAAAAAGTTACGTCAATGAGATTAAAAAGGTGTGCTGATTGCACATGAAATTTTTGCTTTTCCTAAAGAATGAGGGGCCATTTGTCAAAATAGAATATACCCCTCATCATTATTGAAGTTTTACTATAAGAGGACCATTGGAGAGTAAGAAAATTGAGGGATTTGTAACTAAGTGTCAAGAAGCTTCAATGCTTATGTAAATCACGATATATAATGGTCTCCTTCACATCACTTACCAAATAATAGTTTGACCTTCCAAATTTTCTATAGTTAAAGATGATTTGCTAGTTTGAAAAACAAAGCTTAGGGTAGTTTAGGGAAAAAGAGATAGGTATATTGCCCCCAAAATAATTAGAATCAACTTGGGATGAAGGCTTTGAAACAAGGGTTGGATTTGAAATAGGGGCATGATTTGATTTATCATTGACCTAAATGGAAGAAACAAAATTGAGAGGACGAGCAACAACAAACACTTAGATGAGAGGAGGTACAAATGATGCATCCTCTAGCAAGATAGCCCATTTGCAATAGTCCCTACAAGAGTGATAAGGTTTGGTTGCATTTTTGCTGGTAGTAAATATTGCACTATCCTGTACCTTGACTACCTTCCTAGGGCCTTTAGTATGATTGCCTCCAATAGAGAGTCCAAAACAAGCTGCTCAAGATTGTTGTCATTGCCTAATCCCATTGTTGCCTTTGTTCCTATATCTTCATTTGCCTCCTTCAACTTTGCATTTTGACTTTTCTTCTTCTTCACTATTACCCTCTGCAACTTTGGGGTAAAATGTGGGGCTTGATTGTTGTAAGTTGCTAACATTTGTAACACAAATAAATAATGGCACAAGATCATGCTTAGCATTGCATTATTAATGTTTGGTGTTTAAAAGCAACAATAGCATTGCAAGAAAATCATAGTTTGCAACCTTAATTAGTGTTCAAATAGGAATAGAACTTATCAACAAGTTCTCATTTAAAAAATTCATGTTATTGAACTATACAATGGAACATCCATGTTAATTATGGATTAGGTGGTACCAAAATGGTTTCTTGTGTATGTAGGGTCTATAAACATATCTTTTTTCTCTACTAGCTTCTCAAAAAATCAAGTGGAAAACATAGATATCTACCTTGAACCTCTTGATGACAAGTTGTGATGTAGAAGCATCTTGAGGTATGAGCAATTGGCACCAACCAATAAATTTTATTTCTCATTTTTTGTAATTTTCTAGGTTTGGTGGATTCTTTGTGGGGGAAACTTGGACATCAGTTTTGACCCTCTTGTGTTGAAACTATAAACAATTGTAAAATTGTTCTCTCATGTAAATTAGAACACCATGCATGGAGAGAACCATGGGATCCCTTTTGAAGAAAAATAGGGTATGTTTTTTCCTTATTATTCTATGATAGGAAAGGGATTGCTTTATTCTCAATTTTCTTATGATATGCTTGAGAAAATATTTTCCTTGTAAATTTGAACACTCACCTAGATTGGTTGAGAAAAATATTGTAAGAAAATCTACCTGTAATCCTCCACAAATTAAATTCAAAACAAAGATTAACTACTAAACATGCAGGTATATCCATACTAACCATATGAGAAGAAATTTATAGGAACTGCTCTACATAAATTTTAATAGCCTAACAACATGTAAATAGTACTTAGGAAGGAAAGATTGAGAGATAAATAATGGAAGCCAAGACAAGAACAAGAAAGACACAAATATACCATGGAAAAACCCTTTAAAAAATTAGTCTCCAAAGTAATGAAACCAATATACTCCTAGCAAGAACATAGTCAGAATATAATATTAGACTTTAAGCCTTCCATAAAGATTAACACCTACAACTTAGAGAAAAATTGACAACATAATCTTGCAATATACAATCCATAATGCTTCCATCTCAAGCCCTCATTATATAGACTTAAGACAACACAATGGCTCCAAACAAGGTCCCAAAATGTTATGGTAAGAATTCTCATGACCCATACCTTATGATGGATCAACACACTATTAACTAGCACTTGCATCAGAAGGAGGTTCAAGGGTTACACCGATAGAAAATTATATATAAGTTAATATGTTAGAGAGTACAATTTTATGTGCCTAAACGATACAATTTAATTTACAAGAATAGTATTTTTTATGTATACAATTTTTAAATACAATCTTAACTTAAGATTGATGATTTGTCTTCAAGCTATCATTTCTCCTTACGAATTTTGTTTCATACTTTATTATTTTGTTTATTTTGATTAACATAATAATAACACTTATTATTAATTTTTTAATCTAACCAAATGTAACTAGAATTTGCAGTGCATCCATGCACAAACACATACTCTCTAACATATTAGCATACATATACCCCCCCTTCTGCTAGCATATTGGATACGCCGGGCTTGAGTAAGAAAAAATTCCTAAAAAACCCTGGTTTGAAAGCCCTTCCCCATGGTACGTCCCCTGCCAAGTGCCCGGGGGATGCGGGTAAAGAAATGAAGTGTCCTGCCTCCACCTCGCGACCTAAGGCTAAAGTCTCTAAGAAAACTAAATTCTGCCGTCATCACATTTACTCTGACATCAAAATTACTGATGAAGCCAACACCCCCCGTAGATCTCATAGACTGGTCCTTAAGTAGGACAAGGTGGGAAGTCTTAAGGAGGCCTCATATTCGGAGAATGAGAATGGGAGAGACAGTGAAAGGCAGGAGAAAAAGGTGGCGGGTGGGGATGACTAGTCTGTCTCAGTGAACAGTGCGTCCCATGTGTCTGAAAGCCTGAAGAAGGGCCCTACCAGTTCCAATGTGATGGAAATTAATCCCTGAACCTCTATTACTGATAAGGGAAAAGCTCCCTTGCAAGAAAATCCCAATGAAAAAGAGATGGCCTGGGAAGAAGTTGGCAAGCTGAAGGGGAGAATGGAGAGATTGGAAAAAAAGGTTCAGGAGGTGTCGCACTTTTCCCTCAAAGTCATGCACAGGTCGGCTACCAGTCTATGCTTGCTGCAGAAGGACAAATCCGTGGTTGATGACGATGATGATGCTAGTTTTAAGAAGCTGCTTGAGTTCCTCACGGTGGATTGGGCGACTGCTATCCAGGATAAACCCTGTAGGAAGGAAAAAATTTAGGCCTTTGCGTCTTTTTGTTTTTCATTTTCTCTATGACTGTTTATTTGTTAATATTGTTTCTCTGGTTTGACCCTTGGGGGTCTTTGGACTCGTTTACTACGTATCATGCTTGCATGATGGACTATGTTTTTTACTGTTGTTTTTTGGTTTTTGATATGACTTGTTGTGGGTGATAACTCGGTGTTCTCGACTGTCACTGTGCTATTAGTGTGCTTACTCTGGATGGCCTTTGGTGCCTTGTTATGATAGGACAACACCCTTGATTTTGCTGCTTTTTATATCAAAAACATACATATAGTTTTCTATCGGCGTAATCCTTGAACCTCCTTTACATGCAAGTGCTAGTATATATCTCTCTCTATATATAGAATTGTCTCCCCCTCTATCTCTCTTTCTTTTTCTTAATCTCTCCAAAGATCAATTAAAATATCAGATTTTTTATATATTAATTTGATTTGTTCTATGTAAAAATATATTAATTATTAAATAATAATTTCATATTTATATTTAATAATTTTTATTATAGAATACAATATATAATAATATAACCTATATATACTATTAAATATAATAATACATATAATTATATTATATATCATGTAATCTATTTTATAAAAAATATAAAAAATAATTATTAATTATAATAATTTTATATATGTATTTAATAGTTTTGTTAAAGAATATAATATATAATAATAATAAGTAATATAATTATATTATTTATAATTTATTTTTTATACATTAATTTGATTTGTTCTATATAAAAATATATTAATTATTAATTATAATAATTTCATATTTATATTTAATAATTTTTATTATAGAATATAATATATAATAATATAACCTATATATACTATTATATATAATAATACATATAATTATATTATATATCATGTAATCTATTATATAAAAAATATAAAAAATAATTATTAATTATAATAATTTTATATATGTATTTAATAGTTTTGTTAAAGAATATAATATATAATAATAATAAGTAATATAATTATATTATTTATAATTTATTTTTTATTATATGAAATATAAATTATATAGTAATTGTGCTAATATATACTTTGAGGTAAGGATGTCATAATGTTAAAACCTAAATGTGCTCATTATTAGGATCTTGGCCATAATTTTTATTTTAATAAACATACTCTAAAACCCTCATTGAAACCTTATTTTCAAGTGCAGTTCACTAAATTGGAGAAGTGAAAGGTCAATACCAATGAGGAAGAGTTTGGAGGAGCGAAAACCAATAGCGGCAGGGAACGCAACAAAAAAAGGCGAAAACTAGCCAAAAAAAGGGCAAAAAATTATGAACAGTTGAGATTCGTTTAATCGTCTTGTATTGATATGGACACAAGATAGTTGTTGATACATTTTTACAGGTTGCCTATTAAATGCCCAGACTCTGTATGTCATCAATTCGATTCCTCCTATGTGTGAAAGATGCCCAACTTTATGAAATGATTAGATTTCAACGGAAGAAACTTGTTTACAGGCAGATCTGAGCTATATTCTGGTGAAAGAAGACTATATACCAACATGAGACAAGTTTTGGCTGAAAGTTCACTCTATATATAGCCTATCGGCTAATAACTTATTTCCTTACACATCATAAACACATCATAGACTCTCACTAAACTTGGAAGCACCATTTTTTCATTTACCTATTTTAGCAAGATGCTTTATGAAATGCATCACAAACTATCATAAGTTGGTCAAGATTCTTAGTCCACTTCGTGACCTCCCTCTTACCTTCTCTTACATGTGTCATAGAATTTCTTATACATCTTACAATGATAGATGCTCTTACAAACTCTTATACACGTCATACCAATGAATACAAATGACACAATGGCCAAGTCAAAGTGGTATATTTTTTCCATGTAGGTAACAATAATATAGTTCTATTAGTAAATTATTCAACATTAGGAACAAAGCGTATGGAATCTAATCCCAACATTATCCCACTTGTCATGTACCTTGAAAGATATAACTGAAACATCAATTAACTTTGAACTAACCACCAGGCCTTTAAGCAAGCTTCACCAACTCCTTTATGCTCACAAGCTCAACACAACATTTGCAAGTGACCATCATCTCAAGCACACCACTCTCATACTCTATCATGCCCAAATATGAAAGACAAAAACCAAAAACAATATCACACTCTAATGCCTTGTGGAAACCACTGAATCATGTTTCAACTCAAACAAAAACATCAAAGTCCATCTCCAAAACAAGATTGGGTATTTTCCATATACTCAATTCAATAGTTGAAGAGTGACCATAACTTGTTCACACATCCACCAACCACACATCAAAATAGGGTAAAAACATCATAAGTAGACCCTCTACTATACAAATACCCAATCCAATATGCAAACAAATATCCTTATATATATTTTTTCCTATACAAGGCTTGTCCTCATAGGTAGCAAAACTTGGAGACCCTCTAAATCACTATCCAATGACAAACACATATACATCCTAAAACTTCAATTGCTTGAGTAACACTAATATAAAAATGACCATAACATCCAAAATTCCACCAATAGCACTCACATAAAGGACATGACTCTTGTTCTCAATATAATCACTTGTTGAACATCCACTAATTTGAAAACTTGCAAACATCACTACAAAAGGTATCTTGCATACCAAAACATATCCTTCCTCAACACTAACACATGCTTTAGTTGTGACAAGTAAAATCACCCTAAAACTCCAAATAGAAAAGCCACCAATATTTAACCATTCAACTCTAACTTCAATCACAATAACAATAGATGTAATCTTCTCAAAATAAAGGAAGACCAGATTAACAATAGTTCCTACAACAAGAGAATATGTCCAAAGTCACTAACCATCTCTTGTACTCCTCAAACACCAACCTTAGAGTTAACAGTGTAGCTTAAGATCTAGACATAAGGATACAATGAAAAACATAACCATGCACCTACTCAACACACATCCTTAGAAGTAACATCCATACTTCAAAACTCATACACATGATAAGACAAGGAAAAAATAAATAATGCATTTGAAAAATAGGAAGGCAATATCTATTAGATCATTCATTACCAAGTGAGCCATTGAGAGTAGGGGTATGACATTCTTTTTCCTCTCAAGCACAAAGTCGCACTAATTTTTAATATGAACAATCTCCTCAACAAATCAATGTTGAACTCATGTCTAGCTCCAAGAGTGAGCTCCCTGGTCTTTTTGTTGAAACCAAGTCAAGAGACTCATCATTCCAATACTTGGTCTCAAGAGATTACTAGCCCCATCCAAATTTGATATAGATGCATAATCAATTATCCCATGCAAATTACTCTTAACTACAATAATACAATATCTAGAAGCTCTCAAGGAATAATGATCATGACAATGATCTAGTATATTTACCTATCAAATCATGACCAATTCTCCCATTATATAATGGGAAAGAATGTAGATTGTAGAAGCTCCCTACAATTCCATGATTTGCATAACTATCAAAGAAGATCATTTGTCTCCAATTGATAGATATGCTCAAAAGCATCCACATCATTCAAAACTATGAATTGGTATTAAGGATTTCATCATCACACAATGAAACTCATCCTCTAAACTAAGGATCATCTATCAAACCAATATATCATAACTAACAACTCAATCAAGAACTCCAAGTGCACTAGAGCTCACCATGCAAAAAAAGTTATGAACATTCTCATAAATCAAGATAACCACACTATAAATAAAATAAAAAATGTCAACAAACTTTCATTGCTCTCATGAAATAGGAAGCAATAGCTTGTCATGATACCAATATCCATTGTAGAAGATCATTCATCACAATGTGATAGATCCACATCACTATCAAAGCTTCCATTGAAAGTGCTCTAGAGCTACACATGACATCATGATAAACATCTCCTAATTGAAAATCATCCTTTCCCTTCTCACAATCAAAGAACCGCAAACAATATTAGGAGTTTCCAAAAGGAAAATTAAAATCACGATCTCTAACCATGAAGCTACCATGACTATGTAATCATACAAAGCTCCCACCAAACTATGAACTAGAGATTGTCATGATAACATAATCAACACTAAAGATTCCAAAGTACAATTGCAAATTATCCAAAGTACTACTATAAGAATGCCACAAGCATCCCAAAGTATTGCAATAATAATCATAGATACTCCATACATCCATCTTTCTGTCTCTCAACAACATACATACCAATGAACGATGATGGCCAAAAGGCCAACCAAGAATAGTCTACAACCCCATGAAATCCAACAACAAAATGTTGTTGCAACAAAATACCAACATCATATTATAGATCCATACATAAGTTTTCTAGGCAACATGCAGTCCATACAATCCACAAAATTTGCATGCGTGTAACATCTTAAAGGTGAAAGAAAAAACATGACCAATGATTCATCTAAAACTAAAAATTTCACAAAACTCATATATCTTGAATAGTGAATCATATATATTTGACATCACATCAAAGACAACTAGAGACAATATATAGATTCTCTATGATATCAACATTAGATCAAAATGTAAATATAAAAAATTATAAATCCAGGATAGAGAAACTTTAGTTCAAAATTGAACAAGCAACTCCATAGAAATTTTGCTAATCACATACTGATACTTCTACACTTGAGAAAGTGAAAGGATTTCTCAAACCATGCACAATGCATTCATACAATCTAAGATAATTTGCATTTAGATAACCCTCAAAATTTATAATCTAAAAAAATCTCCCATATTCTACAAAACCATATATTTTGATTAACATGTAAAACCTACAAAACTATAAAACCATACATGTCAAATGAATTCATGCAAATACAAATTTATTAATTTTAGAAAACTCATAAATCTAAAAAAACCAAATAAACCAAAACAATGAAATATCACATATATGCACAATAAAATTTTTTAAATAAAAAATGCAAAACCCACAAATCCAAACAATCATATACATACATACATACATACATACATACATACATACATACATACATACATACATACAATATGTAAGTACAAGTATGAAAAAGGACAAGAGAGTTGTGTAAGAACTCCATGCCACTAGAATACCAATTCCCCAACCATCACCAAGTACATGCAATCATAGGAACTTGATTGTCTAGGAGCTTTTAGGTCACAAAAAGACCAACTTGACAACCTACATGCATCTAGGAGATAAGCATCTAGTTCTCTTCTATGACAAGGGAAAAAATCACACATCCAATATAACCACTTCAAACAATAGCCAAAGAAACTAGTTCTATCCCATGTTATCAAGAGGTCAAAGGCAATAATCCAACACTAAATTTTTTGTTCCATAGGATAAAGAAACACAACCACCATGCTAGATACTAGTCCTAGATGTACTACCAAAGATGAGCTCCAAGTTACAACCATGCAACATGAAAACACATGATCTACTCCAAGATCTTTCACCTTGAGCATCCCAAGCCCAACATTGGTTTTGTTGAACCTCTTTTCCATTCTATAAGTTATTTCCATACTATTTCATGAAAAAAAATATATTACAAGATTTTCACTCAAACAAGGATCAATACCGCAAGAAGAAAAAACCTTGATACATCTAAAAATCAGTTTTGATACATGCAACAACATGCAAGCACATGCAACCTATGAAACCAAATTGGATCTAATACCAAATGTAAGGATAATATCCATGTTGGATTCTGCAATAACCGAGACAGGATTTGTTGTTGGTAGTAGATCATATACACTCCACTCAACAAATGATTGAAAATCAAAATAGTAGAATGGAGAAGAAATTTGAAAGAGAGAAAGAGAGAAAATAGATACAACAGTGCAAGAGAATTTTGAGAAGACTCTCGTCACTCTCACAAAACGATCACCGAAATAGCTAAACCATCTGAACTAGTGAAGGTAAGAGGAGAGTGCTCAATATATAGAAGAATAAGGGAAAATACATCCAAGAGGTGCGTTAACTCCTACTACCCATAAAAGGTGGAAGGTTATCACCTACTTGGTAAATGACAAGACATGTGGCATAACCTCCTCAAGTGAAGACATGAGAGAGGTGGCACATAAATCCAAAAGAGGGTGAGAAACCCAACTACCCCATAAACTACTCAGGTAAAAACAAAATAGTGGTTATGAGAGGTGGCACAACAAGCCAAAAGAGGATGTGTAACTCAACTACCCATGTGTGGGGAGAGAGTGACACATGTAGTTGTTGTATTTTGCCACATGTCCTCATATTACCACATCTAATAAACCTAAGCAATCTTAAATAATATGTGTAGGAAAAAATAAATACCCCAAACATAAGGAAAATAAAAAAAACCTACACTAACAATCCATACAAACCCCTTTGCAATTAAACTTAAAATAAAGCTTAACTATTAAACATGTAAATATTTCCATATTGACCATATGAAAACAAATTTATAGGAAATAATCAATACAAATTTTAGTAGCATAATGCTATAGAAAACAACACTTAAAAATGAAAAAATGAGAGATAAATAAAATCCAAGACAAGAACAAGAAAGACATAAATATACCTTGGAAAAACCCTTTCAAAAAGCCCTAGCCTCCAAAATAGTGGAAGTATTGTGTTCCTAACAATAACACATTTACAATACAATATCATGATTAATTACTTCCATGGATATTAACATTGGAAACTCGAATAAAAATTGATAGCATAACCGTATGATACACAATTCATAATGCCTCCATCTCAAACCCTCAATGTATAGACTTAATGAGACCTAAAATACCACTAAAATATAATACCATGGGTCCAAACAAAGTCCCGAAATACTATGGTAAGAATTCTCATAACCCACACCCCATGATGAGTCAACAAACTATTAATAACATATGAAAAAAAAAAATTAGTAACATATTCTCTTAGGCATCATAAACATGTCATAGCTTCCCACCAAATTAGAAGCACCATTTTATCATTTACCTCATTTAGAAAGAATCCTTATGTCATGTACCATAGACTATCATAAGTTGGTCAAGATTCTTAGTTCACTTTGTAAACTCCCTTTTACATGCTCTTATGTGTATTATAGAATTTCTTACAATCTTATAATGCCATATATGCTCTTACATATCTTACATGACATGATGCTCTTACAAACCATTAAACACACATCATACCAATGAATATACAAGATACATTAACCAAGTCAAAGTGAGATGCATTTTTCTAATGAGCATAATAAAATAGTAAATAATAAATAATTTGATTATATATTATATAATATTCTATAATGTTTTTATAATAACACTTCTTTAAATATTTTGTTAATGCATATTTCATGTATAAAATAAATATGCTCACTCCTCACAATCCTACTCATAAGCATACTAAACCTAGTCTATAGGACATCTATTTTCATACTCCTAATGCTTGTAACATTTTTGTGCAAGGGGTATTTGACTCATCCTCCCTAAAAAACATGATCTTACTATTAAGCTTTTTTCAATGAATAAAATAACCCCTCTTTCCATATTCGTATTCCATCTTTTAACTTAATATATATGTCTATAACTCTTTCTCCTACCAGTAAATTTCATGTAGAAGGGCATAAATATAATAGTCAATAAAATTAACAAACTAATCCTATTCTTGTTTTTCTTCCTCCTACCCCTACTCCCATGCTTTGAGTTCAAGATCATTGTCTCTCTCCCATCCTCTAGAGCCTCCTCTCATTTCCTAAAACTATCTATATTAGGCTCATCATCCTCCATATCCTCCTCCCCATCCCCAACATCACTTGCTCTTGCTTGGGGTCCTACATCTCTTACTACATCTTGTGTGTAGATGGGAATTGGTCCAACCTGTGGCCCACCAAGTGATATATGGGGTCACACCCATGTCATCCATATCCTCAATTGGCTATGCATCATCATTAGATTAATTCTCATTTGAGAGCTATAGATTTGTGACTGATGGTGAGGGAACCTCTTCCACTTTGATATTATTTTGGTGTGATTTGATATAATTTTATCTATGTAGGCACATCCTATACCTATCTAAATTGGTGTATCACTCTCGTTTACTAAAACTACACCATGATGTAGTCTAATATATCTCATAGCCACCATGACCTCTACATTTGTTCCAACTACTATATGATCCTTTCCCAACTCTACATCCCTATATATGGGTGCAAAATATGGTTGTCATCAACAATCATTCAATTTTCTACCTCCAAAAAACTAATCCCAAAATTATGACCCTCATTGATGGTCATATATACAAGCTTGTGTTGCATTTAAACTATGCTTATTAAGTACCACACTGGTAGGGTTATCTAAATGTACTCCATGGAACATGTATGTAGTAATATGTAGGTAAAAAGTACGGATCTCATCCCACAAATATCTACTAAGTTAGCATGCTCCTTCCCTAGTTGTATAGTGTCTCATGCTCCTCCATCTTCCTAATGCAGTGCACTAAGCCATTGTGCAGATGTGTAACTTATCCATCTATTAGCATGCACATGACCATTTTCATGATAAAAAACCTTTGTACTAATAGTGTCTTCCTTCATCCCTATAAGAGCATCCTTAGTGTGACATGTTATTGGATCTCCCTATATTGTTGTACCAAGTGCATGTACTAGTTGTGAGGAAGCTAAGGTAGCAAAACAAATTCCTACATTAATCTTGAGAGGAGGATAATGCAAAAATTTACAGATCTTTTCAACAGTTACATAAGCTTAAACAAAAATAAACATAAATATCATGCATACCACAACACAGTGATTTACATGGGGAAAACCATTTCGGGAGAAAAACCCCACTCTAAAAGCCACCCAATATATTATTTAAAAATCACGAAGATTACAATATACTTGCAAAGTAAGCTTCTCACAAGAGTATCACCAACCAAAGATCTAGACGCAACATGACCGATATTAGAATCTCAGAATACAAAACAATACACAACCGTAATATAATGCCCTCACAAAATAGGGTTTCCTTCTAGGGAAAGTAAAGCCAACAAAATATCTACCATCAGATCTAATACCTAATAATGAACAATCTAGATTTATAGTAATAAAATATACATAAAATTTGGCTTTCAGGGGCATTGCTCTCGAATCCCCACTGGGGCACAAGCCCTTGGATCCCATACTAGGGGGAAGATCCCCCCACACCCCTTGTTGGGGGGAAGATCCCCTTGGACCCCTCACAAGGGGGGTACCCCCCTACAACCCCCCATGCTTACCTATCAACAGTAAACCTTATGTAGTTGCAAGGTTGAGACACATTTTCCCAACACTAGTACTCTTGCTAGATATACTTGGTTAGTCTCTAGTTAAAATTTCTACATATACCCCTTATGTGGGTATGAATAGAATACTATACACATTCTCTAGAGTCATGGTCAACTCTTTATTAGGAAGGAAAAATTAGCAAGCATCCGAATCCTATCACTCCATAAGCAACATCAACATACTCTTGTTGTAACTGATGTTAGGCATGGAACATGCTTATTATAGAAATACATCATGGAGGAGTAAAATTTTCTTGGGCATCAAGTCTTGATTTTCCAACCACAATGACATTAACACCTAGTTCCATTGCCTCACTTGTGGCTATATGGTGTATCCTACAAAAAATACTAGATATTTTGTTGAATTATAATTGTAGGCACCTAAATTTGGACACTTACATTTGTCCAAATTTATCCCTTTTAGTCTAAATATCCTCTTATTTGCATCAATTAAGTAATATTGCTATTATTTAATTAATACCCTTAAATTCCTCTAAATCCCTAAGGTATTTGGTTGAATAATTAAATACCTTACCCTTTATTCCTTTCCTTCAAGGAATTAAATAAATGATCCATCTATTTAATTCCCTTTATCTCCCATCACATCCACCTAATCATAATCCACTTCCTAATCCCATCATTAGGGATGTACACATCATTAATCCATGATTAGGATGTGTCACATCCTCCAAATTTTGCAAGTTGGCTCCTAATATTCATTAGCCACCTAACCTTCCTCTAATTTATCATCAACTTGTCTAATCACCCCCTTAGTCAACTCTTCCCATCCCCAAGGAATTTTTAATTCTTTTTGTCTTCCCAAGGTCCTTTTTGAAGAATTTTTAATTCCTCTCTCATCCCCCAAAGAATTTTTAATTCCTTTTGTCTTTCCAAAGTCTTTTTTGAGGAATTTTTAATTCCTCTCTCATCCCAAGGAATTTTTAATTTTTTGTCTTCCCAAGGTCCTTTTTGAGGAATTTTTAATTTCTCATCTTCCCAAGGAATTTTTAATTCCTTTTATCTTTTCCAAGGAATATTTAATTTATTTTATCATCCCCATGCACATTAAAAAGAAATTTTTAATTGTTTTAGTCAACTCTTTGATCTTAGCCCTTGATCTCTTGTCCTCCTTTAATCTCCACCCTCCATTTTGAATCTCCCTTGCTAAATGACTAACACTTAGCCATTTTGCAACCCTAACCATCTCATGCACATTCAAGATCTCCTTTTATTCTTCACAATCTCTTCTCATCCAACCCTAATCCTAATCACTCATCATCTCCATCTTTCAAGCTACCCATCTTGCATCCATATCCAAAACCCTTCATCCTTGCATCCAAATCAAGCTACAAGCCGTTATGTTGCCAAAATCGACGTAGAGCACACATATCAAGCCATCAACTGGGGCAAACAACTCCATCAAGCTCAAACGAGGTAAAATGGGTTTCATTGTCTTTTTCAAGTTGAGTTTCATCTTCAGCCCTAATCTTGAGGTGTTGTTTTGTGTTTTTCTTCGATTTTCATTTCGTTCGTTTTTGCATCTTTTGGGTTAGAAAACACAATGCACACATTTTTGGCATGCCCAGTGGAACCCATAAATGGGTCTGTTCTTTCACGTGCTCTGTTGTTTCAAATTTCGCAGGTTCAGGTTACACACAAGGGCGAATCTGCTACTGAAATAGGTGAACCTACCTTAAACAGAGGCAAATTTTCATCTTGCAGATTCACCCATCTTTTAGAAATGGGAAAATATGCTCCTTGTTACCTAAACAGGCGAATCTGCACCCTAAATAGGAAAATTTCCACTCTAAATAGGCAAATCTACACCTTAAATAGGAAAATATGCTTCTAAGAAGGGCGAATATGATCTCTAGAATGGGCGAATTTGCCTCTTACAAAGGCAAATCTGAGGTAAAACAAAGACTTAATCCTTTCGTCTTTGACTCTGTTTTGGTTTTGTTTTTAGGTACTGACTTGCTAACTTGTCTATTTGTGAGTGTGCCTTGTTTTGTTAACATTTGTGCAACTGTTTCTTGTTTATTCAAGACCAGCAATTGAAAAACTACTAACATATTTGCTACAAAATGAGTGGTCCAAGATTTGTAGTTAGTTAGTTTGTTGTTTTTCTATATTAATCTAGTCACACATAGCTTTAATTAGAGGGTCAAATTAACTTATTTGCTGTGTTTGTGAGTGGGTTGTTGATGTATCCAATCCCCTTGCATTTTTTGGTGATCTTGAGTGACGAGAAATCATAGTTCACTCTAGTCTAGTTGAGTCTACCTAGGAGGTGCTAGTGCATCTAAGCTCTCCCCTTGCGCTACATGCAAGCTTGAGGACCAACCGAAAATGTCTAGTATCTTCTTCCATTAGCGGGATGTGCCTTGGATTTCATCACACAGAGGATGATCACAACCATGTGTACCGATGAGGTATGTAAAGGGGGGAGCCAAAGCTGTACCCCAATCCAGTCACATCGTGTCTGGCGGAGTGTCAAAGTTAGGGTGGTACCTAGGTAAGACATGAAGAGTTGGTTTGAGTTTCCAATACCTTGCTGGGGCTCCCGACTCATGCCTGTGATGAGCTGGTGTTCATGGTTGTGCCTCACGTATTGTGCGTATATCAAGGACTCCCTAGGTCACCTTATTCAACCTAGAAAGAGGACCGTGTTTTCCATACCCTTCTCACTAATTTTAGGATTGTGTTGTTTGAAGTGTTTTCTTTGTGTAAAACCAGTGCATTTCTTTTTAATTGAGTTATCCTTGCCTTCTGCCTATTGCTTGCTGTAATTTTATTCTTTTCCACAGCTATTTTTCATCCAATCTTGTCCAATTTAGTCGTTTGGGCGAATTTTCCTTTGTTAGGGGAAAATTTTCTTTTCTTTGGGGTGAACCTGCTATCCATAGGGGAGATCCCATCTTTTGTCTGAGTCATTTCTCAGTCATTTCCTATCAAATTCATCTGTTCCCCACAGAATAGGCGAATCTACTCCTTGTTTGGGCAATTCTTCTACTACTTTGGGCGAATTTTCTCCCTAAAGGGGCAATTTTGTTGTTAGTCTGAGTCTGTCTATCCATCTTGTCTTTCAACTTGTCAAATTTTCCTATTCTCTGAGAACAGGAAAATTTGCCACATACTTGGGTGAATTTGCCATCAGTTTGGGCGAATTTTTTCCTTGAACAGCCAATCCCGTCTTCTGTTCAAGTCCCTATCTGTTCGAGTCCAAGTTTAGTCGAGTCTATTCATTTGTCAGGGGAATCCATTTCTCCATCAGGGCTGTCCGTTCATCTGTCAGGGGAGTCCATTTATCTATTAGGTGAGTCCATTTGTCCATTTGTCGATTGAGTCCATTTATTCGTTAGATGAGTCCATTTGTCTATTTGTTGAGTCTGTTCATCCATTTGTCGAGTCTATTTGTCTATTAGGTGAGCCTGTTTTCCCATTAGGCGATCCCATTTTTAGGTGAATATGTCCCTGTCCATCCCATTCAAGAAACAGGCAAGGTTGTTACCCTATTAGGAAATCTTGAAAGTCAAATTTCCATGTTTCCCTAAGTTTAGGAAATTTTTCCAGCTATTTGGGTGAATCTGCAACTATTTGGGAAAATTTGCTTAGTGTTTGGGTGAATGTGCAGCTGTTTGGGAAAATTTGCAACTGTTTGGGTGAATTTGTAGTTATTTAGGAAAATTTACAGCTGTTTAGGTGACCTTGCAGTCAGTTTGGGCGAATTTTCCTAGCAAATTCGCTTATTTCCTGTGTCATCTAAGTATGGGCGACCCTGTTGTTAGTTTGGGTGAATTTTCCTTGCAAATTCTCTTGTTCCTTAGGCCCTTTGAAGTTTGGACGAATCTGCTTCTAGTTTAGGTGAATTTGTCACTAGTTCTGGCAAATCTACTCCCTGTTTGGGAAAATTTGATCCCTGTTTAGGAAAATCTGTCACTGGTTTGGGCGAATTTTATTACTGTCTAGGTGAACTTTTTGTTAGTTTGGGTGAATTTTCCTTGCAAATTCGTTTGTTCCTTAGGTCCTTTGAAGTTTGGGCAAATTTTCCTTCACAGATAGGTGAATTTGCCTAAGAATAGACCTTCATCTGTCATCTTGTCATCGTCGTTCTCGTTCATCAATACTTTCTGAAAGTCATTGTTTCATCGACCAAATCACATAGGTGCATCTTAGAACATCATTAGAGTCCACATCCATCATCGATTCATCGATCACCATCACCTAGACTTCGTTTTAGGGGTTTTGATTTTGATGCAGAAACTTATGGAGGCCATAACTTTTGACTCGGGTGTGGGTTTGGGCTGAAATTTTACAAGTGGTTGCGTTATGAGGTGGTATGTGGATTCCCAACAAGCTTGAGTCAGTTGGCCCCCATTTCGACACTTTTTTGGGGCTTGAAACTTTCATCTTGATCCTCAAAATTGCAATTTAGTTTTTTTTTTCCAGTTTTGAAGTCATTTTCGTTAATAACTCGAAACTCATGTTTCGTATTTAGGATGTTAGTTGGAAATTCATCCTACCTTATTTCTTGGAAGTTTTTGGGAAAAAAATGGACTCTCAAAGATATGCATGTGAAATTACTTAAAATGGCAAAATTTGACAATTTTTAAAAATTGCCAAATCTGGCAAAATCTGATTGTCAACACCTTACGTCATCTAGTTAAACCCATGAGATTGGTTTAGAATAAATCCCATCACATCTTCCAATTATCCTAATCTAAGCTTCTATCCAATCCTAATCTGAGCTTTAATCCAATCCCAATATGAGCTTAATCTAAACCCCAATTTGAGCTTTAGTCCATCCACATCCAAGATCTTCTACTATCGAAACAAATATTAAGATCCCTTCTTCCATATTCTTCCAATCCATCCTATTTATCCTTTCATCACCTTTTCTTTCCTTATAATTGTTCATTCCCATCTTTTCAATCCATATCCATCTAATCTAACATCATGAATCCTTATCCTTCACCAATGCAACCAAAAATAGTAGTTAAGGGGAATCCTAATTACGTTGACGACGATAACAAGAGCCTTGTTGATCAAGAGGTATATGACATAGATCCCCTTGATGTTGTCATTGCTAACAATCTTTCCCCAAACGTCATCCAAAATCCAATCCCTCATCCAAGCTATCCCATCATGCCTTCATCCACACCTACTTACAATCCCTATGCTACCTTTGACAAGGGATATCCATTATCTTCCCTTTCCGCATATACATAATATCCTTCATCTACATATTTCTCTTATCCAACATCCACACCTTCTTATCCTAATCCTCCATACCAATCTGCCCATCCTAATCCAACATCCACACCTTATCCTAATCCTCCATACCAATCTACCCATCCTAATCCAACATCCACACCTTATTATCCTAATCCTCCATACCAATCTACCCATCCTAATCCAACATCCACACCTTCTTATCTTAATCCTACATCCCCATCAACCTATCCTAATCCACCATCTCAATCTTCCTATCCTAATCCACCATCTCAATCTTCCCATCCTAATCTGCTATGCCAATACCCTTCCTACAATCCACCACCCACATCCTCTTGTCCTAATCCACCATCCACATCCTCCTACACCAATCCATCATCCCAATATTCATGTCCTAATCCACCATCTCAATCTTCCCATCCTAATAT
The DNA here is from genome assembly GCA_007258455.2 of Sequoia sempervirens. NCBI lineage: Eukaryota > Viridiplantae > Streptophyta > Pinopsida > Cupressales > Cupressaceae > Sequoia > Sequoia sempervirens. The sequence continues at coordinate 168,476,893 of VDFB02000015.1, read as the reverse complement.
AGTACCCCAATACCCTTACTACAATCCACCACCCACATCCTCTTCTCCTAATCCACCATCCATATTCTCTTATGTCACTCCATCTTCCACTCCAACATGTCCTAATCCTCTGTCTACTCTTATTCCTCCCTCCAATCCCATTCCTCCATCTAATCCTAGTCCACCAATCCATAATCCTAGTCCTTCACTCATCTATAATCCATCATCCACTCCTACTGCGACATCTAAGCCTATAATATGCACGATTCTCACTCCAAAAGTCCTCCAAGGACTCATGACAAAGAATACACCCCCAACTCCACATCTTCAAGTTGTGGAACCATGCTACCCCACTCCCCCATGTATGGTCACTAGTGATGAGACCCTTCTCCATCCCACACCTATCATTACTGTTACGACCCCTAGCACCAATCAAACTATTGAAATCATCAAACCAACTAAATCCATTGAACCCCCATCTCCTACTCCGAGATTCACCGAGCCCATCGAAGATAACCAAACCAAATCACCATATTCTACTCCTAGATCCACCCAATCCAACAAAGAAACTCAAGTCCAATCCACTCCTCCCACTCCTAGTATCATTGAAATCCATTCCCATGAAATTCATGAATCCTCCATCCTTCCATCTCCCCCACTTGTAGAGTCCCTCCAACACTCCATCTCCATGCCACCCACACAAGGTGAGTCATGCCAAGAGCTTGGTCCAAAGCATACCAAAATATCCCCTTCTCCACATCAAGATCCTGCCATCTCATCTAGTCCACCTCAAGATCATAGTATCCCATCCATTCCATCCCATGATCCCCTTGACACTCAATATCCAACCACTCCATCTCATGATCCCCTATCACCCACTGCCACAACACTAGATCCTATAATATCACCTAATCCCTCTCCTGATCCCTTACCACTCACCCCTCCTGATCAAGATGTTGCTATCCCATCATCTCCATCTCATGATCCTCCATTGTTTCCTAACCCTACTATCTCCACATCACTTTTATATTACCTCGGTACTCTCAGATTCATCCATGATGGTTTCCTTGCAGAAGAGGAACCGAGCATATACACCACCCATCCTTCTCCACCTAATAATGGACTCGCATCATTCTTCCAAAATAATAATCATCCTACTATAGATCGAATGCTCAAGAGCATGAACTATCAAGGAAAAGGTTTAGGCCTTCATGAGTGAGGTATATTAGAGCCTATCCATTTCAAAGAGAATCCGCGTACACAAGGTCTTGGATATATCTCTCAAGACTCACAATCCAAAAATGTTGGTACAACCCTATACGTCCTCAACGAGCCTCCTCCAAAAGAATAATAGGCTCTTCATGTCACTCCACTAAACCATTTTCCTCCATCCCCCCTCCATCGTATCACCTCAAAACAACCATCCATATTCCTCCTTTGTCTTCTGAATCCATTTTGGGTCCTTATGTCCCTCCATCCACCATCACACATCCTCTAGGTACTAAGTCCATTTTGGGCCCTTATATCCCAAAATCACATTGTCAATCTTGTCCTATTCCTCCTTTTATCCATCCATCACCTATCCATATCACCCATCATAAAAATCCCACTCTCATGTTCCCTAATCAAGATCAACAAAGGCACATACCCACACATCCTCCATCCGCATGTCATCCCCAAAATCCAACCTCCATCACTCCATTCATGTTTCCTCCATATCATCTGTCTCCTCATACCCATCCCATTGCTATTACAAGCACTGTGGATAACAAAGTAAAAATGCATAAATCTAAAAATCCACATGAATCTAAAGATCCCCATGTCCCCACTAAAAGGACATGGCGAAGAAAGGAAAAATCAAATCCAAAATAAAAATCAAACCCATCGGCCACAACGACCCACCAAAGCAAAAATCAAAACCATGTGGATCCCAAAGAAAAAAGATGCAATGCCTTCAAATGAAAAATCTATAACAACATCCAAAATTACTTACCCAAAAGCTAATCATATGCCCCCTCCATCTCCTAAATCTATTTTGGGTCCTTATGTCCCAAAACTCACTATCCCATCTCCTCCATTATCGCCACATCATTCATCTATTAATCCTCCTATCATTTCACATCCACCCCCATATGTGCCAATGTTGGTCCTGAAAACATTACCCCATCACACACCTATCCCATCATTCCACCCATACACTTTCCAACATCCCATCCATCATCCTCCATATCTCCCTCATCCAATCCATTTAATCCATTCCCTTGCATAATCCATCCATCTTCATAACCCTGGTTGTACCAACATCTAATAGACACTTAAAACATGTGCTCTTAATACCTTGTATGGAACTTGATGCTTGAGTCCTCCATCTATCCCCTTATCACATGTCTTCCAAATACACTTATACACATCCCCATCCTTATCTATCTTCCTCCGCATACTATCCAAAAATTCAAAAAAGTCAAAAAATTAAAAAAATAAAAATAGTAAAGAGAAATAATTTGTCCAATGGTGAAAACTTGGAAAACAAATGCCTTGGATAAGTACCATGATGAAAAATTGGATAATAGGCATCATGTGTAAATCCCCCATCTAGTTTACTTCCACACTTGGGGGAAACTACATCCCCTTCACCCATCTCCTCAATCCTACATATCTTACACATTCTGCCTGTCATATCCCATTTATCCCAATCCCTCCATCCTCCTTGTGATCTTTATATAGATAGGGGAAAACATATATACATGCTTTGGACACCTCTTGGCATACATTCCCCTCACCTATACACTCTCCTAATCCTTATCCATATCCATCTATCTTCCCTGTCCACCCGTTATGCTACCATCAATCTCCCTTCCTTATCTGTGCATCCTATCCATACCCATCTCATTCCCTCCTTTGCCCATCCTTCTATCTTCCATCCCTCTTGCCTCATTATACATGACATATCTAGAGCGGGGCATCTCCTTCTTTGTGAGATAGTCCTTGGAGACATCATTTATCAATTCTAGCATCCCTTTCATCTCCCCATCCTTATCCTCCTATCCATCTAGACAATCCCTTCCATCTCCCCATCCTTATCTGCCTATCCATCCAAACAATCCCTTCCATCTCCCCATCGTTATCTCCTTATCCATCCACACAATGATTCCATCTCCCCATCCTTATCTCCCTATCCATCCATCATAGCATCCCTTCCATCCCCCATCCTTATTTCCCTATCCATTCATCTATATCCTCATCCCATCTCATAATCCCTTGTCATTGGTATCTGGCTATAGGATTCTCCCCATGCAAACCAATGCCATCTATCTCATCATCATCACTCCCACTTTTTTCATACATATTTCCAATCTCCTATCACTTCTCATCACTCATCTCTCCATCATATCATCCTCCTAATTCATATTTGGATGCTTGGGATAATTATCTTAGCCCTGAGCTTCGTGCAATCACCATCATCCTATCTTATCCCCAGGTCTATTTTGTCTCATTGTGTCGGTTCCATCATTTTATCCACTTATCTTGGTCATCTCATCATCCTTTATCCATGGTTGGTCATCGACTTTGTTTGAACTATGTTGCCCCTGTGCTTTCACGTAGGAAAGGTCAATCATTTGATCCGCCCTAGGGGATTTTGTCCATCCTGTCTTTGTCATCTATCATAGGTCTTCATTGTCCTCTTTCCGCTTTTATCCGTGGTACTTTATCGAGCTACGAGGGCTCTGCGCTTTCATGTAGGCAAGGCTAATCTTTGATCACCCCCCAAGCCCCTAGGTCTTTAGGGTATGTTAGTCTTGTGTCTTGTGTCTTGTGTCCTTTCATCAAGTATGTCCCTATCTAGCTGGTTCTTAACAAATGAGATCCACTAGTGTCAAAAGGTTCAATCAGTTTTGAACATCCTACAACATGTCGATCATTTAGTTGAGTCTCCATCCTTGGTCTTAATAGGATGTATCCTTCCTAACAGACCGCATCAATCCCATCCACCCTCTTGATCCTATGGCAAAGGACGCCTAAAATTGCTTGTGATATTTTGATGCTTTTGGATTTTTGTTTATCATTTGAGCTCCCTATCATACTTCATCATGGTTGCCTTGATCCCTCATATCATGGTGTGCTTTGACTGGTAAGCATAGGGGCATATCTTGATCTTTTGTTTGTTTTTGTCTTCTTGGTTGTTCCGTGTAGTACCCACCAAGATCTTTGTGGTCTTGTGTTACGCTGGGGAATCCTTTGCGTTTGTGGTTTTCCAACATTGGCCCTACAAATCCACTGTGACTTTGGGATGTTGGACTAACCTTTTGTTTGTTGTGTCGGTCCAATGCATGTGATATAGAGTTACCTTGGTTCTTCATACCCTAGTGCATCGTATCTCATGCTATATCAAATTTAGTGCTCATTACATGGCAGCATAACACATACCAATTATCTTGCTTGATTTGGTTACTATCCATTCATCCTTCATCACTCTCCTGATCTTTTTATCCTATCAATTTTCATCCTTTCACTTCCCCCATCTTCCTCATTTCATCATCTCTTCAACCTTCTTAGAATAATATATATTGGTTATTCTAAGTATCTTTTCATCCATCCTCATCATATCATCAATCTTCTTAGAATAATATAGATTGATTATTCTAAGCATCCTCATCATTTCATCCTCTTTTCAATCTTCTTAGAATAATATATATTGGTTATTCTAAGTATCTTTTCATCAATCCTCATCATTTCATCCTATTTTTGATCTTCTTAGAATAATATAGATTGGTTATTCTAAGCATCTTTTCCTCCATCATTTTCATTCTTTTCATCTATCTTAATCCATTCAATCTAGCACAAATCATCTAATTACATCCTTTGTTTCATTCCCAGCCTTGCTACAAGCCTTGATCCAATCCTCATCATCGTCATCATAATCGAGATGTATCCTTCCCTATCCTTTGGTGTTGTTTCAGGATGTATCCTTCCCTATCCTTTGGTGTTGTTTTGAGATGTATCCTTCCCTCATCAACAACACTTTCATCATCACTCTCATCATCATCATCAAGATGTATCATTCCCTATCCTTTGGTGTTGTTTCAGGATGTATCCTTCCCTCATCAACAACACTTTCTACAACACTCACATCATCATAATCAGGATGTATCCTTCCCTATCCTTTGGTGTTGTCTTGGGATGTATCCTTCCCTATCCCTTTTTCATTGCTTTGGGATATATCATTGACAATGATCCACCCATCATCAATCCATTTTGGGCTTGTGGCTTGACTGGGGCAACATCACATTTGTCCTTGAATCCATTTGTGCTTGCTTTTATCTCTTCATCTTATGTCATCCTCTCTTATCCATCATTTTGCATCATCTTCCCCATCTACTCTCGCATCACCTCATCCATTTCGAGAGCACACCCATGTTCTCTTGAACCCACATGTCCTCTCAAGGGGGCATCCTCAATCCCTAATCTTCATCTTCACCCCCATCATCTTTCTTCCTAGTCACTACTTTGAATGACTGGGGTGTCTTTTCCAATCTAACCATCTTATTCTTGGTCCTATCTTTTAATCTTCTTTGAAATGATGCTACTTCGTAGTACCATCTCAAAGAGGGGAAAATGTAGAAACCTAAATTTGGACACTTAAATTTGTCCAAATTTATCCTTTTTCATCTAAATATCCACTTATTTGCATTAATTAAGTAATATTGCTATTATTTAATTAATACCCTTAAATTCCTCTAAATCCCTAAGGTATTTGGTTGAATAATTAAATACCTTACCCTTTATTCCTTTCATTCAAGGAATTAAATAAATGATCCATCTATTTAATTCTCTTTATCTCCCATCACATCCACCTAATCCTAATCCATTTCCTAATCCCATCATTAGGGATGTGCACATCCCTAATCCATGATTAGGATGTGTCACATCCTCCAACTTTTGTAATTTGGCTCCTAATCTTCATTAGCCACCTAACCTTCCTCTAATCTCTCATCATCTTGTCTAATCAACCCTTTTAGTCAACTCTTCCTATCCCCCAAGGAATTTTTAATTCCTTTTGTCTTCCCAAGGTCCTTTTTGGGGAATTTTTAATTCCTCTCTCATCCCCTAATGAATTTTTAATTCCTCTCTAATCTCCCAAGGAATTTTTAATTCTTTTTATCTTTCCCAAGGAATATTTAATTTCTTTTATCATCCCCATGCACATTAAAAAGAATTTTTAATTCCTTTAGTCAACTCTTTGTTCTTAGCCCTTGATCTCTTGTCCTCCTTTAATCTCCACCCTCCATTTTGAATCTCCCTTGCTAAATGACTAACACTTAGCCATTTTGCAACCCTAACCATCTCATGCACATTCAAGCTCTCCTTCTTGCATTCTTCACAATCTCTTCTCATCCAACCCTAATCCTAAGCACTCATCATCTCCATCTTTCAAGCGACCCATCTTGCATCCATATCCAAAACCCTTCATCGTTGCATCTAAATCAAGCTACAACAAGTCGTTATGCTGTTGAAATCGACGTAGAGCACACATATCAAGCCATCAACTGGGGAAAACAACTCCATCAAGCTCAAACAAGGTAAAACAGGTTTCATTGTCTTTTTCAAGTTTGAGTTTCATCTTAAGCCCTAATCTTGAGGTGTTGTTTTGTGTTTTTCTTCCATTTGCATTTTGTTCATTTTTGCATCTTTTGGGTTAGAAAACACACTGCACACAATAATATATCACAAAAATATTCATGTCTTAAAATCACATTTATTCCCAATATATATGTTTTCCAATTTCATGTACTTAGATTCATTTTATCCTCTTTAACTTGACACGAGCATAGTTCATGGATGCTAGTGCATCTAATAAATCTTTGCGCATATTTTGGACACTTATGCAATTTGCAAACATGACAATGCAGTTTGTGGATGCCTATATGTCTTGTAGACACCAACACATTTTGTGATCCCCATTCTCTTCAAGAATTAATTATCTTTTTAGGATGTACCTCTTTAACATGAACTCCACTCTGTACCTATGTCCACAACTTGTCTCATCTAGGGGAGGAATGGTTGTCTCTATGATATTTTCTCATTTTCACTCTATATTTGATCTAGTTTTAAAATTTCTATAGTAAAAATTAATATAAAATTTGCATATTTATAAAAAGTTAAAATAAAGAAAATTTTCTAAAGTCCAAAATCAATTGATGCCTCCTCCTTTCCCTCTTTCACAAAAACTACTATAAATTTTATTCTACAACTCTAATTTTGACCAAATTTCTTGTATATGAGTCTTAGTTTCCATTCTTCTACACCATATAACTTTTGAAAGTATTTTATTATAGAAAAAAATATTTCTAAATATGTTTTAAATGGATTTGAGTTTTCAATACCAATATTTATTATTTCATCATTCTTCCAATTGTCAATTTGACTCATCATAATTGCTTGTCAACTTCTCTAGGGCATATCATTCTATATAAGACACATTTCCATTTATACTTAATTATTTTCTTGTCCTATCATTTAATTCTAGGCATCAATGAGAGGGAGCACATAATCCTCTTTCTTATTTACATTATTGGCTCATTTTCTAATGAAAGAAAAAAACATGGTAACCAACCAATAAAGTGTTTTGGTCTACCAATTTAGGAATAGACAATCTAGTGATAGATAATTCTAACCCAAGTGATCCTTGATTCCAAAAATGTATTTGAACTACCTAACAACAAAGCACACCAATGCATGTGATTTTCCTTGTCAACTGGCTTTCATGATTCCTAGCAATAGAATAAGCTAGACTACGAGTCAAGTATTTACCTCATATCAACTATTACTTTCTTTTCATGTACATTAGTTTATTCTCTCTCTATCAAATATTCTATTTGCCACAATTTTCTCTATAAGATATATTTTCTCCTTATTAAGCTATTATATATGTTATTTATATTTTTAATATATGTGTATATTTGTAATGTATTAACATATGAATTTTGTAATTTTTTTGTACTTAATGATTTTATTTATATGATTCTTGTATAATATATTTATTTTGTATATTTTTAGTTTGGGGGTATGAGCTTCTTGATCAAGAGTGTTGATGTGCATCCTTTTAAGTATCCTTAGAGCATTTGATATTTCTCATATTTTTATTTTTGTACTTAGCATAGCTCTATCACTTAGTGTCACATGCTTGCTAAATTTGGGGGAAAATGTAAAGTCAACAAATACACAAATTACAATTATCACCTTATGTTTTAACCTTTCTGCTTCACCTATTTATCAAATTTTTTATTGTTTTAATATACTTTGCATGTTTCTAATATTCTAGTAATTTCCTTTTTTTTTTATATATTTTTGATGCCAACACAATTGTGATAATATCCAAGAAATGATGTTGTCATTTACAAAATTTAATTTAATTTAATTTTTTTTTGTGTAACCATTTTATTGTTTTTTTATTAGGAAAAGCAGGTTTTGAAGGGGCCCCAACACCCTTTACAATGGAGAAAAAGCTACTAGCAAGAAAGAAACATTAAAACCCGCAGCCCACAAAAAACAAAAGACTGAAAAAAGATAAGACTAGAGAACCCGTTAGCACACCTACAATAAAACATCAACACAAAGGATGGACAACCAAAAACATTAGCAAAAAAATACAACATTTTATCAAGAACATCGGTTGAGTCCATATTTTCAGCAATGATCCTGTCTTGCATCTTGACCACATCCTGGAGCTCCTCAAACATAATGGTAGCCCTTTTGTTAGTCTTGCTCCTCGTACGCAAGAAAGGACTAGCCTCCAAATTCTTCACCTCACCAGGGCCAATATCATTGGTCTTCTCCTCTAGGTTCATGCAGTTAACCTCAACAATGGTCATCTCATGTTCATCCAAATCCAAAGGCTAGCTAGTCCATTTAATAGCTTTGTCATTTAGAATAGACGTGCCCTTGGCACTAGATGTCAGGGATTGATTACTGATTCTAACCACCGTCTGCAAGTCATTACTGATCTTCCTAAGTCTTTCCTCCATACTCACAAACGGTTCCTCATTGATCCTTTGAACAACAATTTCCAGGGTAGTCAACCTTTCCTCATGGCTTCTACCAAGCCTATCGGCATCCACAACTAGTTTTTCAAGAATAATATTCATTTTCTTAACCTTTCCTTTCACCGTCCATTCCTTCTGGTTGCAATCAACTATCACCACACAAGCCAGTTTTTAAGCTTCAAATTAAGCTCCTTCACTTTTGAGAAGAGCCACTTCACAAGAGAGAGAAAGTTACGAGTATCATCCTCTGCCATTCTACAAAATAGGTCCATATTAATCTCCTCCCAATTGATTAGTTCAACATTCTCATTAGGAATCTTTGCCAAATTAGCCATAATTTCAAGCTGCTCCACCTTAACATCAACTTGCTTAGCCTACTCAACATTGATACCAACAAGGGATTTAAGATCATCCTGGCTAGGACCAGCCACCTTAGAATTCACAAAACCCTCATTCTCTTGCCCATTATATGCCATTGACTGCTCATTTCCCTTAATACCATCACTTGGATCCCCTTTAAAATATGGAACATGGAAGTCCTCCAAAGATTTAAAATCCTCCATACTTTTCTTAACAATATGCTTCCCCTTCTTAGGGCATTTTTTCTTCCCCTTCACATTCTTTTTCACTAAAGGAACAACAACCTCCCTCATTTCATTATCTATTTCCTAGCCCTTAGACCATGATTTTGAGTCTTCAGATTCATCCACAGACTCACCCTCATCCTTCGAAGGTTCCTCATAAACAGAGTCATCTTTCTCAGAGTTCCCTTCCCACTCCTCAGTCGACTCATTAGTTTCATAACCACTATTTTTTCCACCCTTTTTACGAGCAAGAAGCTTAGGGATAACCGGTAACACCTTCAACTTAATATGATCAAAGATAAGATTCATAAGGCCTTCATGAAGAATAGCCTTCCTAGGGTTCTTCCTATGATCCTCTATACTGGTTTCCATAGAAAAAAGGAGGTAAAAAGGAAATGAAACCTAAGAGTTGTGGCAAAAGTGATTCAAAAGCATGAAATGATAGCCATATATAACAAAGAACCTACCTTCTAGAGTGAAGAACTGCATAACTTCTAGAGCAATGCCCCTCCATAGTGGCTTAATAAATTTACGGGAATACCCACCACTTCCAATGAACCCGAGCTTCTTCTTCTTATTTGAACCTTTGAAGAAATTTACTAAGGCCTTCTTGGCCGCAACTTGGTCCCTATAAAATTTCCTGCCCTTCGAAGGAAGACTAGTCACCTCTGTGATTAAATCCTCTATGATATTGAATTCCACACCTTGATAGCACAAGACCCTATTGTTCCAACCATTAACAAAAGCCTCCATCACCTCAGGGTTAGAACCGTGAAGCCTTAAAAAATATGGTTCAACACCACCCTTCTCCAAATTCTCCCAGATGGGGTTGTTACCCCAAAATTCTTCACAAGAGCTCGACTCCACTCTGTAACAAGCCCCTCCCATGGAAAAATGCAACAAACTATTCACAACCAACTCTTTTTTCTTCTACACATATAGAGTTAAGCAAACAAACCACAAGGAAATGAAAAATATACCCACAATACTTGTGAGCCTATCAAACCAAGTACTGCCCCACCTCAACTCCTAGCCCATGATCTCAAAATCATCTAGAATGCAATAATTATCCGAGCAAGCACATAACTCAATGTGCAAAAGCTAGTCGAGTAAGGAATAAAATAACCTTTCTCCCCTCTTAACCACTTCCTTTACATGACAACTAGTCATAATTAGAAATATTTTGAAGATTAAGAGGCATTGAATCATAAGTATTCCAATAATTATGATCCATCACTCCTAAATTAGCTAACCCATTAGCAAACGAGTTAGCCTCTCAAAAAATGTGAGTAATTCTCACCTCAACAAAAGAGTTAATGATAGAAATAACATCATTAATCAGATGAGCTATAGACCACAAAGGTAGATTAATCTTTAGGAGACAATTTATTATATTAAGGGAATCCCATTCTAACCATAGTTTAGTAACCCCTACTTCTCTAGCCAATAAGAGGCCATGATAGGCTATTGTTGCCTCTACAAAGTGGTTTGTCTAGATTCCCAAAGGGAGTGCCACTACAGAGACAAACCCACCATTCTCATCACGTAACACTCCCCCACAACCAACAGGTCTCAGATTCCCCTTAACAACACCATCAAAGTTAACTTTGAACCAGCCTCGAGAAGGAGCTTTCCATCGAACCCCCTCCCTCGAGGCCTTAATCTTCTTCACCAAAATAAAAGGATCACAAGAGAGATTCCAATGGTTTCCCACAAGAAAATTATAATTGGAAACAACAACCTTAGGTCCCAAAGTAGGCAACATTGAGCATTTAGAGAGAAAATTTTCCTTTATGGCCTCAAATTTTGAAAGCCAGCCTTGAAGGGGGCAGCTCCAACTGACATAAAACATAGTTATTTCATTCCTTCCACACTCCCCACGTCACATGTGGAAAGATAAAAGACCAAAGCATCGATAGAGTTGGATTTTGAGAGGGGGCCGCCCATTGAAACCAGATTTCCAATATAGAAGCAGGAAACACCCAAGAAATCTCCCACCTCTAAAAAATATGAGCCCAAACATCCCAAGTGAAACTACAACTGGCCAAAAGATGATAACAATCCTCAACAAATTCTTTACACAAGAAGCATCTGTTCGGCATAGCCATTTCCCTTCTCGCAAGATTATTAAGAGTCAAGAACTTATCTTGACAGAGAAGCCAGAAGAATATATTAATTTTAGGTAAAAGCTTCACATTCCATAGTCAACCCCAAAAGGAAGGGGGAATGACAACCCGAGTCTAAAAAGAGAAGGCCGAAGCCACTGAAAAATAATGATTAGGAGCAAACCTCCACACCATAGAGTCATCAAAAGAGGAAGTAGGAATGCGAATATGAGATATGAACAAAAAAAGGGGTTCTGAATCTCTGTTAACCCAATCAATTCTAATCCACTTACCTTGAAAGATATAATTAGACACAAGAGGGCCCCATTCCTTGAAAAAAAAGTTTGTGAAAGGGGCCACCCAAGGTTCATCCTTCAACATTCCATGCCCAATCCACCAATCATCCCAAAACAAGATCCTCCTACCATTCCTAAACACCCACCGCAGACCAACAACAATAATGGGACGAGCTTTCAACATGAAATTTCAAAGGTCCGACCCCTAAGGAGGGACTCCCCCAACAGATCTCTAAACTTATCCACCCCCCTCAAATATTTCAAAGAAAAAATAGCAGTCCATTCCTTACCATTTTGAAGCAAATTCCATAGCTGCTTCGCAATAAGGGAAGAATTAAAGTCTTTCAACTTACGCAAGCCTAAGCCACCTTGAACTTTCGACTTGCAAATCTCATCCCAGGACAACAAATGTAACCTTTTCTTCTCCTCCACACTAAACCACATAAACCTTTTCTAGATACTCTCAATCCTCTCCCAAAACCTTCTAGGTATCTGAAATAGGCTTAAAGCATAAACCGAAAGATTCTACAAAGTTGACTTAATTAACTGAATTTTACTTGCTTGGCTTAAAACAGCACCCTTCCATCCAACCATTTTTTAGTTAAATGTATCAATAAATCCATTCCAAAAGGAGTCTGGAACCCCATTAGAACATAGAGGAAGCCCTAAATAAGTAGAAGGAAGATCCCCAATGCCACATTCCAAAATACTAGCAATCCTCAATGGGTGATGTTCTAGAGTATTAAGAAAGAATACAATGCTTTTAGGAAAATTCACCTTTTGACCAGAAGCTACCTCATACTATTGAAGAATAAGACAGATAGATTTAGATGCAGCAACCAATGCCTCAACACGAATAACAATATCATAAAAAAATTCTTGATGTGAACAACAAAGCTGATGCGAAGAAGGATAAAGGCATTTGAAGACTCCATTAGAAACCGTCTGAAGAAAAAATCTACCCAAAGACTCCACCATAATGATAAAAAGAAAAGGGGAAATAGGATCCCCTTGTCGCAGCCCATGAGAACTTCTAAAGAAGGCAGAAGGTGACCCATTCACCAAGACCAAAAAAGGAGGAAAAAGAGATTAATTGACCAACCAGTTGCATAACTCGATCCGAGAATCCAAACACCTTCAGGATGTTGCATAAAAACTACCAGTTCACTCGATCATAGGCTTTCATGAAATCCATTTCAAAAAAAGCCTAGGCTTCTTATTAACCTTAAGAGAGTGAATATTCTCATGTATCGTGAGCAACAAATCTAAAATCTTCCTTCCTAGAGAAAAACCTTTCTATTGAGGAGAAATAATCCTAGGAAGGACCCTTTGCAACCTAGAGGCCAAAACTTTAGAAAAATCTTATGAATAGTTACAAAGACTGATGGGCCTGAAATCACAAAAATAGGTTGCCCCAAGCTTCTTAGGGATAAGCACAATAAACGTCGAATCAATTCCTTAAGTTGCCTACTACCAAAAAACTCTTTAGTAGCATTGATAACATCCTTAGCAATAATATCCCAATAAGACTGGAAGAATAACATTGGGAACCCATTCGGCCCAGGAGATTTGTTCTCAAAAGAGAACACAACCTTTTTAATTTCCTCATAAGAAGGAATACCAGACAAGCCCCCTATTCTCCTCCTCCATCACCAAATTAGGGATAACATTAAGAAAGCCCTACTGACAAATAGGATCAAGAGGGAGATCTTCCTAAAGAAACTCATCAAAGAATGACCAAAAAATAGACCTTATATCGCCATCCTCTTCAACAGAGTTATTACCGACAACAATTTTGGATATCCTATTAGAGGATCTATGCTTCAAAGTCATAAGGTGGCATAAACAAGTATTTTTATCCCCACTCTAAAGCCAAATTGCTCTAGACTTTTGCTTCTAGAACTCCTCCTCCTTAGCCACAATGTTGTACAAGTTGGCTAAAAGGACACTTTCCTCCTAAAAAAGTGACAAATCATTCCCACTGACCTGCATTCTCTGCTGCAAGGTGTCCAGTTTAGCCTTAAGCTCTGATTTCTCCTTAAAGATATTCCCAAAAGAGGATTTATTCCATTGGATCAAGTTCTACTTAACATAAGCAAGCCTCTTAGCAGCTTTATACATAGCAGAGCTGTCAACATTAATGTTCCACCAATCAACAATTCTGAAACACAACTCTGGGTGGCTAGTCCACATTTTTAAAATCTGAACGGGAAAGACTTTTTATGACCCAAAAGATCAAAATTCAAAGATATAGGGAAGTGATCCGAGCCAAGTCTAGTAAGGGCCAAGAGGGAGCAGGAATAAGATTGCAACCAATCAGGAGAAATCAAAGCCTAATCCAGCTTAACCTAAATAAGAGTATCCCCACCATGCCTATTGGACTAGGTATAGGATGCACCACACAAATCCAAATCCAGCAACACATTATCATTGATGAAGTTCATGAGATCAAAGTGACTATCTTTCGCAACCTGGGAGCCCCCAAACTTATCAACATCATTAAGCGGGATATTGAAGTCCCCCATAACTAGCCAATTCTAAAAAATAATTACGATTTAAAAGTTTGCATACTCCCCCAAAAATTCTTTTGAGCACATTTCGAACTAGGAGAATAGATGTTAGAAATCACCCATGAGAACTTATATCTGGGACAAGAAAAAGAAGTAGCCACGTGGTTATAAAAATCAAACAAAGCATATCCCAAAACCACCTTAGGATTCTAAAAAATTTCCACCCCACTAGAGGCCCCATCACAGTCAAATGCCTAAAAGCCACAATCCTTGAAAAATATATTCTTTATTTTTTCAACCTTCTCAACCCCCATCTTAGTCTCTTGAATCTAAATGATATCAGGATGGTGATCTCTCACAAGATTTGCAAGAAGATCCTGTTTGTGAGGATTATTCAATCCTCAAATGTTCCAGGAGAGGATCTTCATAAAAGGTTCTGCGAGGGGCCCTTAAGGCCCATCTCAAGCAGAGTAGCCTGTGACCCATCAACAATATCAAGCTTGGTCTCCTTCTCCCATATTTTATGTAAAGGTCTTCCTCGACCTCTGGGTTCCTCACCACAATCCTCAACTGGTTCCTCATATCCATTCCCATCAAAGGAGTATTTGTCTTCCTATTCCAATATTTTGAAGTAGAGGGAATAGGATCCCTAGTCTCCTCTCCTAGAGAATCACTACAAACTTTGACTGGAAGAGGTGAGCGCTAAATCTTTCTCTGAAACAATAGGCTCCACCACCGAATCTCCAAAGGACATCACCTCTGGGGCCACAAATGGTCCCTCCATAATAGAATTAGACACAATAGAATCCTCCTTGGACGCCGCCAAAAAAGCATTTGAAACCATCTTCAGAGGGGTCACCTTCTCGGGTTCAACAACCACAAGAGCCAAAGACTTGTCACATGCCTCCTCCACCAAACCAAAGCAAACTCCTCTTCAAAAAAAGCCTTCAACTCAACCTCCTCAGAAATAACATCCATAATGGGGCTGGTCCCAACAGACTCCAAGGTAGAGCCAAGATCACTCTTAATAAGAGCCTCATATTTGACACCAGAATCCACTCCAGCATCCGAAACTGAAACACCCAAAGGTTGGCCTTCAATCCTAGAATCCACTCCAACATCTGAAACTGAAACACCCAAAGGTTCGCCTTCAATCCCAGAATCCACTAGAGGCTCAATTGAACTCAACACCCCCCAGAATCATTGCACCTCCCAACCTCCTTCCACACTTTGGCTGGTAAATTCGTCGACCTAGGGGCCGAGACCTTTTTGGAGGGCACCTTAGGCTTCATAGGACACTTCTTTGCCTAGTGACCCACCTTCTTGCAATGAAAATAGGAAAGTGGGATATACTCAAACTCAATCCCCTACTCCTAGTCCCAAATTAGAATTAACCTTGATAGAGGTCGGAAGATCCAAAGCTTGATCCAAAATCACACACAACCAAGCATAGACCAATCAACGCCTAGAAGTAGTAAAATGATCAATAGATAACAAACACCCGAAGGTAGACACAATACCTTTGAAAACTTGATCATGCCAAAATTCAAGCAGAAGCCTTGGCAGGCGGACCTACACAGGGGCCGAATCAAAGGAGCAAGAACTCAGGGAGAATCCTACCTCCCATTTCTTTAGCACTAGAGTATATTTTCTAGTAAGCCAAGGTCACCCCACCAAGACCTTCAATAGATATTCCTCACAAGAGAACGAAAAAGAGAAGAAGCCCATAGCAAGAGCCACCACTTCAACCTATCCTTTTAGATTCCATCAATTCTTGGACAGGTTTTAGACCAAGTCTATATTGGGACGGGGCCCCAAAAAAATTTCCACCAACGATTGCTCCATTGACAAAATGTGCCTATCAATAATACAATCTAACATAGAAACAATATACTCACTAGAGAAAGGGTTAGCAAAGAATTCCACCGAAGGCGAGGAACTCTTCTCCTTAAGCTTTGAACCAAATAGCTTTGACCAAGTCTTTTCCTCTAATGAAGCATCAACAACTTTTTGCACAACCCCAGAAACAACAGAGGCCTCGGGAGCCACAAAAAGAGACCCCACCAAGCCCAGAGAAGTACCATCAGGGCCCAGAGTGCCAGAGATAGGGAGACCTTTTGATTTATCCAATGAAGAGGACCCACAAGTAGTCCCATCCATTTGACAACTATATGACACCCCTCTAACGTCAGCCTGACCTCCACCATTAATGCCAGCCCCAGGAACAGGGCTTCAAGCCTTCAAAAAATTTGAAAACACCTTACCTGCAACACCACCCACAACATCAGCTCCACCTAGTGACAGCTCCATTGGTATCACTATCATCAACTTAACCATTTGATTGTTGGTTTTGGTTGTAATGTATCTTTTTCCATTTACCACCTTTGTATTTGTGAATATCAACATCCCTAGCTTTCCCTAACCTCTTGTAAAAGTCACTCTAAGAAATAAGTATAAGGGTTGGAAACAAAAAGAATCCAATATTTTAATTTTTTTTCTTTGAACTATAACTTCTCAGACTAAAAATTCTCTCTTTGGATAGAATTATTTCTTTGTTGTTGAGTTTCCATGCTAGTATAATTATTTTCATTTTTTTCCAAGCTCTTTTGTTATTATTTCTCTTTGAATCTTTAATAAAATGTCTAGGCACAACTTATCTCTTGAGATCTAATTTTATTAACCTCTTACTATATACTTTATGAGTTTCTATGTTGGAATTATGTCCTATTTTCTTCTCATGAAGTAAGAATAGTTTCTTCTAAAGTGTATTCATGTTATTTCAATTTCTTTCATTTTACTGAAAAATTTCTAAGTGAATCCATATCTTCAAAATTATCCTCATATACATTATAATATTAATACCTTTGTAGACTTGAGTACTTAATAATCATAGATTATTATACCATTAATATTTTAATTCTAGACACACTTAGGATTAAGAGCACACATCAATCCGATCAAATATTTTTATGATTTCTCATAGAGGTAGAAAGATCATATTTTAGGCTTGACTATTTCAACAAGCTTCCAAGAATTCAACCCTTCTCTTTATCTAGCTATACCTAGTATCATTAGTGAATTTATTACACATAGGATTTGCACTCTTATATCTTGATTACATATCTTATATTTACTTAGATTCTATTTGTATTTCATACATTTTAGCTCAAGCAATATAAGTAATCCTAATATATTTTATGTTTTAGTTGTCATTTCATGATTTATATTTTGCATGTTTGATTTTTTATTTTTAGTTCTCCATGTTCATGCATAGAATTAGTCCCCCCATGTATGAGGATGACAATGCACTTAGACATTAGTGTACTTGCATTTTAATTTATAGATTAGTCCCCCTATGTATGAGGATGACAATGCACTTAGACATTAGTGTACTTGCATTTTCATTTGTGAATTGTGCAAGTGGTTTTACTATATCAGCTCCCTAAAAATTCTACTATATTTAAATTTTTTTAAGGTTCCTAATTTGTCAAATATCATTTTTAGAATATTGTACTATATTTTTAAATACTCTATATTCTCTTAGTGCATTATAAAATAATGATATTTATTATGAGAAATATCTAATGTAGGGATGAAATTGTGTTTAGTAAAATGACCTAAAAAAATTATATATCTTACTAGCTAGCTCATGTGAAATCTTGAGTAATATTAAACAAACCTAGAGTCTTAGTCTCTTTGATGAAGAGTTATCACATTTCCTTAATTCATTGTGGTCCTCTCCTAGTGAGCCTAAAAATATATGCTTTAGACCAATGCTTATGTTAGAAAATCCAGTCGTTTTTAATGGTGTTAATAATGTTGGTTTCCCAATTCATTCTTGTAGTCTTTGTTATAAAGCTAGGTCCTTTGAACATCTCTATCTAGAGTGTCATTTTATTTTCAATATTTGGTCTATTTTTCTAGGTAACAGTCTGAGTTGGGACAATAGAGAGGGTTTCAACTGGGTTGAAATTGTTTTAGTTATGTTATATCCTTCTCAATTGAGCTTAGTAAGTTTTTGTTTTTTCTTACTAATGAAATTCTATGACATATATAGAAAGAAGGAAATGATGATATTTTTCAAGGAAGAAGGATACTTACCGAATCTTATTATGAGCTTACCTTTTCAATATCATGTGGTAGGTTTCTATAATTATGTAAATCCCCAAGAATAGGTTCATGATAATTTTGAAAGAGGGACATACCTTGGTCTATAAAAAGGATATTATTAGTGCCTAGTTTTGGCTATAGGACAAGGATAAATTGGATGAGAAGGAGCTCCAACTTCTTAAAGATCATATCGATAAGAACAAAGTTATTAAAACAATTAAAGAGGAAGAAATGAACATGAGGAGAAACATAAAAAAACATAATATTTGGCACTAGAGGATTAAGTATTTTTAGTTATTGGCACGTTTAAAGTGGATTATTATGAAAATGACAATAATCAAAAGTATTATTGGGAGTAAGATATATTAATCTAATTTGTTATGTTTTTATCTCTCTTGTCTTCTAAACTAGTAAGATCCTTTGTAATTAATGCTTAAGATTCTCATTTGATGACTTTTGATTTTGATGGGGTGCTCCCTAATAGTGGCTCTTAATTTTGGTTCAATTTGGACCAGACAGACTTGGTGCTATGCACCTCACATTATACATGTTCTCTTGGTTTTCTTTTGGTAACAATCTCTAATATAAATAATAATAATAATTCATGTAGGAAATTAACATAACTCTTAATTATTTAAATACACTTAGATATATTAGAAAACATTGCTTATTACTTTGTTATGGATTAAATTAATATTTTATTTATCTAATCGAATAAGAAAAATTGAATATAAGTATAATAAAATTTATCCTATTTTAGTAGTGAGTAGAGGTGTTTGAGAGTGATTAGTATAACAAAATATTGAAAATAAATATACATGCAAACTCACTAGTACTAGAAACTCAAAAATAAGTTCACATACTTAATGAAAGAAATATGCCAATATTTATATATTAAACATCAATATCTCACTATAAATCTAGTGTATAGCTACATCCAATTTTCATCACATTAATTCTTCACAAAATTCACCATCCTTGTCACCTAATAGCTCACCTTGATTATCCTCATTGTCATCCTAATATTTATTAATATCATCTCTTCCTTTTCTCACATCCTAATATTCATACATCCAACTGTCCCCCCTTCTCCCTATCTCTTCAAGCCCCATCCATATTTTGTCACTTTGGGCCTAGTTCTCCTTTTGATAAGCCATCTAGGCCCTATCAACCCACTATTCTCTTGAGAGGGTATCCCTAACCCATTTACTAACCTTATTTCCTCTAAATGACCAAGACATCCTACTACTAGTTCCATCCCACCAAATTCCTATATTTATCTTTCTTCAAGAAATGGTAAATTTATTTTTCTAGTTGCAACATCATCTTGAAGAGGGGAAAAATGTGGACACAAAGTTATCTTAACATCATTCCATAGTAACCTTTCATTGCCACTAATTAATCAAATAATTATATTATTTAATTAATCTAATCCATAACCAACTAATTAAATAAATATTATTTAGTTAGTCTAACCCAATGTCGCAGCTAATTAAAAAGTATTATTATTTAGTTACCTTAATTTCTACCTGACATCTTATTAAATAATATTATTATTTAACTACTACAATTTCCACCTCACATGAGTAATTAAATTAAATAATATTTTATTATTTAGTTTACTTATATTCCCCCCACCATTTCTAGAAATACATAAATTTCCTTCCCAATTTTTATGGTTGTAAAAAAATATTATTTTTAGTAAATGCAATCTTATCCATTCATTTAAAACAAATTAAATCCAAACCATCCATTTTCTCCATGATCCTAAGAAAGTATTCTAATTCAATCTCCACCATAGATCTCATCCTTGAATCTTGATTGTCCATCCTCCCTACTAAGAATATATAAATTGACACATTATCCTAAGCAAATGAATCAATCATCTTCAATAGGTACATGCTACAGAGATTTTGAGCAACTACATCTCGTCCACTTTAGCATATCTATCTTATCAATGGAGTTCATTTGGTAACTTGGTTTCATTTTGTTATAGCATACGAGTATTCACCCGAACCCCAAAGGACAAATAAACAATAAACACAGCACAATTTTTTTTTTTAAAGTAAACATAACATACATGTAATACACATTAAATCATAACATGAATTTCATTTAAGTAGATTCATTAGGACATACATCCCTTGGGGTACATGAGGAGTCATTACGAGACTGAGATCCACACAATGACAATAATAAGAACCAAAGATATAAACATTAACAAAGTAAATATTAACAAATATAACACATACATGATAAAGCATTGAAAAGAAACCATCTGAGTACACAAATACAACATATGCATAATTAACTTAACACATTGAATTACAATTGCCATGGCTAATAACCGCACCAAGTTAACATTACATTGCAATACAATCCTCAAGAGGTATAATGATACAAAAGTGTTTCCAAACATAAATGGAAACCATACACAAGATAACATGATACAAATAAATAGATGAAAACTGGCTCCAAGATAGATACAACTCTGGAGTCGCCACAACTGCACTAATTCGCACCTCTCGATCCTTGATTGGGGACCTAATGGGGTGCTTAGCACATTCCACCTGACCATGCGAGTCTGAAGACCCACCCCCCATGCTAGGAGCTGACAAGAAGAGTCCTCAACCAAGAACATCAAAACACAGAAACCGCCAGACTCCACAACATACAAAAGTATCATAAAACTCAAGGATTACAAAGACATAATCAACAACAACCAAGAGTCATTAAAATAACTTAAAAATCACACATCTCATCACAAAAATCAAAGCAATGACCAGTAAAAAGTAACCAAAGGATGATCATGAAACACTTCCAAATCAACTGAATTAATAAACATAATACAATTCCAAATTGCAATTAAACAACACAATAACATCATATCACAGTATCATAAGATACAAGATCGTAAATCAAATATAAATGAGATCATACAAGACCACAAAACATACTAAAGATGTATTAAAACAATAATCATAAATCAATTTAAATCAATTCAAACAACAATCTAAACCAACTCCATAACCCACTTCCAGAGGAACACAATAAAGTAAAACAAATGGGCAACTAAGGAAGAGTGTCATCGCATAGCCTACATGGGTTCTCTTGGCCCTTCCTCCAAACTGAGGTGCCGGCCCCCATCTATGGATCTCCTGGCCCTTCCTCCTACTTGAGGCGCCAGCACCATAGGGTAGCTCATGCGGAGCCGATAACCTCTCATGAGGATGAGGTTACGACCTTGCCAACCACGGCCTTCTCAGCCTTCCATTAGTCTATGAAAGCACTAATGAAGATGAGGCATCCATTTTTTAAAAATCTTATTATGATATTACTACCCAACCCTCCTAAGTTAATTATTAGGTTTTCACTTGATTACCAACTCACTCGTGGGTTCTCCTATGCTCTTCCCCTTATGCGGGGCGCCTGCCCCCACGAGGAGCCACTCTCCCTAGAGATCCAACAACATAAAAAGAACCAATGGTTGTACCATCATAATTTGAACAAAGAATCA
>VDFB02000015.1:168157895-168454651 GCA_007258455.2 Sequoia sempervirens | reverse complement strand
GAGATTTCAATCAACTAAAGGCACTAAAAACATAGGCTGGCAAGATGACCAGCTCTAATACCACTGAAATACCCCCCTTAGTTTTTTCCCAAATTGTTCACATAAACTTCACCCATTAGCATTAGCATAAAGCAAACTAGAAGTAACCCTTCACTTTTTGATTACCTAGATCCCAGAGTGGGCAAGGTGAGAACATACGGTGTAAAGGGATCTGATTACAATATTGAAAATATTGGAAGTACAAGAGCTATTGGTAGCAAGCCAGCCAATAGAGAAAATGTAAATACTAGGTGGCAAACCAGCCTCTTCCACTTTTCAACGGGCAACTAGAAAATACATGAAAGCAAAGAAGTTGGCGATATAGCCAACCACTTCCACTTTTCAGCGGTCAACAAAAAGTAAACAAAAACTCAACCACTTATCCAGTGGGAGTAAAAATACAAAATACTGAAAGAGAAAGCTGATTAGTACTACTAAATCAGCATTACAATATGGTGTTAGATTTAGTACAATATGAGAGAACCAAACCAAAATAAAGCCCAAGTGTTAGGAAACCATCTCAATGATATTACAATGTTTAGGCATCATGATATTATTATAAAATACTGAAATTACCAGGTCTGATATGAAGGAGCAGCAGTCTGATATGGAAGTACAGCATGCATGGACTCCAACCAACAACCTTCAAATGATCGTAACTCCTCAACCACAACTCCGAATGACCTCAAATGAATGCCAAATGAAGCAAAGAAGCTAGGCATCCAACTCCCAGTAGCAGGCTGCCACCAAATGGTTTGCAAATGGCTGGCACATTTCCCAATGCACCTAAGACAAGGAAGTACGACCCCCTAAGGAGGGTAACCAGCATCAAAAATCAGATTCTCCTTCAAAAATTCCAAGATTCCGGGCAAAGGGGCACCCTAAAACAAGGAACACAATAAGCCAATACCCACAAAATTTTGTCAAGTCTCTAGCACCATACGAGCATGAACGTGGGTCTGCAGTGGACTGAAATAACACTCCAAAAACTCCAAACAGCAAATAAACACACCAAAAAAGTCCCTAGAAAACATCAAAGCCACACCAAACTGAAAACACAAAAGAAGCCATCACCATTGAAGCTCAATCTACAACCTCTGAGTGAAGAAGCAATCACTGATCAGCTAGGAGTTGTCTTTCAAACTCGAAACTGAAGAACTAGGAGGCATCTCAACCTCGAAGCAAGAGTTTGAATATGTTTCAGCAACACTTCGTTATGATAGAAAATGGATCCCAAATGAGAGGGAGAGGGGTTCTATTTATAAGCTTCAATTTTAGAAATTCAAATCTGTGATTCTCTCCAAAAAGGGGCGCCCAAAAGAAGAGAATAAAATAATCTTTTAATTTCACCTTTAACTTAGACTTGGGTGCCCAATTTCATTTTGCAATATTCAACCTTTGAAAAGCAATAATCTTTTCCAAATTGGATGACCACATGAGAGACCACAAGTTAAAAACAACTTAATTCAATGAGCCTAGGCGTGGGGGCCAAAAAGCAACATTATAAATAATATAACTTAAGTCATCAACTTTCCTTTTCAAACTCCAAGAGTAGAAGTCTCTGCCAATAATACACTGCCAAAAATAGTAACTAAGTGTTGAATTGCTGCCAAACCACACTGCTAAAAATAGCACTTACTAAAAATAGTGACTCCAAACACCGTTTGAGCACATTCCAAGTAGACGTCGTACCTTTCTAAAAATAGTAAGTTCGGAAATGGTCACTGATGAAAATGCATGTGACACCCCCCTAAAGCTCTTTAAAAACCCAAAAAGACCCAGAGAACAAATTGGCAAACTCCTGCATCCATCCCTTGAAAACTCAGAAAAATTCCTCCTAGAAAATAGGAACCCTAATTCTACCTCCAACTAGCCTATGAGGCTCTGAAATAGACGGTCACCAAAAAGGACTAGTGATGAGAAGGGGACAATACAAACAATAACAATATACCCAATTAAACCACATTAAATCTTTATCAAGGAAAATATCTAAACTATGCAAAACTAGACCCCAAAAGCACATGAATAGAAACATAGTTTAAAAACTTGGCAACTAACTCAGCGACTCTCAATTACTCACAAGTGAAAAAGTTGGCAAGTCCCTCAACAAAAACCTTGCCACTAAGTTTCAAGAAAATACTTGCCAAGTACCTCACCTGCAAGTTCATATGTTTCGATGAGGCTATGTAGAAAACTCACCTACCAACAATTTAAGAAAAGGCAATGGGCAGCAAACCCACAAAAAACACATTGTTTTTATCTTTGCCAACATTGCATCAATTTATGACAAATGGTATGTGCTATGAAGGTCCCTCTAGTCTAAAAGGCCACCCCTAAACCCCCACTCTAGTTTGAAAAACAAAAAGTAAAACTTGTTTTGAGCTGCACTAAATGAAAAAGTAGTATTTTTCCCCTTTTATTTGGCTTGACATTTTTATAGAGTTAAAAACAACATTTCCCTACTTTTTGAATATTTCGATGTTTCTTAGTTTCCCCATTTGTTTGAGAGCAACCAAATTCTACCTGTACTTTTGAATTGCCAAGTCAATCTTGATACCGAGTAATGCTACTATGATCAAAATAGACTTTGTGCTTTAAATTCATTCTTTATGCTTTTCATGCATCATTTAAGTTTAATTTATATATTTGTGTTTTTTTTAACGTGCTCAATTTTTGACAAGTCCTGAGTTCAAGTCAAATGGTAGACTTGTCAAGTTTTTTCCAAGTACAAGTTTTGAACTATGAATAGAATAACAAGCCTTAAAATAGTGTCAATGTGATCGTACATATCCATTTTCTTCTTTTCAATCCTAGTTAGGATATTCATGGGACAAGATTTTATATTTTCACTGCCAATAAGTTTTCCACTTTTATTTTTTTTGCAGCATGTTGGTGCACACTTATTTTCTTGCATTTAATTAATTACTTTATTGCATATTTGCTCCTAGGATAGGATAAGCTTGCTTAGGTAGGTTGCATTTGCACATATTACTTGGACTTTCCTATTTACTCCTAGGATAGGATAAGCTTGCTAAGGTAGGTTGCATTTGCACATGTTACTTGGACTTTCCTTGTTTGGTAGAGGTGTACTACACACATGTGAGTACATCTACTTATTCCACATTGGTTGTACATTCACATCTCTTAGTCATGTGTCCCATATATACCCACCTCATGTACTCTTGTATCATAATCTCTTGAATATCATCTTTTTATTTGTGTCCTTTGATAGAATAGAATTAGTCTTTGATTTTGGTTCTCTTTGTGCTTTCATTGAAGCTCCTTAATATTGGTTGGCTATCTCCATAGACAATTATTACACAGAAAACTTAGCCAAGGTATACCAGAGCATTTTAATATTCCATTCTATACACCAAAGGGAATTTGTTTTAACTTTTTCACCACCTTTTAAATATGGCTGATTACATGTTCTATTTTCCCATTGATTTGCAACTTTTCAGTGACGATGTTTTCTCTATTTCGCATTGATTAATCAAATTCATTAATTGGGATATTGTCTTCAGACATTCAAAGAGTAGACCTTATTGAATTGGCTTACCTTTGTTTGGGGAATTCTGCTTCCTATCGTTATTACTTGGAGTGGTGCTGCTTCATTATTCATCCATTATTGATCATTGTTATGAATTCATTTTACTTCCTCTTCTGTTTGAATCTCACTCCTATCCTCTCATGCTTATCAAATGCTTTGTTGTTCAATTATAAATATTGATTGAAAAAACCAAGGCTCATAACAATATGTGATAACAAGCACCAAGTCTTCCAGCCCATCCATTATTTGCTCCTCATAATCTTATCCAAAATAAGTTCCTCAAATCCTCTGCCATGCAAATACATAAAAGCATTCAGCAGATAAATGGATGTTGTTAAGCTAAGTAGTGATTCAGGTTCAGTTTTGGGTACAAGTTCAGGGATCCATATGGAGGTTCAACGAATTTTATTACCTGGGTGCAGCACATCTGTACAAAAATATATATAAAGCATTAAAGTATAAAAAATAGCCCATATAGAAAATAGCCATAATGATTTACATAAGATTAAAAGTAAAGAGTTATTTTCCTTTCTGTTTTGTCTTGTTGATGTTATTTTATGCTTTAGGTTTAATATTTCAGGTTTCAAATTTTCCTTTTTTTCATTTTTGTAAGTGCTTTTTTCACTATTGCTAGGGACTTGTGTTCATCTTAGACAAACCTGAAATGTTCCCATGCAGAGAACCCTCAAAGGGGTGTACCTTAGCTGTTTGGGTTTGCATAACAGCCTAGGATTGAGACCTGATGCAAACTCAACCCAAGTACGTAGATGCAACGTGTCAAACCGACCACCTTAGTTGTTAATTACAAAGATGACCTCAACTCAATTGGTTGTTTGCATTTTCAGGCAGACTTTCACCCCATGAATCTTGAAAATATTTCATTTTGTTTATTATAATAAGATAAACTTTAATATTGGGGCGGTGGGCCTAGCTCAATTGGCTAAAGCATCCCGTTGCAGGCAAGAGGTCACGAGGTCTAGTCTCCCCACCATCCCCAAGGTACCAGAGGGCATGGTACCTGAGGGCGTGTCGCGCCAACGTCATTGGCCACATGAAAAAAGTTTACCAGGCACACTGCAATTTATAGGGGGGCTACCCGATTCCTGCAGTCTAAAAACAAAAAAACAAAAAAAGATAAACTTTAATATTAATGTAGGCATTAGTTAGATGGGTAGTCTGTTGTACCCAAACCAAATTTTTTGCTTCATTAAGGCATTTTGCTTAAAATAGTCTAAACTTTGCTAAAATGATGTCAAGTACAGTTTTTTGGGCAATATCAAGCATGGAGTTTTGTCAATGTTATGTCAGTCAAAGGCAGTATCCATTGATCAGAACCTGAATCAGAGACTCAGAATGAGGCATTTCACGATGGAGGAGCATTTCACGGTGACACTTATACTTTTGTATGGTCATTTCAATGACCAAGATGATGATTTCAATGGTCAATTTTTGAAGATTTCTCAAGGAAAAGCAAAATTGCGCCCCTATAGCCCAGGGGCGCCCTTCTTTTTGAAGGCCTTAATTTTGTGGTAAACACTCATGAATCCAGTCAATCTCTTCAGAATTAGTCTGCCTGTTTGTCGAGCTATCCTACGAGGCTATCCGAGACTCGTAACTCCAATAACTGGGAACAGAAGTTGAAGATTCTAAAGTTGCAGTTTGCAAAAGCTTGTCTTTTTCCAGCTTTTGCGCCCCTGTAGCTCAAGGGCGCACCTCTTTAAAGGGGGTTAGATCTTGGTATTCCTGATGGTTGATACAGTCAATCTCTTCATGACTAGTCTACCTGTCCGACGAAATATCGAATGCAGTCATCTGAGCCCTAGAGCTCCGGCAGTCAACGTCAAAAGATGAGCTTCTGGAGAGACTTCACATCATAGAACTTCCTCACATGGTGAAACTGCGCCCCTGTAGCTCAGGGGCGCCCTTCAAAATCACCCCTGAGATGGTTAAGTTTGCTAACGAGGTCTTCCTGACATCAGCACTACTCTAGTCCGGCTTCGCGATGCACCAAGTTGCCTATTAATCCAACATTATGAAAGATCGTGGCAGAGATTCTACCAAGCACGTAATTTCACGAGCGGACTAGCATATAAATTTCATTGTATTTCTGTAGGCCAGGTGCGCCTAGCCTTTAGCCCTGTCAAATGAGGTTGTTCACGTTCGAAGTCTTCACGAGACTTGAGCGTAATTACTCCAGCTATTCAACGAGCCCAGCCGTCAGCCTTCGAGATTTGGCAAACGCTCGTACTTGCGAGGTCTTTGGCGAAATACTAAAAAACGAGTACAGCTCAGAAAATAGCTAAGTCTGGTCATCTATTCCATCTTGGGAAAGGCGCCTTTCTATTTGAGGTCTTAGAAGCAGTTTTCTTGCTTCATCGCCTCTAGAGACGTCTCTAATAGGTCCTTCTGACTACGCGTAGAAACAAACGGTGTTCGAATCAAGCCATCCCAACTCCTGATATCAGAGGTCAAAGTAGGGCATCTGGTTGAGAGTTGCACTTTCGTCAAAATGGTGTTTGTGCCTTTCCAGGCCAGGGGCGCTTTTACTTTAGGGGTTCTTAATACAATTTTCAGATGCCTTGCATATATCCGTTGGATGCAGAATACCTCTAGTCATGTAGTGAGCTTGGTTGCCTATCAGCAAGGTTCCCCGTTCGTCGTCAGCAGCCATTTGAAGCGTTAGATGACAGTTTGGAGAAATGGTTAAGTCTGGTACCTGAAAATCAATTTAATCAAGGGCACCTAATTCTTTGAGGTGTTAAATGATGGATTTTGCAGTGATGACTCTCAGCAGACATTTCTTCCTTGCTCTGCAGGCTTCGCAATGAATATACCTGTTCAGTCTCAGCATCATCCGGTCACCCGGGAATCAATGTCGAAGATGACCAGTTGTAACTTTATAGTCAGCTACAAAGTAGGAAGTTAATAAAAAATGTGATATCTTGAGCAAATGGATGCCTATGAGGTCAAATAAGGACTTTTTGAAATCAGTGAAGTTCGCCGATGAATCCAAGTGCTTTACTTGGTTTGTCAACTGATGTTAAATAATATTTAATATTTATTGTTGCATATTTAGCATTAAATGGCGATTTTCTATTTTTGGCGCCTCTTTGTGCTAAATTTTGCAAATTGCATAATGAATATTTTATTATTATTTAAATTTCGAACTTCAAGACAGTGTCAGTGTAACTGAAGGGGGTCCAATCAAAATCACTCTATTTTAGTCGAGGTTTTAAATCTTGCAGTCAACAATATGGTGTGAATTCTCTCTATTTAAGCATGGCGCCATCATTAATCAATCATTCAGCTTCAAGGAAATTTGTATTTTTTTAGAGCAAAGGCGATTTTCTTTAGAGCAAATGCAAATTCATCATCAATCTCCAAGGGCGATTTCATCAAAGGATTCTTTTTGCAGGTTTCAAGTTCACAATTCATCAGCAAATTGAAGAATAAAGGGCGATTTTCATAGAAGAAAGAACATATAAAAAACATCTTTTTCCTCTTTGTTCTTCAAATTTCTCTCAAAATACAATTCGCATGTTCCTAAAATTGGCAGAATTTGATAAGTTTAAACATCTGGATCATTTCTATATAGCTTCCTCGAATTAAATTCGTGCGTTTGATTTTTCTGGAATTTTTAACTCTAGAGCATCCATTCTTGAGTTTCTAATTTTCTCAACTAAAAACTATTTGCATGGTCGAGTAGAAGTTAGATTTTCGCATTTATGACGTTCTAGGTTGTCTTAGAATCTTTTTCTGGACAAAACCCATATCTCAAATTTTAAGCCAAAAATAACTCTTCAAAAGGCTATTTTTAGCCTCAGCAGGCTATTTTTAGCTTACCAGAAATCTTGTCAGAACATAGTCAAGTTCACAGTCAACAGGCGAGTTTTTTAGAATGCAGTACACTCAGCTCGAATACAGGACCAAAACAGTCCTTACTCACGACTTCATCGGGACAGTCAAGACGAATCTTCACAAGGTGCTGCCAGAAGCAGTTCTAGATCCAGTTAAGATCAGGGGTTCGATTATTCAAAACATTCAATAGTCCGGGTTATTGGAGGCCGCTTCCATAACTATCTCCATTCATTGTATTGAGTTCGTAATGTCTTGTATTAAGCATTACAATTCTACTACTCGTGAGATAGTATCAGTAGATGGACGAGTTATTTGCAATCTCAAGCCTTTGGACATTGAAATAAGTTTTGATATACCTCAACACCCGAACAGTCTAGTTATTTCTATGGAGCAGTGTGAGCATGCATTCAATGCTGATGTGGACAAGTGCCAGAGAAAAATGGCAAAACGATGGTTAAAGCAAGCAAAGAACAGATTGCCAAATAATGTGGGTCGTGGTGAGTACAAGGATGAGTACTCGATTCTAATTACACTCCTGAATCGTGTCTCAGGTCAATCACACACAAATGTTTTCCAGCCTTGGATGTATTACATTATTGGTCGCATCATATCTGGGCAAGAGCATTATGACTGGGCATCCTTCATCAGCGATGTTATCCACAAGCAGATCACCGGTTTCCTAGTTGCTCATGAGTTTCACATGTGTTCTTATCTCGTGTACTTGATTGCTTATCAGGGTCAGTTCCAAGGGCTAAACACCATGGGCATTCTCAGTGTTCAGAAAGTCTATCACTATTATGATCAACTTGAGTTCACTAAGGCTGAACGTCATTTCAAGCGTGTTCACGAGGCTTTCTTGACTTATACAGTGACAAATTTGGACCGGGAGTTGCACATTCGTATCTCGACAATTGCTAGAGCAGCGATGGATGGTTGGGCGGATTGGTTTATTCAATTCCCGACATACACCTACATCCGACTATATGGATTTATAGGAAATCCAGCTATGCTTCCACGTTATCCTTCGGATAAGACAGTCTTTATGGAGTTCCTGAGGCAGTTGCATGATGTTCATCGTCTTTTACGCCGCAAGTATAGACCATCTACCAACTTTCCTTTTCAGTTTGGAATGTATTGGTGCAAGACGGCAGTTGATGCCAAAGTTGCAGGACAGGAGCTCGAGAAATATCATCTCAAGTATCTTGTTGAGGCACGTGCCTATGATCTTTGGGGTCATTATACAACTCGCCTTGCTGGACGCGCATATCATGAGCCTTCTATGGAGGATTATTGGGCAAATTGCGCAGATGACTTCGAGGTTCGCAGACGCAGCTATGGCCGCTTTTCTCTCTCACAGATTTATGTTTTCTTGTCAAAAGATGTGGGAGGTTTATCAGATGATGAGGGAGAAGTTCTTCCTCAGTTTTTCAGAGAGCAGGTCGACACACAACCGCTGCCAGCATTCGATTGGTACGCCAAGGAGTACGCAACAATAAAGGAGAGGTCAAGTAGAGTTATTCAGAACAGTATACTTTACCTCGACAGCAAGAAGACTAGGAGGGTAAGTGTGCCTAGAGCAAAGCCGCCAGTGGTAAATCCTTCACTACCTTCCTCGTCAAAACTTAAACAAAAGAAGAGGAGTAACACTCCTAAGAAAGCTCAAGCGCCTAACAATTCAAAAGGCAAGGCGCTTGCCACTGATACACACACGGAGCCTGACAGACAGCGTATCACAGAGCCAGTTCAGAGTCCGCCAGTGCCTGAGGTTCAGCCTCAAGTTCCTACATCAGTTCCGGAGCTGTAATGAACCAAACCAATTTTTTCAAACTTCGAGATGATCACAACAGCACCAAAGTATCCGTTAGGGTTAGCTCAAATCAAAACCAACAACTGAAGGAAAGAGCCTAAACGCCAAGAATGTGCTTTCTGACCCAAGCTAGGTAAGAAGCTACCATATGGCGGAGTATCACTAGTAAAGAATGCAGTACTGGAAAGTAAACTCAACGCCAAGCATGTGCACTCCTAACCCGAGGTGGGAAAGGCGCTACCATATGGTGGAGATTCTATTAACAATGATGCTATGCAAGTAAAACAATCTCAACGCCAAGCATGTGCATTCCTAACCCGAAGTGGGAAAGGCGCTATCATATGGCGGAGAAACAGAAAGCAAATACAATGTAGACTGAGCAAGGGCTAGTCTCATCCACAACCATGGGAATGAAAGTGATTAAACTGAAAGTAAACTAGGTGGCATAGCCATCCTCTTCCACTAAAGTGGGGATACAAAATGTAAAGTGCAGAAAGTAAAAGAGCTGATCAGTACTACTGATTCAGCGTTACAATATGATGAACAATCTGCAAATACAATGAGATATAGATAACCAATGATCTCCAAAATGTTAGGAAATGAACTCCAAACAAGTACAAGCTATCCAACATGTGAAATATAGCAAAAGGGACTAAAATATCAGGTCTGATATAAAATTGCAGCAATCAGAAAATTCATACCAGCAAGCCCTAGAATCACCAAAATGCTCATAACTTCGTCAAAACACCTCTGAATGATGTGGAACTGAATGCAAATGAGAGCTAGGAGTTGAACAACCAAGACCAAGCCAAGAAACTCCTCCAAATAGCAGTGATTTATTTATGCACGCTTTCCAATGCAACCTCAAAGAAGGTACGACCTCCAGAAATTTTCTACTAGCAAGATAAAATCCAAGACACCTCTAAAAAATCTGAAAACTTGCAAGGAGGGGCGCCCAAGGTAGACTAAAGCATAGGGCCAATACCCAGAACCACCAAAAAATCGTGCATGGACTTATGAGCAGATTTCTATTTCAGAAAAACCCTAATCAGCAAATGCAAAACTCACAAATCTCTAAAATCTTCAACCTTGATGCTCTGTCTGCTAGTCTGGATGAGAAGCAGTCTCTGAAAACTTAGCTAGGTGCTATCTTTCAAGCACGAAACCAAGAGAAAGAACTAGGAGGTATGCATTCCTCGAAGCAAGCTCTGAAAGTATTTCAGCAGCATAACAATATGATAAGCAACAATAGATAATCCAATTGAAGGCCAAGTCTCTTATTTATAACTTTTTTTGTCTCCAAATTCAAATCTTCTTTTCCCTCCAATTAGGGTGCCTAAATGAAATTCACTTTTCACCTTTTCTCCAAATTTCATTTGCATTTCATTTCCAACCCATATGTGGAAATATAATTTAATAAAATGCAAATATATCACCAAAAGGCATCCAAGATAGACTTAAGTGAAATATTCTATAACTTGCAAATATTTCACTAAAAGATTTAAGTGAAATATTTAATTAAACTCAAATGTCTCCAAGCTAGGCGTCCCCTTTTGCCTTAGCACATATTTCACTTAAATATTAATTCATCAAATAAGGCCTCCAAAAATGTTTAATTAATAAACATTATAAAAATCACTTATCTCTCCAAATTGTCCTCCATGCCTTAGCCAAATATTTTTCACTTAAAACATTATTTTTCATCAAATATCAAATTGCCAAAATAATCACCTCAAATGCTGGAGACCACTGCTCAAGCTGACCTGCCAGAAATAGCCATTGCACTGAACTGCTGAACTGCTGCTAAAAATAGCACTGCCAGAAATAGTACTTACTAAAAATAGCATACTGCTAAAAATAGTAAGTTGTTCCAAACTCATTTTCTCCACATTTTGAGTAGCCGTCGCAACTTACTAAAAATAGTAAGTCCGGAAAAGTCATCTGATTCAGTTGCATGTCACATCCTTGAAGCTCTCGAAAACCAGAAGGAATCGGAAGCCAATGGAAAACTCCAACATGCAAGCCTCCAAAAGCAGAGAGCGCCAAGTCAATATCACATCATCCATGTTACCTCATTGCGAAGCTCTCCAAAGACCAGAAAGCTACGGACATGCGTAAGAAACTCTCGCATGCAAGACCTCAAAACCTCCTGAAAGTGGAAACCCTAATTTTCATTTCGACTTTAGCCCTCTGAGAGTTTCGAAATAGGCTAAATCCAAGCGAAGTGTAGGGCTAAATTAGGAAATTACGGGGCTTGATCCTGACACCAATTCACATTGAATTGGATTTAGACCTCCATCTCGCATTAGTTTTTCCTACATATTCCTCTAGTAGGCCCCACATGCGCTGAAGTACACAAACCCTTCCGGTAGCATTAGCCGAGACCAATCTTGGATTGAAGCGCAACTAGGAAGGAAGAGGAGGCAGCCATCCTTCGTTCTTAATCATTCAGACTTTGATCAGGTTTATCAGGATGCGCCAGACAAGAGGATCAAGAACATGGTCCACGTGGAGAGGAATATTGATATGGAGATCGTCGTCGAGACTGCTATACCTCCACAAAGGAAGAGCTTGGATGAGTTGGAATCTCAGGACTTTGAGGTTATCACAGTCAACCTTGAGTGCGCTGCGGAACGAGTTGATCTCTTAGGATGCTCAGTGATTGCGGGGATAGAGATGCTAAGGGCCGAGGAGAAGATAAAGGCAGCCCTCAAGGCTGAAATCGAGGCAACTTCGTCGGTACATTTCTAGCCTTGTACCGCGAATCAAATGTCATTACCACATCCGGTTTGAACAAGGTCAACTTAATCACTTGGTTACAATATGGCAAGCGTCTGGATGAGTGGGAGGAAGAGTTCGTTGCTAGAGGCCGTTCTATGCGCACAAAGTTATATCAGTTGCGGTACAATGCACGAGAGCTCCGTCTACGTCTCTAGGACAAGGAGCAAGACATGGCAATTAACAGACCCTGGGACGAAATTATGATTGCTCACTTGAGTATGGCATATGAATCAGTCACAGATGCAGAAGATAGAGAAGCTATCTACTCTTGGAAAACCGCAGTTTGGTTTCAAGGCAAAGATAGGGAACTATGGCCGTCCGAGTTGGCTAAGGTAAGAGAGCCGCGTCACTAGTGCACTCGGTTTGTGAGGACAGTATCTAAGCTTCTGCAGAGTGGCGATATCGGATTGAGGGTAGATGCATTACATTGGGCTTCGCGATGTTGATTAGAGCTCATAGCACTCGTCATACTATTTTTGATTGGGAAGCGTTAGTTGTAAGATTAATGGAAACAGTCATGTCAGCGTTGCCGATGAAACAGGAGGCGGTGAACTTCAGTCGAGATCCACGGTGGTGAGGACGCTGCTACGAGCATAGCATTCGCCGACAAAGTATCAGAGCTCCAAATAGTGATTCAGTTAACGATCTCATTGAGGGATTGGTTGCTCGAGATCACGATCAATAGACTTCAGTTCCTACCTCTCAGAATAGACTTTATACACAGGAGTTAACTTGGTGTTACCCTTTCAAGTTAACTTGTTGTTTCATCACATGCATATCTATTCTAAGATCAGCTTTATTTACTTGGAGTTTCATTTAGGGTTTTCGTTAACTGATGGTAGTCTTCCAGTTAACTCGCTTTCAATAAGGACGTGCATGCTTGCACAATTGTCCATTTTTAGATTAGATGTTTGGTTAACTAATGAGTAGTTTTCTAGTTAAGCTGCGCCGTTTCCTTTATTAGGGCTTAGCAATAAATCTTGCCATTTTAAGGCATGATTGACTCAAAGGTGATTTTAGGTTCCTACGCATACCCGGTATATAAATAAAGCTTTTGCTCATTTGTATAACTTTTTGCGAGAGAGAGAAATATATGTTGTACTTCCTTGCCTTCAATATTGCTCGTTACATTATTATCTATTCATCGTTTTTACTATTATGATTGAATTGTTATGCCACTTGGGTTTGATGCAATTATAATGGTGAATTCTTTCCTTAGTTAGATCAAATCTGTTTTGTGTTCAATAAACTCGTCCAGACTGAGCTGATAGATGTTCCACCTTGCCTTCAAGTTGAGAATCTGTACTTGGTTATCGTGTGATGTGTGTGAATAATAAACTTATTCAGATTGAGTTGATAGTTGTGCCACCTTGCCTTCAAGTTGAGAATCTATATTTAGTTTATCGTATATTGTTGTTCCCAATAAACTTGTTTAGATTGAGCTGATAGATGTGCCACCTTGCCTTCAAGTTGAGAATCTATACTTGTTTATCGTCAGCTAGTCATCCTTGCTCCATTTCCTCATGCTCTATTTTCTTGAGGAAACTGGATAGATTTTAAAAATTAGCATAGTTGTAGTTAGTAAATCTGCGAAACCAGAAAATACTTAGCTGCAACGGATATAGTTTTCGAGAAAGCCTTGTACCTCTTACAGCTGAGACAAAAAGATAGGATTTAGTTTAGTTTACTTTCCTTTTCAAAGCACTTTTGTCAAGCACAACGAGGGAGCTTCCCCTCCTAATTTGAAGAGCACTCATTGCGTAGTGTGCATAGTTGTTCGTACCAACTCTTACTCCAAAGGTGCTAGTTGTTACGCTAACATAGTCTAACAAAACTATTATTAATAGGAAACATTTATGAAGAATATAAGTAGGCTGTAGGAATATAATAGAGAAATAGCTAAATCTACTATGATGAAATGTTGACTCAATCGAGGATGCAGTCCTATTCATTGTATATTTTCATTCCATTGCCATAAAAAATAAAGCATTTTTACTAGTGATGCTGGGAGACGCGTCTCTTGCCCCCTGAGATGCATCTTGGAGACTGGTACGCGTCTCCAATACCGGAGACGTCCCTGGAAACGCCTCCAACAGCTTGGAAACTTGACGCGCTATCTCTCGAGTCTCCTAACATCTCCTAGCGGAAAATTTGATGTCTCCTGTAAACTTTACTACTGCTCTTGTTTTCAAAGTTCAATGTCATGATATTTTCTATAAATTATTAATTTATTAATTTTTATTTATATAAAAAAAGATGGCGTCTCCAAGTACCCCCATCTCCTATTTTCAAAAAAAAGCCTTACCGGTACCAGTACCAATCTCCCATACCAGTACCAGTACCAATCTTCTGGCAACTATGATTTTTACTATGTATCATTCTACCTTTGTGTTTTATCCGTGCTAGCTTACAAAGTTGAATGACTAGTCGATGTATACACCCCTTATCCAATATATAGATCATATCTGTCTACAAAGACAAGATGAACACTTAAAAGATTGCACCAAGAAATCCTCACCTTTTAGTTATCTTTGTCCTGATGACAGGTGACAAATTTAAGATTCAAAGCATTGAATAAGTAAACACATGCAAAAAATACAAAATATTTAGAGACAAAAATAGAATACCATTATTTTCACCCATACTCTCAACTACTTTTATAATTGTAACCTAGACCTTTTGATCACTCCTTTTATTCTCTATAGAGCAAACGTGATCCTCCTACATTTAGCAAGCCTCCTTCGTTGGGCTTGTGATCATTAAGTCTCCTGGAAGGTGCTCTAAGTATCACATTCTCTCATTTACTGTTAGTCTGTTACAACTATCAATTGTTGGTTGTTGATCATGGGTATCTACTCCCCACCTTAAATGACACAATTTTCTTATATTGTGTTCTATAACATGGTCAAAAGCAATCTGTTTTGCCAGCTAAGGAACTCTAGTGAAAATTATCTTTTCAGTAATTTTATAGCTCCATAACTAAACTTCCTCTAAATTTTGAATAGGTGTCTGTTTTTGGCTCAAACAAGGACACCAACCTTGTTAGTGCTCACTGTTGGTTTTCCATGGTAACATTTTTCTAAATTCAAAAATAAAGAAAATTAAAATTTCACATCTTCCTTATGATGCCAATTTTTCCTATCCAGAAAATATAGCCTTTGACATTTCATTCCAGAAGCAAAGGTATTTAAAAACCTTGTTTTCTTTGTTGAGACACAGTTTGTCCAGATTCGATAGTATCTAGCTGGCTAATAAGATCAATTGATACCCTGCATCACAATTGCCAAATGTATTGTTACACTAAAAAGTGATAAAACTTTACAACATAAGAGAATGACTGCTTAAAAAGAGTTTAAAGTTTGAGTTTGAACTTAACAATGGATGGTAAAAGAACACCACAGCTCATACAAACATAATCATGTCTAATTCACTGACTTTTCAAAACTAATATCTTAGAGGACTTACATTACTTCACATTCCGCAAGCTGTTTTGCTGTAACATACAAAGACCGAAGTTTCAGCCATAGCTTATCCCCATACTTCAGTGCAACCTCTGGAGCTGCAATATATATTAAGAGAAGCTCAAGCAAAATACAGAAGAACTGAGCCATATCTTAGTTCCATTATTTATCAACTAATCCAAAGCTACATCCAAATGAATAAAGACATTGATAGCAAAAATAAGGGGTTAAAATCGTTTCTGTACATAAGTAGTATGCAATTATTACATCATAAGGATAAGAAAAACAGATAATGAAAAGCAATTGGAAAGAAATGATGGCGTACAGTGAGAAAGATTTAAGAACATTCCCAAATTATAAATAGTTCACTTGTACCATTCAACATACTATACAATAGCAGAGAAATATTGTTCAAACTTTAAACTATTTAGCACAATGAATACATGTCAGCTTACATACACACATTGACAATATATTGCTTAAGTATTAACTCATCAGGATGAATACTATCATTATGTAGCAATACATGTGAAAATCTATTGTCTACCTTGACTAATTTGAGGTGTGAACAGAAATACGCAAATAATATGATTATTGGCTTTATTTTGCAAGTTGTTGCAATTCCATTGGTTGCCACATGTACAAGCATAGGTGGAAAGCCAACTAGTGTAATATCCCCTTTGGGGATATTTCTAGTTTATGCCCTAAAACCACAATTACAATTAAAATAAGAAATGTAATACATTTAAGAGTATAAATTTATCAATTGAAATGCCCTTTATAAGATAAATCCTAGTTTAGGTCCTACACACAATATTAGTCACTGGAATTTGACATTAAATCATAAGCCATGATAATATCTATTTTCACTAACATGAGTAGGCATAATGATATCATATAAACATTATTCATATTGAAATCCAATTAAAGCAATAGCCATTAAAAAATATATTCCTATAATAGTCTCACTAGGAATTCGTTTGACACGTTTGCAAACTGCAATCTCAAGGTTGGTCACCCTTGTATTGCAAGAGCATGGATGGTGGGTCGCCCTTCCATCCCTTAGTTCACCTTGGAGGCTGGTCATCCTCCTTGATCAAGCCTAGAGGCACGGAAGGATTTCTTGTCCATTCCACCCCCCAGCCCAAGAGCATGGAAGGTTGGTCGTCCATTCCATCTCTAGGTGATGTACTTGATAAGAGCATGAAGTTTGGTTGT
This sequence comes from Sequoia sempervirens, assembly GCA_007258455.2. Classification (NCBI taxonomy): domain Eukaryota; kingdom Viridiplantae; phylum Streptophyta; class Pinopsida; order Cupressales; family Cupressaceae; genus Sequoia; species Sequoia sempervirens. The sequence goes on along the minus strand of VDFB02000015.1, from coordinate 168,437,937 downwards.
CCTTCATCTCTTGTGAACCTAGATGGTTGGTCGTCCTTCCTATATATTTATTCCAATAGATCTCTTATTATTTCAAATCCTTATTTCCCTTTTATCCAATTTGCTTGATTGATGGTCTCCACCAAATGTGTCCTCCTTGTATACCCTTCATGGTGAGGTGAATAGTCACACCCTTAATGATCATCGCATCCCTTACAAAGGATGCATCCCTTTGTTAATCGCTGCCTTTGTGTTTGACTTTTGATTGCTGTTTTTAATTTAATTAAAGCCCTCATTATGTAGCGCTACCTTGTTAATAGAGAAACGCTACCTTTATTCCTTCATCAATCCTTTTTGAAGTTAATAGGGAATCGTTGCATTTATCCCTTCATTGATCCCTTTTGAAGTCTTCCTTGGTAGCGTTTGCTTTAGTTCTTGTGCAGGATCTTCTTGTCAAGGATCGAGGGCATGGCAGTCTACCCTTCCCAAATTGCTAAGCAATTTCAGATTGGGACGATCAAAAATCTCTACTCCTTCCCAAGTGGCATCTTCCATGGGCAAATTATTCCACTTAACCAAATATTTTGGAACAACCTCGTTCCTTAGTTTTTTTCTCTCACATATCAAGGATAGCCTCGGGTTCCAAGATTAGTTTTCCTTCGTCATCAACAAGGGGTAACTCTGGACATGGTAGGACATGTTGTCCTAACACCTTTTGAGACGAGATGCATGGAAGACATTATGAATTCAACTATTCGTTGGTAATTCCAATTCATAGGCAACTTCGCCAATCCTTTGTACAATCTTATATGGGCCATAGAATTAGGGCTTGAGTTTCTCAGGACCACTTCCTTTAATAGAAGATTGTTAGGGTTGCAATCTTTGGAAGACTAAGTCTCCTACTTCAAATGTTCTTTCAGTTCTTCTCCAATCGGCATATATTTTTTGTTGATTTTGTGCATAGTGCAAATTATTTTTAATGTATTTCAAATGTCTATACTTTGTTCCATCAAGTCTCTAGTGCCTGGAACTCGACTTTCGCTAAGAATTAAATCTCCAATTGATGTCGCTTCATACCCATATAAAGCTTTGAAAGGACTCATCCCTATTGACATGTGATGGGCAATGTTATAGAAATACTCCTTGAGATGTAACCAATTGATCCACATGTTTTGCTTTCCAGTGAAAGTTTCTTAGATATCCCTTGAGCCATTATTGACAATCTTAGTCTGTCCATTGATTTGTGGGTGGTAACCTGTACTTGGTGTGAGTTAGTTCCTACTAGTCTAAAGAGCTCTTGCCAAAACAAACTAAGGAATCTGCTATCCTTGTCACTGACAATATTTTTGGGTAAACCATGCAATTTGAAAATTTCTTTGAGAAAGATATTGACCACTTGAGGAGTTCTATTGTAGGTAGATATTGCAAGGAAATTTGCATACTTAGTCAGACAGTCCACCACAACATATATACAATCTTTTCCTTGCACCTTTGGGAGTACTGTAATGAAATCCATTGAAATACTTTCCCATTTCTAATTGGGTATAGGTAGGGGTTGAAGTAATCCTACGAGAAATGTATGTTCTTTTTGTTTCTTTGACACACTATTCATTCTCTAATGTATTTTAGGACGTCTCCCTTGAGACCTTTCCATGAAAATCTCTCTTATTTGTTTGTAAATTTTGTAGTACCCTTTATGCCCTACTGAAGGGGTATCATGATAGGCTTTCATAATTTTTCCTTTCATCTTTGATCCTAGGGTGATATATATTCTATTTTTGTAGAAGATGAGTTCATCTAATACTTAGTACCTTTCATCTTGGAGTTTTCCTTCTAATACATCATTTGATAATGCATCCTTGGCATATTCTACAATTATGGAATATTTCCATTCGATGGAGATATCCATCACGCAGCCTAGATGGGGTCTTTGTGATAGGGCATCGGCTACAACATTATTTTTCCCTTCCATGTACTCAATGTCAAAGTCAGACGCTTGTAATTTGCTGACCCATTTTTGTTGTCTGTCATTTATATCTTTCTACTTTAGGAAGAACCTCAAGCTATTATGATCAATCTTTACAATGAACCTCGCACAAACTAGGTATTGTCTAAATTTTGTTGGGGCATACAGTATTTGCTAACCTTTCTTTATCATATATGGAGTAGTTCTTTTCGGTTTCTTTCAGTTTTCAACTTTCAAAAGCTATAGGATATTTATTTTGCATTAATACTGCTCCAACACTTCCGGAAGCGTCACATTCTAACTCAAATGGTAATGAGAAGTCAGGAATGACCAAAAGTGGGCATGAACTCATTATTTCCTTTAGATTTTCAAAGGCTCGTTGGGCCTCTGTACTCCATAAGAATGCACCTTTCTTGGTAAGTCTGTTAGTGGGGCCGTTGACTTTGAGAAACCTTTAACGAATCTTCTATAGTAGCTACAAAGTCCCAAAAATCCTCTTAGATGAGTTAAAGTCCTTGGTCTTGGCCAATCCTTAATGGCTTTAATCATTTCTTCATCAACGCTGACTCCTTCGGCACTGATTTTGTCCTAGATAAAATTAACTCTAATCCAAATTCATATTTGGACATTTTGGCAAACAATGATTATAGTTCAAGTATCCCCAACACTTCATCAATGTGTCTTAGGTCTTCTTCCCAATTTTTACTATAAATCAGTATGTCGTCGAAGAATACCAAGAGGAACTTTTTGAGTTGTTTGCTAAAAAGGTGGTTCATGCAAGATTAGAAGGTAGCAGGGGCATTAGTCAATCCGAAAGGCAAGACAAGGAACTCAAAGTGCCCAAAATGACATCTAAAAGTTGCTTTGTGGACATCCTCCATTCTTACCCTAATTTGGTGGTACCCTGAACATAGGTCAGATTTTGAGAAGTATACTGCCCAATGAAGCTCATCAATTAGTTCATCTACCCTATGAATGGAATAACGGTTCTTAATGGTCTTCTTATTAAGGGCCCTATAATCAATGCACATCCTCATGGCATCATCTTTCTTTTCTACTAATACTACAAAGGAAGCAAAGGGGCTCGAGCTAGGTCGAATATGTCCCATTTCCAATAATTCCTTTATGGTTTTCTCGATTTCTTCTTTACTTTTTCTTGGATGTCGATAAGGTGTGGTGATAACGGGTTTCGCCCCCTCTTCAAGCTCAATAGTGTGTTCAAAACCCCTTTTTGGTGGAAGTCCTGGAGGAATGTCACTAAAAAAATTGTGTTTGCCCAAGATAGGTTGGATGTCTACATGTATAGTTTTTCCTTTATTGGTTAAAGATCTATCAAGTACATACATTGTGCAGCGCATTCTACTTGACCATGTCTAAAGACTCTCTTCATTCTTTTGGATGATACTACCCTTGGGGTCCTGTTGATGCATGTTTTATGACACAACAAACATTCTAGAATAAAGAGTCCAAAGACGCTCTATCCCCTCTTGAAAAACTACCTCGTATGCTAAGATTGGGAGTAATATCATACGGTAATTCCAATGTTTAAGATGAATGCGGATGAGCTCTGTGGCTTGATGTGATTATGCTGGTAACACAAAGGGACTTATGCTAGGCTTGTTCAATTCACAATGAAGGTTTGGACAATGAAGCTCTATTATTCCGGTCGGATCAAAGAAACTAAAAAAAGGAGAAGGGTTCAGAAGCACTAATCTACTCCTAAGAATCCAAGAGACGGTATTGACTCGGTGAAACAAAACTAAACTTTGTTTCGCCACGCAGGGAACGCGCCAACTACGCAAAGCCAGTGCAATCTTCAAGGGAGAGTTGTGTTTATGATTTTCACGTCATGAATAACTACCTTCCAATCGAACAATATTTATTCAGACAGAAGTTAAGAATCCACAAAGTAAGCTCAGGCTAACTTTACGCATTGAACGAAAATCATCCGTTCAAAGAAAGTATGAGCAAAAAGTTTCACCATAAATCAATACTTATCAAATCTTGCATTCATCTAGCATACATGAAATAAAATCTAAACTATGATGAGGGATAAGAACCATGACAATTCCAAAATAAGAGAAGCAATCACCATCAGAACAATGCATGCATTACTTATTACTTTGGCAATCTTACAACAGTTGCTTATCTCAACATGTTTTGCAACATGCTCCCATGCTTTACAAATGAGGGGTTGAGCTCAATTTATAGGCTCCCCATTTACAATTCAATGGCCAAGATTAATTTGGAATCAACGGCCAAGATTACAAATAAAACCCTAATTAGGGTTTGCTACCCTTCGACCAATGAGAAAATTGCATTCGAGGACACTTGTCCTTTTTACCAAATACGAACAAATAGATAAAATAGAAAGTTGTTGCATGTTGATTTGGAATGATTTGATTGGTTGGAAGATGACGAAGCGCCACCTCAACGTGCTAGATGTCTTCCTTGGTCGCTTTGTTGTTCTTGCCTTAGAATATTTTTCTTGCCGATGACTTTATCCTTTGTGCTTTGATCTTGGATTACTTTGGCTTCTTCTCACCTCGCCTCTTTCTTTCTGGATTGCTTTGGAATTTCTCCAAGTGCCTATTCAATGTTGAGCGCGTGGGAGGAGAGGCAAGCATATACAAAAGTGATGTAGCGAAGATTTCTTTTCGTTCAGCCCTCCTTGAATAATTGGTTCTTTCTTTGTTCAGACCTCCTTTGCCTTGTGTAATCATCCACCTGCAGTAAAACAAAACAAATTTATTTTAGATAACTAAGCTTTGAAAGATTTTTACTAATTTCATTTGGCCACATTTTTCCTTCGTCCAATTTATTTGGCCATATTTTCTTGCCGTTCATTTTGTTTGGCCAAGAATTTCTAATCGTTTTCCAAAAATTATTTGGCCATAAATATTTCTCGTCCAAGATTTCTCTAGCCACGTCCAACTTTTATTTGGCCATAAATTGCCTCTTGTCTAAGATTATTTTGCCATGTCCACAATTTTCCTAGCCATGTACAACATTTCTCTAGTCATAAATTGTCTCTTGTCCAAAATTATTTGGCCATTGTCCAAAATTATTTTACCATTATCCTCTTTTGTTGGCCATATTTTCTTGCCGTCCGATTTTATTTGGCCATGAACTTCTCTTGATTTTCGACAATTTTCTTGCCATGTCCAATTTTATTCTAGACACGTCCAACATTTCTTGGCCATAAATTGCCTCTTGTCTAAAATTATTTTGCCATGTCCACAATTTTCCTAGCCATTTGCCTTTTCAAAAATTTTCTAGCCAAAATTCATTTCAACTTCCTAGGCACTCTGGATTTGGACTTAGGCAAATTTTCCTTCTTTTCAAGCATGGTGAAATTTTAAAGTGTCAAGCATGTAAATTTTGATTTGTCCAAGGTTTAGACTTAGGCAAAATTTTAATTTTTTTTTTTTTTTCACTCTCCAATACATGGCGGATTTGCTAGTTGTTTTGGCCACTTAATTTTTTCTAATTTTCTCATACCAATTTATCATGAACTAGACTGAATTTTCCAAGTGTTGGGCTATTTTCTTGGGGCGGACTTTAGCATTTTCCTTGCCACTTCATCCTTCCTTGGCTATGCCTTAGTCAAATTTCTCTTTTGCTCAAAGGGGCGGACTTTGATCTTTATTAAGCCACTTCTTTTATGTCTATGGTAGACTTGAGGTCTTCTCTTGCCATTTATCTTTTGAGTAGGGGCGGACTTCACTTGTTTCTTTGCCATTTAGTGCTTTGTCCAAGGGCGGACTTAGGCTGTTGGCTAACCATTGGACACTTATCTCAAGGTGGACTTCCTTTCTTGGCATGCCATTTCACATTTTATATTACCATACAAGGGCGGACTTTACCATTTTGATTGCCATTCCAACATTGCCATGGGCGGAGTTTCCTAGTTGGCTCGCCATTTACCTTTTAGTCTTGGGCGGACTTCACAGAATTTTTTTGGCCATTGACCTTTTGGCTTAGACATTTTCTTCTCTTTCCATGGGCGGACTTCAGCTTGTGCCTAGCCATTGCATTCTTTGACAGGGCGGACTTACCAGATATCATTGCCATTTAATGCTTATGGCTGGGCGGAGTTCATTGTTTCCCCTGCCATTTCCTCATTTCCTTAGGCAAATCCTTCTTTCTCCATGGGCGGACTTCATCATGTGACTGTCCATTGCTTCAGATTTTATGCCATTGTCCCCCTTTAGCTGAAGCTTCACCATTGACTGTGAGCTGAAAGTCTTCCATACTTAGGCGAATATCTCAGTCAGTTCTTTATGCCTCTACCATGACCAGTTCGCCATGAATGCTCAGATTTTTCACGAATTTCCAGATTTGTTCAGATTTCTTGACGAATTTCATCAAATCTTCAACCATCTTTAGTGCTTTTACCAGATTTCCCTGTGATTTTCCAGAATTTCTCACCATTTTTGAACGAATTTTCCAGATTTTTGAACTTTTTTATGTGATTTTCCAAATTTTACCAAAATTTCAAAAAATCTTCGAATCGATTTTCTGAGAGTTTCGTTGCTCGTTTCGAACTTCTGAGTGCGTTTTCGAAACTCGTGACCCTTCTAAAAATAGAAACTTTCTAAAAATAGAATTTTTCCAAAAATAGCAACTTTCCAAAAATAGACCCTAAAAAATAGGGATCCCAAAATTGCCCAAAAGTGCCAAAAAAGTAGGTCCTAAAAAATAGGGGGCCTGGGGTGAGAAAACCCTAAAAACTTGGAGGTGTCGGATTTGACTGAAACGACAGTCGATCTTCGTCTCACAGGTCTTCTAAGCACAATGGCGATGTTCATTCAGTGATTCAGGCTAAAATTCATTGACTCGATTCGGGTGACCATTCAAAATTAAGACTCCTCATTGCAAAAAGACTGGCGATAAGCAGTTGCGATGCCAAGGCAAAACCAAAAGCGAAAAACAACGAAGGGTCCCCATTTGCAATGGGGCGATGTGTGAAAAGGTCACAACAGGTCCCATCAGCTAAACCTTGTAAGATCATCACTTGACCGTTGTGTTGAAAACAAAGCTCCATCTTTTCGAAGTCTTGGTAACATCTCCCTAAAGAGTGCAACCATTGGATTCCTAACACCACTTAGATATCACCCATGTTTACCATGTAGAAATCCTCCTTTAATTTGATGTCTTCCTAAGTTAATACTTAGTTGTTGGATTCTTTGTGTGCATGGAGTAGTAAATCCATCCGCCATGACCACTTTAAAACCTTCAAAAAAAATTGTTTCTAATTTAATTCTTGTCAAAAGACTTTTGTCGATTAAGTTGTGAGTGGCGCCGCTATCCACTAGGGCAATCACTTTTTGTCCTTTTACAACACTACGGATTCTAAAAGGGTGGTATTTGGCTGCTCCTGAAAGTGTGGCTAATGTACCACTTGCATTTTCATCCTTTTGTTTCCTTTTCTTCCTTTGGGTTTCATATTCTTCTTCATTTATCTCCTCATCCAATATTGCTTCTAAGTTGTGTGTTCTTCCTCTCCTTGTGCACCTATGTCCCAACTCCCATTTTTCCTTGCACTCAAAACATAATCCCCTTCTTCGGAGTTTTGTACTTTCTTCCCATGTTGTGCGTGATTGGGAAGGTAATGACTCTTGTTGCCAACTTCTTTTGTAGGGGGGTTAGTTTTTGATCTTGAAGGTATGTTCTTGGACTGGCTCTTTTCCTTTGTTGATGTGGTTTCCAACCTTAGGGCCTTTTGAATCGCATCTTGAAGAGATGTGGGGTCAAAAGCACTTACTAAACCACAAATTGACTTTGATAGTTCTTCAATAAATAGGTATGTTAGCCTTTTCTATGTAATCTCAGGTACCATGACTGAGACCTTTTGAAATTTGGTTATATAGTCTTCCATGGATCCTTCTTTTTTTTTTTGTGTTAGTTCTTTAAAGTGTCTTTTAGGGTGATTTTGGTCAAATCGGTCCATAAGCTTTTGCATAAATTTATCATAGGGCATTATGTTTTCGTGCCCTTGAGTAATCAAATCATGGTGCCCCTAGCCGTGTGTAACCCATTCCAAATGTAAGATGGAAAATTTGATGGCATCTTCTTCAGTCATGGGACTGAGACATAGATGTGTCCAATTTTTGGATCCACGAATGGGCGGTGACTTTTCCTAACCCCTCAAAGTTGAGGTGAGTCATTTTACTCACTTTTTGACGTAAATCCTTATTAGGTTGACCCCTTTCTCTTTTAGGGTTACTTCTTGTTCTAGCCTCACAATACTCTCTAAATGGAATATTCCTCTTGATTTCAGAGTCAAGTCTCGAGTAAGCTTCTGCATACTCATCTAACTTCTTCCTCTCTTGATGGTCCCTCTCTAGGTAAGAAAGTTGGTCTGGTTACCGTAGGTGTTAACCCTAGTGGAGCTCTATCGTCATTTTCTGAATGGTTAAATTTGGCATCCCTCCCATTAGTTTGGTCGGGTCAAAGAGTGTTAATTGTGTTCATATTTTGAAGGGTTTGTAGGAGTAATTGGGTTGTCTTCTCATTTTGCTCCATGAAATCCTTCAACTCATTTATGAATTATTCACCCATTTTATTAATATGAATATAGTTGTTACTTGTTGCAAGTTGTTTTCTTTCCCTTTCCAACGCCCTTTGAGCCCTTTGGAGATATTCCTAGTTTTTGCCCACAGCCTAGCAGGAACAATGCTTTGATACCAATTGTAATGTCCCCTTTGGGGATATTCCTAGTTTTTGCCCTAAAACCACAATTACAATTAAAATAAGAAATGTAATACATTTAAGAGTGTAAATTTACCAATTGAAATGCCTTTTATAAGATAAATCATGGTTTAGGTCCTGCACACAATATTAGTCACTGGAAATTGACGTTAAATCATAAGCCATGATAACATCTATTTTCACTAACATTAGTAGGCATAATGATATCATATAAACATTATTCATATTGAAATCCAATTAAAGCAATCACCATTCCAAAATGTATTCCTATAATAGTCTCATTAGGAATTCATTTGAAACGTTTGCAAACCGCAATCTCAAGGTTGGTCGCCCTTGTATTGCGAGAGCATGGAAGGTGGGTTGCCCTTCCATCCCTTAACTCACCTTGGAGGCTAATCGTCCTCCTTGATCAAGCCCGAAGGCACGAAAGGATTTCTGGTCCATTCCACCCCCCAACCTAAGAGCATGGAAGGTCGGTTGTCCATTCCATCTCTGGGTGGCGGACTTGATAAGAGCATGAAGGCTAGTCATCCTTCATCTCTCGTGAACTTGGAAGGCGGTCGTCCTTCCCATTTGCAATCCGTTTCTCATCCGTTTCTCCTAAATTCAAAATGGATTATCATATGAATCTATATATATATATATATATATATATATATACGCAATTATTCCTAATTATATTTAAAACTTAATTCCCAATAATATTCTTGCTAAAAATAATATTTATTCCAATAGATCTCTTATTATTTCAAATCCTTGTTTCCCTTTTATCCAATCTGCTTGATTGATGGTCTCCACCAAATGTTTCCTCCTTATATACCCTTCATGGTGAGGTGAATAGTGACACCCTTAATAATCATTGCATCCCATACAAAGGATGCATCCCTTCCTTAATGGCTGCCTTTGTGTTTGACTTTTGATTGTTGTTTTTAATTTAATTAAAGCCCTCATTATGTAGCACTACTTTGTTAATAGGGAATCACTACTTTTATTCCTTCATTGATCCTTTTGGAAGTTAATAGGGAATCATTGCATTTATCCCTTCATTGATCCCTTTTGAATCCTTCCTTGGTAGTGTTTGTTTTAGTTCTTGTGCAAGACCAAGGGCATGACAACCAATCAAAGGGAGGTGCCTACATCTAAGTGGGGTAATTGGAGGCAACTAGGTTAGCAAAAGCCTACATGGCAATCAAGCACAAGCCAAGATGATCGGTTAAGGACATGCCAAACAATGAAACAAAAGTCAAGAAGGGGCAATCATGTTAGGTCACATGAAACACCAAGATCAAGACATAGTGAATGTCAAAAGAATATCACTTGGAGGAAAATGGGAAAGAGATTAATAAAGGCAGAGAAACACGTGGAAAACGAAGGGTAAGTTAATTGTAATCCAAATTGATTAGAGAAATGGTGGAATGCCATGTGTGGCATAAAGAACCTAGGAACAATTCAAGAGATCAAAAAACACCATCTTAAGAAATTAAGGCTTCCCAAGTTCGTGGAATGTAATGTCCCCTTCTCACTCTTAAGCAGTGGGATTGTCCATTACCCTATTCCAGAGTTCCCGTAGGCTAGTTGGAGTTGATTAGGGGACTTGGTGGCTAGCATTGGGCTTAGTGTTGATTTTCGGCAAGACTTTCTATTTTTAGCAGTGGCCAGTTTACAGTGCTTACTATTCATAGTAAGCCACAAGGCATCTCAGTGATCTTCAGTTTTGTGCCAATTGGTGTTTGGTGAGTACTTACTATTTTTAACAATTGCTATTTATAGTAAGTCTATTTTGAGAAACTGGTCTCAGGCCCATATTGTTTCAATAGTATTATTCCTAAGGTGGCATTGGAGAGAGTAAGGTTGGATTATTTAATATTTTTTTTTTATCAATCACTTAAGTTGTTTTTATTAAATAAATTTATAACTTAAGTGAGGGGGTAGGTGGTCATTGTAAAAAGTCCCTTGGAGCCTAATGTTATAACTTAACGTTGTTTTAGAAGGCAACAAAAGCAAAATAGTTTCCTTATGAGCAATTGGACACCCAAAGGGAGGTATAAGGTATTAAAAATTAATAAAAAATTAATAAAAAATTAAAAAAGCTCATAAGGAGGGCGTTGGAATTGGAGGGAAAAGTATTCAAACCCAAAGTTGCCCTAATTTCCCTCTCACCTTCTATAAAGTTGTTTTTTGGCTCTCATTTGCTCATCTTCTATTTGGCAACTAAACAGAATGCTGCTGGAATGACTCCAGAGTACTTGGGCTGCATGTTGAGGACGAAAACCCTCGCCGTATTGAGCTGGTTTCGGTGGTGAAAGATCCACCCTAGCCGGATTCGAGTGTTTCCATCCATGGATCACACAGTGCTTCAACAAAATTCTGAATTTCTAAGTTTTGGGTGATGAAAGATGACGATTTTTGTGGTATTTTGATTTGGGTTTGTTGGTGTGAGCTTGGTTTGAGGTTAGGCTGTTTTTGGTGGTGTTTTCTAGGAGTTTTGGTGTGATTTCTAAGGTCTGATATACCATATCAGAGGTTCTGTAAACTCTGATTTTTACAATAGCTGAAGCACATATCTGTTCATAGCTCCGTCAGTGATTGGCACATCATTTTGGGCAATAGTGTGTTAGATTCCTCTCTCTAGGGCGCCATCTTTCAAGCCATCATACAGGGTATTTGGTGAGATTCTGATTTTTAGAACCAAATCACCCTCTATAGGAGCCATATCATTCTGGGCATTCAAGACTGAGGTTTGCTGTTGCATAAACCTCATAATCAGTCTGTTTCCAATGTTGGTATTGCTGTTTTGGAGGCATTGGAAACCAGGGACTTTGGTCCGAATTCCTTTGTGGAGTTTTGGGAGCTCTTATGTATTGTTTGCTGCTGTTATGAATCAATAACCAGGTCTGCAGCTTCATATATCAGGTCTGAAAATGCAATCTAATATTCTGATTTCAATCTGAAATAATTGCTCCTTATAGATGATGTTATCTGTTATGAATGATAATGTTATCTATTAGTTTCCTTCTCTATTTGCAATGTTCTATATGCTGCTATACATCTCGAAAATGCATTTGAAAACATACACAAACACATCAGCATTCACACAATCAGCAAGCAGAGAGTTTCAAAAAAAATCAGGGGTGTATGTTACATGGAATCAAGGAATGATGGTGGCATTGAGCAAACCAAGGAAATTTTTATCAAACATTAGAATCACCAAAGAAACAAACCAGCCAAAAAGCATCAAGTATCCATGAAAATCAAAGAAAGAATATTCTAAAAGCGTAAGAGACAAAGGTAACAGGGGATTGCCATTTTTGGAGACCTAGTAGTTGGATGTTATGTAAGTACTTGAACAAGGAAGATTGTGGAACCTGGTAGCTTCACTTGGTTATCAATACTCATTATGTAATGCAAAGCTAGGCGACCATTGTCAGGTGACTAAGTAGAACAATAGAGTCACTTCCTCTACTTTGGCTTCATGCTTGGAAGTTGGAGGAAAAGTCAAGATGTTGAGGAGACCATTAGAGATGAACAGTCAACCCTAAAACCTTGCAATGCAGTTAATTAATTGAGATAGTTTGTTGCATGAAGTATCTAACTTGTATTGTATTCTATTCTTCATTCCTTTATTTGAGGATTAGTAACTTGGAGGGTCAAGACTAAACAAGTCCAACTTGGTGAAGGTGCAAGTGATACCATGGTAGTGGATTCCTTCAGTTGATTTAACTCAAAGAAAGAGAATAATAATAATTATGATCTATGGTAGGATGATTTTAACCCATTCATATATCATATCTTGTAACATATTACATGAAAGTTAGCACACAAGAAAAATCTAGTCACAATCATTCTAACAAAAGCAAGGAGATGTTCTATACACCTAGATATGACAATACTATGGAAATGGAGTTGCTATTTATATTCTCATCCTATAGATAGAATGTAATGTTAAAAATTTCAATCACAACATATAATTGCCTAATGCTGAATAACATCAAATTACACACACAAAACATTGAAATTAAAAACAATGGAAACAATGAAAATGAGACAAATACTTTACACTTGTATATCGCTTCACATTCCTTCGAAAGCATTCAAGCAATCTCTACAACTAGTCCTTCAACTGCACGGAAATATTACACTGCTTTGAGCTATTGAACTTCTATCCTGCATCCATCTTTAAGCTATTCAACTAAAATATCTAATCTTCCAAAATAGAAATCTTATATAACACGGGAGATGACTTGGAAGGCAAGTCCAAATCATTAGTGATTATCTACACTTTATTAGACTTATTTAACTAAATAAAAGACTTTCACTTTAATCACTAAAGTTAATTACAAAATAGAAATAACTCGAACTACTTGCATGTTCACACTAAACCTCTGTGTTTCGAACTAAACTAAAAAGCTTCACATGTAGTTTTGTAATGTCCCCTTATAAAACTATTCCTAAAAACATAAGAGCACAAGTTAGGACATATAATTTATTTTACCAACACATGTAAAATTGCCTTGAAGACCTTGCACACATCATGCATAACAAGCAAATGCCACACAAAATCCTTGTTCATAGTTGGATTATTTCAGATTGTACATTTTAAGAATAAGACAAATGAAATGCATTATCATCTAGTGCATAAACTAACATAATCTGATATGACTTATTACTCTTGATCGGAATAGATCTTTGCCTTGTTTCCTCTTTCCTAACCTCATTGGATGGTAGGTTTATTGTGCCAAGGGCGCGTGCACGATCTCAAAGTGGACTCCCTCAAGGTTTCCTACCTGTCTTGGGACCGTCCATCAATGGAGGCATTTACCAGCCTTTCCCTCCACAAACTCCCTATCCTTATTGAGTGCTAGCGAAAGGGAATTTTGGCCCAAAGTCTATTCTTAGAGTAAAGTCATAGTAGCATTAAGAAGGCACAATAATTGTTGTAAGCAACATTATTGTGACATTGACAAATAATATCCATTTATTTCTATATGTGGAATTTGACATTCACTTATGCTGTAGAGATGAACTCAATATATATAGACAAGCAAACGTGTCATTTAATCTCTCTATGCATTCACTTATCCTATCGAATTCGCAAATCATCACAAATTAGAACATTCACTGATATTGATTCTAATAAGATATGAATTAGGCACTACACTGTAACCCACTGTCAGGGGAGCTAGAATTTGATTATATAAACCTCAATGTTATATCAGTTGGTTGAGGGTACTTACCTCTGATCGTCGTACTAACTGGACTTCTTTCAGACTTATTTTCCTGAGCCCAATCTTTGATGCAATGATGTATCTTCCTAAGATTCAATTGTTCTTGTTTCTTTGCACTCAAAAGATATCGTTAGTGTAACTCAACAGATAAGAATCTATCATTCGTAATTATATTAAGCATCATAATTATTTATAAGGCTCAATAATTGCTGCAAGCATCATTATTGGATAACCGTCACATATTATGTTATATATATATATATATATATATAATTGGTATGTGTCCACCTTCTATGAGGTTTTTATGAGTCTCAATCTATATATACATATACATATAAATATATAGTTATCAATTACCAAAAATATTTATCATCATATGAATTACATATACAATGAATATTTTATATTTAATTTATACTTATCTTAGATATATATATTAAACTATATCTCAATTACTAACCTTTGCTAACTTCTTAATCCATTCCTTTAGAATCCATTCTTTGATTAGACTTGCATAATTTGTAATCTCTATTTTAGAGATTACGTGCCCTCATGTCTTGAGCGGTCTGCAGACATCCTTTTCTCTTTTTCCCATTGTGCCACCTCCTCTTCCCTATGTTCTACTTTCCTTATCTTCCCACCTTATTCCTCTTATGCATCATATATATATTTTATGAAAATGGGCATTTGATCATTGATATTCTATAATCTTTCATTTCACGAAGGTATCATTAAATGGTTAGGACATATGTTTTACAGCATGTAAGTGTTTATTTATTTAATTGCTGATACTGATTATTATGATAAGGGGACCGTACCCTAGACTTGCATGACCCATAGTTAAAGCTATGCGCCCTACTAGGTTCAACTGAGGATGTAGAAGCATAAGGTTGTGTGATAATAAAGGATTAGAAAACGTCCCCTTAACCACTTAGTCTTCCAGTTTGGCATGTCTCTTTGGTGGCGCCCATGGCAAAGGAATTTTTTCAAGTGCATGCTCATATTGCCCATGTGAACCAAGACTGCTAGAGATACGCATGATAGGAGCCAACCATTAAGTTCTTAACTTTCAAAGAGTTTGCATTTTGCTTGGCAGAAGTGAGCTAGTACTGCAGGCCGTTCTACTAACCATCCATTTCATTAGCAAAATGCCGCTATACCAATCTCAATAAGGGTTATCAACAGAGATATCACTAATTACATTCACAACATCTATTGTGGGACATGTAGAGTCATTGCTAAAATGGCGCACACTTAAGCCCATTTTATCTATTGATCAGCTATTCCAATGTATCAATTGGAGAGAATCGGCTGTAGCTAGTACAGTTAATGAATTTCCATGTGATTAATTTCAATGGCTAAATGTTTTCCCATTTGGCAAGGTGCAAAGCTTGTGTACCTCCCTCCTAAAAAAACAATATTCAAAGGAGAACAAAGCATGTTATCCCATTTTATTTGGCAAGGTCTCCTTAATTCAAATGTATGTTGAGAGATGTGATGGCAGTTGGACCCTCTTATGCTCCCCCAAGAGAACAAAGCTTGTGTACCTCCCTCATCAACAAACAATATTCAAAGGTGAACATTATGATGGAGAAGATGAGATAAACATGGAATAGGACTGGTTGTTTCATTGTCATGGATGGGTGGACTAATATTTGACATCGGCCACTCATTAATATTATTGTTACATGCTCTAATGGTTCATACTTTCTTAGAGATATTGATTGTTCTAGGAAACATGAGTAAGTTGATTACCAATTTGCCATTTTGAGGAAGGCCAAAGAAAAGATTGGGTCTTCTAATGTTGTGCAAGTTGTGACAGATTCATATCATGTTTGTAAGTTAGTTGGTTTGATGGTTGAAAGCGTTTACAAACATATTTTTTAGACTCCATGCTATTTACATGCTTTGAATAATGCTTTGAAAGACCTTCGCAAAATAGATTGGTGAAGAGGGCAGTTAATATATATTGTACATGTTATGTACAACTATTAATCCTTTACCTTAAACACTTTTAAAACCCAATTAAATGTTGGTTTTATTTCTAGACGCAATAGTGTGAAATCTTTCCATATGTCATCAAGAGTGGTGCAAGATTACACCAAGTGTTGTCCAAGGTATTATTGCCAATAAGTTGCATTTAGAAAGGGAGGCCCAAAATTTATTTCATAATAGATTTACAGATTGGTTAGGTTTGGAGTTATCATTTAGGAAAACAAAGCAAATCCAAAGTGTGCATGTCATATAGCAGTCGGCCCACCAAGTCCAAAGCTAGTCCAACATCAACTAAGCCAAATATAAATAGAATTTAATTGTGTTTCTCCTCTAAATGGTCTATCGTGCCCCTTTTTGGAAATAATTCCACAAAAAAGACCTCTAGCCTATTCCCATTTCTTGAAGACTAATGGGCAGAGCAAGGGAAATAAATTTTAATATTATTTTAAGTTGGACCCAATAATTTTTAAGTTACCACTTAAATAATGTTATTAAAATAAAAGTGTGTTTAAACAGTAATCTTAAAATAAAAACTAATTTTACTTATTAATTGAAGGGAAATTTAATCAAGAGCCCAAATTGGGAAAGTATAAAAGGAGGGCGCCTAACCTCATTTGGTGTCAACATTTAACTTGACATTTTCATTGTGAGCTTTTGCTTTTGAATTTCGGCATCCAATGATGAAAACCCTTAGTTTTCATCTTTACTTTTGGAAATAAGAACCACGAGGGTTTTTATCCTTTGGAAAGGTATAAAAAGATCAACATTTCATTTGACATTTTCATTGTGAACTTTGCTTTTGAGTTTTTGGCATCCAAGAGCAAAAGACCTTGGTTGCTTTTAGCGATCCACGAGGACAAAAACCCTCTTGGCTCTTATTTCCAAAAATAAGGATGAAAACCCTCATCCATTGTCAAATTCCACCTAGGGTTTGCATGTTAAGCTAATGCAATGTTTTGCGCAAAATTTCAAGGACTCATTGATTACATTTGCAAGCAAATAATTGTTTGTGATTTTGGAGGTGATTTTGTTGAGATTCTAAGCTCTATCTGATTTTTAATTGTTGATCACCCATTTTAAGAGAGTGCACCAACCTTGTGAACAGTCCATAAATAATTTGCAACACCATTTAGGGTAAAGTAGGAAAACTCGCCGAGCAGAAGGAACAGCGAGTTTTCTGGCCATTTACTCACCAAAAAAACTCACCGCTTTTCTCGCAAGTACTCACTGGATTTGTGATGAGTACTCGCCAGCAGCAATAAAAAAAGGACCAAGTCAAACATAGACCCAAAAAAGCCCAAAAGACTTTCATTTTTTGCTTTGCAAGTCAAAACACCCCTCCAACCCCCCTACCAATTGATTTCCAACACATTTGCATCGAGCAAAGAAGATTCAAAGGGCCTTTTTTATGAATTTGGAAGACAAATTTAAAGCAAAGGTCAGTTTTTTATTTTTTGTATTTTTTAAACATTTTATTTCATTTGGTTGCAAATTCCAACTTCTAGGTTAAAAAAAATTCATCATTTGCTAAAACTAGGTATTATTTTTGCATTTAAATTGCAAAAAAGTGGATTCATCACCATTTTTTCATGATTTTTCTGATTTTTTCACTATTTCCATTGTTTTTGCATACAAAACTTATTTTTTTATTTTAACCCCTTTTTTGGAAAAAAATGTTTAGAATCTTTATATTATATTAATTTTTTACTAATTTAAATTAATTTATATTTTTTTAAATTACATTTTATGCTGGTTTTTAGTGATTTATGTAAATTATAGGTTTTTTGTGTTAAAAAATTAATATTTTGTGCTTTCACTTTGTATGTGTAGGTTAAATACATCATATAATGGCAAATAGAGAAGCTTCTAGATCAGGTTCAGCCTTAGGCTCCACCCCATCGGTGCCATCATCCATTACAGGCACTCATCTTGCTGAAGCTAGAGACCCTACCTGGAAATATGCATATCAAGGACAAATACGTAGGTCAATTATTTGCATTAGATGCACAAATTTATATCATGAAGGCATAGATCGCCTCCAATACCATCTTGCATGCATTACTCATCGTGATGCCAAGCCTTGTGCCAACACCAACAAAGAGATAAAAAGAGAGATGACTGCCCTACTTGCAACTGCAAAAGAGAAAAAAATACAAAAAGAGAGGACAAGGGCAGCCATAACAGCATCAATAGCTTGTGGTCATGTTATTCAAGTCCAACCAGAATTAGATGAGGATACATGTAAAGGCATAGTGGGCTCTCTTTGTGGTCCACGCATCTGAAGCGCATCCACCACCACCACTTCATCTACTTCCACTAGAGTGCCACTAGTAGCACCTACATCTACACGCACGCACTATTGTTTTTTTGTGCCTAGAAACACACCTGGAGCACAACCATCATTCAAAGCTATAGGGTGGAACAGGGAGGTGCATGAACATGCAGATATGCAATGTGCAGATTTTTGGTACTTCAACAACATTCCTTTCAATGTGGCAAGTAATCCTTATTTGGAGAATCCGATAACTACATTGGCAGTTGCAGGAAAAGGCTACAAGGCACCTTCTCACAAAGACTTGAGTGGGAGGTTAATTAATTTTAAATTTTTATGCTAATTTATACTTACAGTAATCTATGTTGAATTTTAGGATAAATTTATGTTGAATTTATGTCCTTTCTGTGTTTAAAAATTAAAATTTTGTACTTGTAGGTTGCTCACCAATGCAATTAAAAGGGCAAGGCAAATAGTGGAAGAACAAAGAAGGAATGGAAAAAATATGGCTACACTATTCTTTCAAATAGGTGGACAGATGGGAAAAACTGCACCATTTTAAATTTTCTAATAACTTCAAATGGTGAGGTTGTTTTTTTGAAATTGGTGGATGCCTCAAACAAAGTAAAAAATGTTGAAACCTTGTGTCTAATGTTGGAGGAAATTGTCGTGGAGGTGAGCATAGAAAATGTGGTGCAAATCATAACTGATAATGCAGCAACATATGAAGAGGCTCAGAGATTGCTCCAAGACAAACATAACACACTTTTTCGGACACCTTGTGCAATGCATTGCCTTGACCTTCTTTTGGAGGACATAAGTAAACTTGATTAGGTGACACTGGTTGTAGATGATGCAAGGAGCATCATAAAATTTACCTACAATAACCCTTGGGTTCTTCATTTGATGAGAGATCAAACACAAGGGAAAGAGTTGGTAAGATCAAGTGTCACAAGGTTTGCAACGATTTTCCTATCATTGCAAAGCATTATTGGTTCATTGAGTGCTTTGAAACAAATGTTTGTGAGTCAAGCATGGTAGGACTCAACTTATTCAAAGAAGCTTGAAGGAGATAGGGTTGCAAACATAGTCTTTGACAACCTTTTTGCACAAAGAGCTACAAAGATCATGAAGGTAACCTCAAAACTTTGAATTTAAATTCAGAATTGAATATTTTATGTTTCATATAAGTCTTCCATTATAAATTTGTATCTTCAATCTTTTTGTATTTGTAAATTGTAGGTGTCAAAGCCCTTGGTTAGAGTTCTTTGTTTGGTAGATGAGGATCAAAACCCAATGGGGTATATTTATGAGGCCATGGATAGGGCAAAAGAGTCTTTCATAAATTATTATAAGGGGGACAGCCTCAAATTTGATCCCATATGGGAGATCACTAATAGCAAGTGGAACAATCAACTCCACCAACCCATCCATGCAACAGGGTACTTCCTCAACCCTCATTTTTTCTATTCAGGAACCTTCTCAAATCCTAATGGAGAGGTTATGGAGGACCTTACCTCATTATCAAAGAATTGGAAAGTTATAGGGCTCGAAGTGGCAGGCTCTTTTCTTTGAAGCTATCTATCCAAGTAACAACCACTCAAACACTAGGTAAAAAAAAATTGGTCTTTATTTGATATTCATCTTACAAGCTACAAATTTTAAATTTACTATTGATAATTTGATAAAAAATGTTTTTACTTTGCTTTCTAACTCTTGATTACTTTGGGGTGCAAATACTCCAAATCTCCAAAGACTTGCCATCTACATTCTATGCCAACTTTGTAGTGCATCCGCTATGAGCGCAATTGGAGCTTGTTTGAGGCCATCCACATGAAGAGGAACAAATTAGCCCAAAAATGTCTCAATGACCTTGTCTTTGTGCAATACAACCTTTGGTTGTGCAAAAGAAGGGTAGAGGGAAAATCAAAGGATCTCACTAATTTGGATGAGATAGATCCTTATAGCGACTACACAAGGCGAGATGACCAGCCTCCATTGTTTACCGAGGATGGGATTTTGGATTTTGAGAAACAGGCAATGGAGGATGTGGGACTAGGCGCAGTTGGAGATGTAGGGTTGGATGACATTCACGAGGTTGAGGAGTCATTGCCATCTACTACCAAGATGGAGGTCGAGCCATTGCCTTCCATGCCAACCGAGGAGCCACAACAAACTCCAAGGACTGGGACCTCCACCTGTCCCCTAGTTTTCAATAAATTAAAGAAGAGGAAGATGTAAAATGTTGTATTTACTTTTAGTTTTATAGTTTACTATTTTCATTTTGTCAACTATCTATTGTATCAGGCTATGAGCCATCACGATTTTGCATGAGTATGCGACTTGTACTCAATTTGCATTCAAATCAATCAAATTTAATAGAAAATGCTTTTGTATTCAATTATGGACTCATTGGATACATATTTGATGAGCACATAGTTATACTGAGAGGGGGGTGAATCAGTATAACCAATCTTTTACTTTTCAACACATTCAACCACAACAATAACACACGTGCAAGATCTAGCAATTAAAAACACATGATTTACGTGGAAACCCTTGCGCGAGAAAACCACAACAAAATATTGCTTATATATTGATCTTCTTTGTAGGCACCAGCCTACTTTTTTTACAAGTCTTCTTTCGTAGGCACCAACCCACTAGAGACACCAATGTCCACAACTGAGCACCAACTTGACAAGAGACACCAATCTCTTCTAATGAGAGGCACCAACCTCTCGATCTCCTTAGTTAGGGGGCACCAACCTCTAAACAAACAAAATAATAAATATTTGAAACTTCTTGAATCAGCTCTAATTCACCTTCACAAATCTGCTCAAATTGTCAAATATAAATCAGCCTCTAGATCTCCTATAATTCTTTCTCAAAATCTGCCTCAAATCTGCTGTAATTTCCTCTTAGATCTGCTATGAATAATCTTTTTATTCTTCACATAAATTTGCTCTTATTCTCCCTCAAACTCTGCTTTTAAAATCAAAAAGATATTCTATTTATTGCTTGCCTTCAAAAAACTCTTTGCAACTACATCTTATAGCTTCTCCAAAGGGGGCAACTTGTTGAAAAGATGTCATTTACTAACGGATGCAACTCCTTATTTTAAATGCACCTCTTCACCTCTACCTTGGGCGCTCCAATAGCGATCGGCCCTATATAAAATATATTTTATTTTATTTTATTCAAATTTTGAATCCCCAAAATGGGGTGCCACAATGAGGGGGGTCGGCCTCAACAAAAAAATTAATTTACAATTTTTAAATCATTAATGAGGGCGCCAAGAGGCTAAGGGTCAACCCTTAAAAACAAAAACAAAAAAAAATTATTTTCTTTGCAACTCCAATATTTCATCAACAAACACCTTCCTCAACAAACTCACACGGCCTTCGAATGCCTTTGACATCAATGACAACAATTTCCAACAATCTTCCCCTTTGTCATTAATTGGCAACCCTATAAAGAAATAATTTGTGAATGCAATAGGAACATACTTCTCCCCCTAACTGAAATTACTCCCCCTTACTCTACTCCTCCCCCTCTAACATGAATGGTAAAGGAATTATCATCTATCTCTAAATTTTCTTTTCCATGGAGCTAAATGATAAAGCTATGGTTTGCTCCCCCAAAAAGTATGCTTCTTCTCAGTAACAAGATGAGAGTGATTTTACTCCCAATTTCTACCTTAAGTACTCAAGTTTCTTTTGGAAGTGGCTTGGTGAAAATCTCTGCAATTTGTTCTTGTGTAGCAATATACTCCAACTTTACTTGTTGATAGGCCACTTGTTCCCTTAAGAAATGATATTTGATGGGAATATGCTTTGTTCTAGAGTGCACGACCAGATTCTTTGAAATATTGATTGCACTCGTATTATCATAGAATATAGGTATAGAATGATCATATTCTACCTTGATATCACTCAATGTTTGCCTCATCCAAAGAACCTGAGTGCAACAAGATGTTGCTGCAATGTACTCCGCCTCTACAGTGGATAGGGAAACTAACATTTGTTTCTTTCTCAACCATGAAACAAGATTATTTCCTAAAAAGAATGCAGCTCCACTTGTACTCTTTCTATCATCAATACTACTGGCCCAATCTGTATCTGTATATGTTGTTAAGGTGAAATCTTCACTTCTTGGGTACCATAAACCAAAATCCAATATGCCTTTTAAATATTTTGAGTATTCCTTTTATTGTTTGCACATGAGTTTCTTTAGGTATAACTTGAAACCTTGCCACCAGACCAACTGCCTACATAATGTCAAGCCTTGAAGCTATCACATATAATAGGCTTCCAATCATCGACCTATAGAGAGTTTGATTTGCCTCAAATGATTCATCATCCTTACTAAATTTACATCATGTTACCATGGGTGTAGTTATAGATTACAATCCTCAATTTTGAACTTCTTCAACATTTCCTTAACATACTTGGTTTGTGAAATAAATATCCCTTTATCTGATTGAGAAATTTGTAGCCCAAGGAAGAAACATAACTCACCAAGCATAGACATTTTGAATTCTTTCTACATCTCCATGGAAAACTCCTAACACATATTGTCACTACTTCCTCCAAATATAATATCATTCACGTACACCACAACTATCAACTGGCCATCACCCACAGTCTTGATATAAAGGTTGCTATCCACAATTTCCTTCTTGAATCCTTCTTGTTGTAGGTATCTATCAAGTCTAGCATACCATGCTCAGGGGGCTTGTTTTAGTCCATAAAGAGCTTTCTTCAATTTGCACACTCAATCCCTATTTTCTGACAACAAGAACCCTTTTGGTTGTTCAATATATACATCTTCCTCTAGATTGTCATTAAGGAAGGCAAACTTAACATCCATTTGATAGACCTTCAAATTTTTGAAACTTGCAAATGCTAAAAACATCTGGATGGCTTCCAATCTAACAACAAAAGCAAAAGTTTCTTCAAAGTCAATACCTTCTACTTGTGCTTATCCTTTGCATACCAACCTTGCCTTCTTCCTTACAACTTGACCATCTTCATTCAACTTGTTTCTGAAGACCCACTTAGTACCAATCACATTTTTGTCTTTAGGCCTTGGGACAAGTTCCCAAGTTTCGTTCTTTTCTACTTGGTTCAATTCCTCCTCCATGGATCCTATCCAATGTTTGTCTTCACTCACTTCTTTGAAGTTCTTAGGCTCTATCTTGGAAAGCAAACACAAGTTTTCATGATCTGAAGTATTAGCCAATCTCCTCCTTGTCTTAATTTCTCCATCTATTACCTGTAGTTAAATCTTCTGAATGATTTATTTGAACAATTGTAGATGGTGTCTTAGGTGATGTTCTTGATGGTGTCTTTGGATCTCTTGGCTCAACTACCTCGCTTTCATTTTTTTTCTCTATTTTTTCTTCTTTGCAATTTTCCTCATCTTGAGGAGCAACTTCTTGTGCCTTTTCTTCGTAGTATCTTCCCTATCTACTTTCACATGTGCACTTTCAATGACCTTATGCAACCTCTTATTGTAACATCTCTACGCTTTACTCCTTGAAGAATAGCCAAGGAATATTCCTTCATCAACCCTAGAATCAAACTTTCCCAAATCTTCTTCACCTCTATTTATGTAACATGTGCTCCCAAACACCTTGAAATGCTTCACTGTTGCAGGCCTCCCTTTCCATAATTCATATGGTATTTTGCTATTCTTTACTCTAATTTGTCCATGGTTTAGAATATAGACCACCATATGGACTGCATCTCTCCAGAATGTGTCAGGTAACTTGGCCTCATTTAGGATGGTCCTAGCCATTTCTTGGATTGTTCTATTCTTTCTTTCCACAACTCCATTTTATTGTGGAGTTCTTGCAATAGAATAATGTCTCCTTATCCCATGCTTTTCATAGAAATCTTCAAACTCATTTTAAGTGAATTCTCCTCCTCTATCTGATCTTTAGGCCTATTTCATTCTCCACTAAGGCTTTGAATGCCTTAAACTTGTCCAAAGCTTCAGATTTTTCTTTTAAAAATATGACCCAAGTCATTCTAGAATAGTCATCAATCAACAACATGAAGTAACTCTCTCCTTACAAAGATCTGTATGTATAAGCTCCAAAGGTTTCAATGTAGAATGTTCCTTCGATTTAAAACTCACTCTAGTTTGCTTCCCAAGTTGACATTGCTTTCAAGTGATATTTGAAGGCTTTGAAATATTTGGCATGTCTCTCATTGCTTCCTTATGGCTGATCTTGACAAGGTTGTCAAATTTTATGTGCCCCATTCTCATGTTCCATAACCAACTTTCATCTTCTTGACTCATACATCTTTCACCTCTAATTTCACTAACATAGAGATTGTTAGTTGCTCTATTGGCTTCTGCAACTTGCTTCCCTGCTTTGCTTATTTCACATCCTTTTGCATGAAATGTGAGAGTGTACCCACGGTCACACATTTGACTCACATTGTTGTTATCAAGGATAAGAGTGTCTTTCCTTGATATCTTTGCAGAAGCATTATCTCCAAACTTCACTATTCCACCATTCACTTTTTTGAAGGTGAGGAATTTACTCTTATCACCTATCATATGCTTTGAACAACCATTGTCAATATACCATTGATCTCCTTCGTTTCGTGTGTGTAGGGATGTTTGAACCAACATGGATTTTTCTTTCTTTTCTTCTTCCTTCTTTCTCCATGTTTTTGAATTTTCCTCTTTTTTCTTGATTATTGTCTCTTCCTTCTTACTTTGTTTGGGAGGTTCTACCAAGCTACTTTTACCAAATTTTGTTGTATGCCCAAAATTGTTACATTTATAACATATGACGTTGTAATTCACAAGAGGTGCAAAAGAGTTGAAGTTTATGTTCATGAACCCATGATGTATGTTCTTATTCCATGCAAGGTCGTTTCTTGTATATGCTCCATAATCCATTGCTTTATGACTAAAGCTATTTTGTGCATGCATTCTACAATCTATTACTTTATGACCGAATTGACTGCACAAAAAGAAATAACCAAAGGAGTGATAGAACCTGGGCATAAGAGCTTGCCTTGGTGCAAGTGGCTTCCTGACTATGTCATTATTAGCTTCTGGAGGTATGACTGGCTTCTAGTTCTCCTTTTTGTTGATTTCACCTTTGATGGGACTTTTAAGGACATCAGCATACTTCTCTTTATTTAATTTCTTTGATGATTGAATTGTTTTAGAAATTTGGCCTTCTTCATAAACAATACCACTCCTATTGAACATAGGATTTTGAGATTTGACAATGTCATCCAATATTTCCAAACTCTTCTCATTCTTCAAGTTCCTGTTTAATTGAGTCGTTATTTTCTCCAATTGCCTTCTTAGGGAAACAATCTCAGATTCCAGCTTCTCACAATTCTCTTCCTTTTTCATCAATTGGTTTCTCACCTTCTCCTCAATCATTTTGCTTCTTCTACTTGAACTTTCAGATCTATGATCAACTTCTTTGATTCTTCAAGACTGTGTGATAATTTTTCTTTGGCTTCACTATCCTCTTGAATCGGTAATCCTTGTTTTGTGTTCCTTCTTCTAAGATTCTTGATTTCACTTAGGGAAGAAATAAGTTCTCCTTCAAGATCCACCTCTCCTTCGTCTTCGCTATTTTCCTCTTCTAAATCTCTCTCTTATTTTCTTTCGTTTTCATCACCCTTTGCTTCCATCACCATGAAGAGTATTTCTTCTCTATCACTGTTAGAGATTTCTTTGTCGCTTTCCTCCGATGAGCTATTATCTTCCTTGGAATAAAGACACTTTTTGTACTTCTGGAAATTCTTTTCATGTCAACCTTGTTTGTAATCCTTCTTATATTGTTGATATCTTCTTCCTTTCTTCATGTTATAATCCTCTTCATCGTCACTACTTTCATTCTTAACCTGCGGACACTTAAAGGCAAAATGACCTATTCTAAAACAATTAAAACATTCAAAAAGTAACTTACCTTTGTACTTTTTGGATCCTTCTTTAGCTTTCTTATGAAGTGGGCTTCTTCTTCATCTATTTCATTGTTTGAGCTATCACTCGATTCGTGCTCTTTATTCTTTCCCTTCTTTGATGCTTTGAAGGTTCCTTCCTTTTTAGATGGTTTTTCTTCAATCCTCATTTCATAGGCAGTAAGAATCCCATGCAACTCATCCTTTGTTAGTTTGTCTAGATCTCTCATTTCTTCAATCACCAAAACCTTGGAATCAAATCTTAGAGGTAAAGACCTTAATACCTTTTCCACAATCATGGCTTCTTCAACTATTTCACCAAGACCTCTTATTGTGTTCACGATCTCATCAACAGAAAGTAAATAGGAAGCTATGTTTTCTTCTTTCATCTTAAGGCTTTCAAATTGTCCCCTATGTGTTTGAAGTTTTACCTTCTTTACTTTATCATCTCCTTTAAAGATGTTCTTCAACTTATCCCAAATCTCCTTAGCTGATTTGCAATGCATTACTTTTACAAACTCCGATTCAGATAATCCACACAACATCGCATTCATGGCTTTCACATTGTTTTCACTTTCCCTCTTCCTACCTGATCCATTGGAGGAGTTGCAAGAGTTGCAAAGCCATTTACCATTGATTGCCAAATATCAAACACTAGAGCACTCAAATAGGTTTTCATCCTTATGCTCCAAAAGGCATAGTTTGTTCCATCAAACAATGGTGCCCTATTTGATGAGAATCCATATACTTCTTGACCAGCAATATGTGCTCTTTAGATCTTCCTTCTAGCGGTTAGACCATCTTGTAATGTCCCCTTCCTAGCCAGTGGCTCAACGAACAGGGTTAGCCTATTACTACAGTTCCCGTAGGCTAACAGGAGGATTAAGGAACCTTTATGAGGGGTTTCAAGACTTGTCCTTGTTACTTACTATTTTTAGTAAGTGACATTTCGGGTCAATGATGGCACACTTGCAGTTGATCTTGGTCATGGGACACTCTCGAAGGGTCATTTGAATATCCAAGCCAAGAGTTATGGAATTATTAAGTCACGTTATTTAATAATATTCTATTATTAAGTGATTTAGTGATTTAATGTTATAAAACGAAAGTGACTTTATTAAAAGAATATCTCAAGTCACTTTATAAAGTACTTAAGTGAAATAAGTCACTTTATGAAATATTTAAGTGAAAAAGTCACTTTATAAAGTATTTAAATGAAATAAGTCACTTTATGAAATATTTAAGTGAAAAAGTCACTTTATGAAGTTTTAAGTGAAAAGTCACTTTGACAAATGATTTTATATTAAATTAAAGAAGCTATTGAAAAGTGGCATTGATTTTCAAAGAGGAGATATTTATATTTTTATTGTCAAAGGCTGAAAACCTAAAAGTGGCGTACTTCTCCATAAGGTAAGGATTTGGCTCATTATTCACTACAAAGAATATTATTACATTTTGAGCAGCTGCTGCAAGGTTTTGAAGTTTCATGCTGATTGAGGATGGATACCCTTTCTTAGAACAGGTTCTACAGGCGTGCAAGATCATCCAAGGTTCCTTCATGATTGGTCTCATTCAGGGATCAACATTCGAGCATAAATATTGAGTTTTGCTTTGAAGAATAAATCAGGTTTTGTGATTTTCATTGCAGATTTGAAACAAGGGTTTGTAAATTTTATTAGTTGCAAATTACCAGTAAATAACTAGCACATGGGAGTTGAAGATCAAATCATTCCAAGCTTGTGGATAAAGATTTCAGGCCGTACTTCTTCTAATCAACTGCAAGTGGTTTAGGCGTACCCTTGACTGCCATTTCCCTGAGAATCTAGAGCAGCAATTGTTACATCTGATTTGCATGTGAACCAATTGTACACAAGGCGTATTGTCCTTGGAGGGCGTGTTGGTTGGGAGATAGAGCGCTTGGTCTTTGGGCCCAATTTCTCTTTCATTGGTGGCGCCCAGCTATTCCCCATAGATCCTCATCATCTTTGGCGTGAACTTTCAGCATATCAGTGCTAGGCGTTTGGAATTGTAGGCCATTCAGGCTGCTGTAATAGAAATCAGACTTATGAAATTCATGATTAGCAAATGGGTATGTCTTGTTTGAGTTTACAATCAATAAAAATCAATTGGGTTTCATTCATTTTAAGCAGTCCTTTCCTATATTGGTGCATTTCAATTATTTTCATTTCCGGCATCAAAATTCTCAAAAACAAATAGACAGAAAAAACATAGAAAATCAGAAGGTTAGATTCAAACACCACAAGGGTTGTTTCATATCTCCAAAAGAACTCGTTCTAATACCAATTGATGAGCACACAATTTTGAGAAGCGGGGGGTGGGTGAATCAATATAACCAATCTTTTACTTTTCAATACTTATTCAACCACTAAAATAACATACATGCAAGATCTAGCAATTAAGAACACATGATTTACATGAAACCCTTGTGGGAGAAAACCACAGAAAAATATTGCTTAATTATTGATCTTCTTTGTAGGCACCAACCTACTTCTTTTACGAGTCTTCTTTTGTAGGCACCAACCCACTGGAGACACCAATCCCCACAAACTAAGCACCAACTCAGCAAGAGACACCAATCTCTTCTAATGAGAGGCACCAACCTCCCCATCTCCTTAGTTAGGAGGCAGCAACCTCCAAACAAAAAAAATAATAAATATTTGAAACTTCTCCTTGAATCGACTCTAATTCACCTTCACAAATCTGCTCAAATTGTCTACTATAAATCAGCCTCTATATCTGCCATAATTCTTTCTCAAAATCTGCCTCAAATCTGCTATAATTTCCTCTTAGATCTGCTATGAATAATCTTTTTATTCTTCACATAAATCTGCTCTTATTGTTCATCATAATGTGCTTTTAAAAATCAGAAATATATTCTATTTATTGCTTGCCTTCAAAAGACTCTTTGCAACCACATCTTCTAGCTTCTCCAAAGGGGGCAACTCATTGAAAAGATATCTCATTTACTAACGGATGCAACTCCTTATTTTAAATGCACCTCTTCACCTCTACCATGGGCACTCCAATAGGGGTCAGCCCCTATATAAAATATATTTTATTTTATTCAAATTTTGAATCCTAAAATGGGGCACCACAATGAGGGTGGTCGGCCTCAACAAAAAAAATTAATTTGCAATTTTTATATCATTAATGAAGGTGCCAAGAGGCTAAGGGTCAGCCCTTAGAAACAAAAGAATTTTATTTTTTTTCTGCAACTCCAATCTTCCATCAGTGAATACCTTCCTAAACAAATTCTCTTGGCCTTCGAATGCCTTTGACATCAATGACAACAATTTCCAACAACCTTGTCATTGAATTTTGCAAAAAAAATGTGTTTCTAAAAAAATTTAAGCAATTTTTAAGTTGCCAAGTTTTTTGCCGAGTCAAAAATTTTGGGTCTGCCAAGTTTTTGCGGAGTCCGATTTTTCCAACTATGATTTGGGTTCCATACAACAATATATTGAACTTTCAACTTGCTGCACTAGCAAAAGGGAAGGTTTCGACATTACAAAAATTATTATTTTCACCTGTTACCAGCCACCCAGCAGCCATATCCAGCCATACCACATTTATTGCAAGTTGTACCAGTCTTATTTGCTGATCTTGGAAGCCGTACAGGCTGCAACAGTCAATAAGGGAGCTGTATTATCATTTTGGGAGGGCAATTTGCATTATTTCATACATATTTAAGGTGCCATCAGTGGAGAAGACCCTACACAATTTTATTTGGCTGTTCGAAGGTTTGCAGTAGCTGTACTATCTTCATTTTGCTGCTATACCAGCCCATACAGGTCTAAAAATTACATTATATCAGCTATACCCTCCAACTATACCAATCAAGAGAGGCCTTGTGAATAAAAATTATCATCTACAGATCTGTAATATGTCTCAGAACATGTTTCCAGCCTTGTCATAATTGCCAGCAGTTGCATATTAATCCAATCATACTTTTGATGGTTTCTATATTCATATTTGGTTGAGATTTGAGTGTTTGTTGTCAACTAGGGTTTGTAACAACAGTACTAAATGGTTTAGATTTGATATATGATGTGTTTGAGAGTTTGATCAAGTGTTTTCTATGTTACCCCAAGTTTTCAGGACGAGGATGGCAGGGGACCAGGGGACACGTTTCAGAGTCCCTGATTTTTTGGGCCATTTTTGGGGATGGCAAGGGACATAAAAGGGGATGGCTATATAAAAAATTGGGAAAGTTTTAAATATATAGGGAAATTTTAAATATTCATATGATAACATTGATAAAGCATTCATATATACATTATAGAACCTTAATACATAACATTTGTGCTAAATTGAGAGTTCGCATGAGAGTCAAAGTCGAACGAATTAGCAAATGTCAAAACTTAATTCAAATTGCTTTCATAATTCATTGTCAACATGCATATGATACTAAAAAATAGTATACAAGTTACAACAAAATGCCAAAAGGCTACAAGTTTCACTTTCAATTACAATATGAAAATACACAAAAAGAAAGTACATCGTTGCCCCTAATTTGCATCTCTCAACACTGCATCAAAATCGAAATCCTCCTCTAAGTCACTGCCACTATGAGGTTCCACCTCATCAAACAAAATCCCAAACAATCCCTCTGGTGCCTCCTCATCAACCAAGGTGGCGTCTTTGGGATCAACCTCCCACCATAAAGCTAGAGTTTGTCAATACTTTGGAGTTTGACGATCTTGAAGTTGAAGAGCACTATGCATGGCCACTAGCTTCTCCACTCGTTTAGAGGTAAGTCTATTCCTCTTGACGAAGTGGATAAAGCCATATATGGACCAATACTTCTTTGTAGCAAAGAAACTAGCAACCTATTAGGCGAATGGAAAGCATCCTCAACTGTGGTGTATCCTTCCTGTGCCATGTCCACCATCCAATACGGTCAATTTGAGCTAAAGAAGCTCTATCTATCTTTGCCTCTAGTTTACTGAATGTTGGACCACGAAGTTCTAAAAGCAGCCATTGTGTGCTAAGTATTATAGACTCCTCAACTAAATACATCTTTCAAAAGGCCTTCAATAGCCCCTCTTTCACCTCTTCGTCATCACAAGGAGGCAACCTTCCATCCTTTGATGCATACCATTTAGAATTAAGAGCAAAGGTTGCCATATGAAGTGGAGTGTTCATTGTGTTCCACCTCCACATCACAATGGGCTTAATATGTTTTTCATATAATCCCAAAGAAGGATTCTTAGCCAAAATTGTTTGTTTTATCTTTCCAAACATGTCAAATATCTCATATATCTCTCCAAGACTAGGAGAATCTGTATCAGCATATCTAATGACATCTACAACGAGTGAGATGAAAGAGCGAAAATATTTGCAAAATGCAATCAAAAAGTTCAAAAGAATTAATTAACAAGTTAGAAACTTCGAAACTTGAAACATTGAACCATAGTTCGTAGAATCGGTGAGTACTTGCTGAGCCCACGAGTACTCGTGGGTTTGAAACCCTCACAAGTTACTCGCGAGTCCCAGGGCATAAAAATGGCAGTACTAAACAGGAATATTCATGAAGTATGGTCAAGAGCTTACGAGTTCAATTCCCCACAATGCCCCAAAATTACATGTCGGATAATCATCGACGGCTCAATTTTCATTTATTTTTGGATTTCACAAGCAATAGGAGGCTATAAGTTCAATTCACATGATATCTAAATATTCAAAATTGTACTTTACTACTTTAGCAAAAACTACAAGGAAAAACAACACAAAATTAAAATTCATGGAAAATACAGAAACCAACATAATTTTTATACTTCAAGACAAAAATGAACCATAAAAATGCAGTAATGAACAAAATATTCATAAATTATGGTCAAGTGATTATAATGGATAACCTCAATTCTCCATAATGCTGCAAAATTAGATAACAAAGAATCGTCAAGAATCAAGATAGTTAGCAGGAGATGAGCACTAGTACTAGTAAGAGAGAGAGAGAGAGAGGGGCACTGGTAAGCCGCTTTCCAAAAAAAGGGATAGATACTTGGAGATGACAAATATAAAAAGTTATTGAAATATTTATATTTAGAAAAAACTACAAAACGAATATACAGCTTTGAAAAAATCTTAAATGCTTAGAAATTAATAAACTAATATTTTAAAGAATTGAAAAAGTGTCAACAAAAGCAAAAAGATTAATTATACTGACATTTGATAATCACCATCAGCTAAATTTTAAACCATAATCACCTAGAGGCAGTAGATAAGAATTAGAATGAAAATGCCATTATTTAAAAACATGGCACGGGGGTGTATCGTAGATGGGTATATTTTCAGCCACTTCAGTGCTCGTAGACATCTTAATCCTTTCTATTGTTTCTATTCTAACTACTAACTCATTTGGATTTGATTAGAAAAAATTTTGCTAGAAAATAATTCGTACATTTTTATGAAAAAAAATAGAAGATTATACGTATTTATACTCTACTTCTTTAATTCTTTTCAACCAAATATCTGCACTTCAAGAAATTAAATAATATAATTTAGATGATATATATAAGAAAATTGTATAGGAAGTTTCCCAATTTTCAAGGGAAACATATCAAGACGTGAAGAAACTTCATCTTAAGTCTCCTGCCATCTGAAGACATCCCTGTATGTATCTCCGAGATGGGAGTGCATTTCCAATATGGGAGACAAGTGCCAAGGGTTAGAGTGTGTGTCTCCGAGTAACTATGATCATAAATATTTTGATTCTCACTGAACCTCAGAAGTCACAAGCAACCAGATGTAATAAGTTTGATTCATGAAACTACTAAAAAATCATAAATTGTACTAAACCATTCTGGCAAAACAATAGAGGAAAACAATAAAAACTCATGCAAAATAAAGCAATTAAAAGAATGTTATATTTTGAGACAATAAATGGCGGTAATAAACAAGAATCTGATCAAGGGGTTATGAGTTGAATTCCTCACAATGTCCCAAAATTATCATCAACAGCTCACATAAGTTCAGTTTGCCTCAGATCTAAAAAATTGTCAATTGTACAAAAAAATTTTGGAAAAATTACAGGGGAAGCAGTAAAACTAAAAATTCATGTAAAATATAGCAACAAACAGATTTTTTAAACTTCAGAACAAAAATGCACCATAAAAAATGTCAGTTATGAACAGAATATTCATGAAGTACGGGAAAGTAATTAGAAGTCCAGATCTCCATAATGCCGCAAAATTATATGCTAAATAATCGTCAAGAGTTCAGTTCTATAAATGTCAGATTTGACAAGTAATCTGGGGTCATAAATTCCATTCTCACAAGTACAAAAAATTGATATATAGTCCTTACTTGCTTTGGAAAAACAATAAAAATTCATGAAAAAATAACAAATAAAAGAAACTTTTTACTTCTGGACAAAAAATACCAGTAATTGCCAGAATGTTCATAAAGTGAATATGGTCAATTGGTTACATGTTTAATTCTCTGTAATGCTGCAAAATTACATGCCACATACTCGTCTACAGTTCAATTCTCATTAAAATCATAGGCTTCTCGAGCAATCAGAGGTCATAAGTTCAATTTGAAAATAATTTGGACTCACAGAAATAGTAAAAGTTCATGGAAAATGTCAGGTGGCCGTTATGAAAAATATAGCAATTAACAGAATCTTTTTACTTCAAGACAAAATTACCAACAATGGACAGAATATTTATAAAGTGGGTATGCTTGAGAGTACCCTAGGATTTAACTGTGTGATAATTTTTACATAACACTTTTTATCACACTCCATGATGATGAAGAAGGGCTAACCAAATGATAATGAGTTTTTCACAATGCAGCCAAAATGCATGAGTTCTTCACAATGCAGCCAAAATGTACACCGCATACTTGTTAATAATTCAATTCTCACTAAATTTCAGGCTTCGCAAGCATTTGGAGGTCATAGGCTCGATTGGCACAACTTCTTGAACTTAATAACATGTACTTGATTGCTCTGGACAAATTCCGGGGAAATCAGAGAAAATTCAAGGTAAATATAGCAATTAACAGAATGTTCTACTTCGAAACAAAAATACCAGTAATGAGCACAAACGCCTGGTCTAAAATTGTCTAAGCAGTTTGGGCCAGAAAACTTTTACAAAACAGAATATTCCTAATCTAAGTATGGCCAAGCGGTCACGAGTTCAATTGTCACTAAATAACAGGCTTCGTGAGCAATCGGAGGTCATTAGTTCGATCCCCCTAACTTTTAAAAAAGGAAATCCATTCCTCCTTCACTCTTGGTTAATTTTGCTGATATAGCAAGAAAAACAAAAGATCAAAGCTAGGGTTTAAAAAAACTTACGTGTTTGAGAAAGTTTTTGATGTATTTTATTTATCTTCTGAATGATGGCATCCTGCTCTCTTTTCTGGTAAAACATGGTCCTGAGGTTTTGGTTGGCGCTCTCGTAGACCGCCATATTCGTCCGACAAATTTAGCAGACGAGCTAAAAGAATCTTCCTTCTTGCAGAAACTTTGCAACAGAAATGCTACTGAAAATCGAATGGTGGGAGTTCGGCAGAGAAGAAAAACAGAGCTCTCCGGTAGAGGTGAAAAAATGACTTTTAAAATTTTGGGTGGTATGCTCGGCAATTTAAAAAAACTGGGTTACTGTTGCACAATTGGGGGCCACATGCTTTAAATGAGTGCATCGCAATAGTTCCGTCCACCTATTCTAAGAGTCTTATCTCTGGGCTCGCTGAAATAATTAGATCATGGTGGTAGGAAATGTAGTTTATCCATACATGTGAGTGCAAAAACCTAAATTTTGAAGGTTATAAGGAAGTGTGGTTGAACTAAACACTCAACTTAATGAAGGGTAGAATAGAATCAAATAGAAGGTTTTTAAAGATTATGAATTTTAAAGATAGGGAGAGGAAAAAAAAATTGTCCATCACGTGTGAATTTAACTTCTTCTTTTTTTCAATTTTCATCATTTTGTCACGTGTCATGCACAAATTCGTTCACATTACTTCTAATGGGTCCATTTTGAGGTCCACTCGATTGTGGATCAAGTCCACCTTTGGAGACAGCGTCAATGAGATCAAGCGTTGGGTCAAATGGACGTGTGGCACCAAAACACCTCACCACCCCGAACTTCTAGTTGAGAGCATTAATCACATGTCACCCCATTTATTAGTTGCATTCGGCAACTTGCCTTACACGTTCCTTCCAATTTACTCGGCATGACTGGCGCATTATTTGGAGAACAAGGTTCATCCAATGCTCCAAATTCTCGCATATCCTGCTTATTCTCATTCCTTTTGTTTGTGTTTGTTTTGGAGTCATCGTTTGGTTAGGCACTCGTGCATGTTCAACTCTACACAACTCATTGTTCGACTCTACATGATTTTTTGTTCAACTCTATAGTCTCGAAAGCTCCCTTTGTCTTTTAGGTGAGGTTTTCTACCTCACTAGGCTTGTACCATTGTCTTTCATTTCGACAATATTTTGCCATGCACTTATATTATTTTGTTCTTTGTTGCACAAAATTTCACTATGCAATTTGCTTTTATATTTGATTGCTATAACGAAATATGAAAAGGGTTTCACTAGTTTTTAGTTCGACAATACTCTGTCATGCACTTGTACTCTTTTGTTCTTCATTGCGCAAAGTTTTACTCTACAATTTGCTTTTAATATTTGCTTGCTCCTACGAAATATGAAAAGGTTTCCACTACTTTTCATTTCAACAATATTCTGCCATACACTTGTATTATTTTGTTTATCATCGCACAAAGTTTAACTCTATATTTTTCTTTTTAAATTAGTTTTGTATTATGACATATGATAAGGGTTACACTGTTTTTCATTTCGACAATTTCATACCATGCACTTCTATTATTTTATTCTTCAATGCACAAACATTTACTCTGCATTTTGCTTTGAATATTTGTCTGTTAGTAGGAAAATATGGAAAGCGCTTTACTGCTTTTCATTTCAAGAGTTTTGTGTCATGCACTTCAACTATTATATTCTTCATTGCACAAACATTCACTCCATAATTTGTTTTTTATATTTGTTTGTTACTACAAAACATGAAGAGGGTTTCACTACTTTTCAATTCAGTGGTTTTCTGACATGCACTTGTATTATTTTGTTTTTCATTGCACAAACATTAATTACAATTTGTTTTTTATATTTTTTTGTTATTCTAAAATATGGAAAGGGTTTCACTAGTTCTCATTTGATGATATTCTACCTTGCACTTGTATTATTCTATTATTCATTACACAATCATTCAATCTAGAATTTTCTTTTTATGTTTTATTGTTACTGTATGAAATATGGAAAGGGTTTCACTAGTTCTCATTTCAATTGTTTTCTGACATGCACTTATATTATTGTGTTCTTTGTTGCACAAACATTGACTCTGCAATTTGCATTTTGTGTTTGATTATTACTACGAAAAATGGAAAGGGTTTCATCGATTCTCATTTCAACGGTTTTCTACCATGCACTTATATTATTGTGTTCTTCATTGCACAAACATTCAATATGCAATTTACTTTTTATATTTCTTTGTAACTACAAAATATGGAAAGGATGCCACTAGTTGTCATCTCGAGGGTTTTATGTCATGCACGTATCGTGTTCTTCATTGCACAATCATTTAATATGCAATTTACTTTTCATATTTCTTTGTTACTACAAAATATGGAAAGGGTGTCACTGGTTTCCATTTTGAGGGTTTTCTGCCTTGCACTTTTATTATTGTGTTCTTCATTGCACAATCATTTAATATGCAATTTGATTTTTATATTTCTTTGTTACTACGAAATATGGAAATGGTAGTTTTCTACAATGCACTTCTATTATTGTGTTCTTCATTGCACAAACATTAACTCTGCAATTTATTTTTTATATTTGTTTGTTATTTGGAAATATGAAAATTGTTTCATTGGTTTTCATTTCTAAGATATTTTGCCATGCAATTGTAATTTAGTCTACGCCATTGTTAAATGTAGACCTTTATTAAATTATTTATTCATTAAAGCACTAGATAACCAAAAGGTAATCTCCTAATGTTTGTTCTTATATGGGTCAGATAGACCACTGTCATAACATGTCCTTCTTAAACCATTTGATAATCATTTAGGTTGGTTTGTTAAATTGTTCTTCTATGATATTAATAAGGTTGATTAGACACACATTAAAACATGTCTTTGTTAAATTGTTCTTCAATGGACTTATATTATTTTGTTCTTCATTGCACAAATAATCACTCTGCAATTTTGCAATTATATTTGTTTGTTATTACAAAATATGAAAAGGGTTTCACTGGTTCTTATTTCGAGGTATTCTCCCATGCAATTCTAATATTTTGTTCTCCATTGCATAATCATTCACTCTGCAATTTGGTTTTTATCTTTGTTTGTTACTATGAAATATGAAAAGGGTTTCACTGGCTTTTATTTGAATGATATTTTGACATGCACTTCTATTAGTTTGTTCTTCGTTGCACAAACTTCCACTCTATAATTTCCATTTTATATTTGTTTGTTACAACTATATATGAAAAGGGTTTCACCGGTCTGACAATTAAGCACAATTTGTCTCATCCCAATGTTTAACCATTGTTCATTGATGTCTTAGTATATTATTTGTGTAATATATAAGTATAAATATATACACATATATATTTATATATGTATGT
Source organism: Sequoia sempervirens (assembly GCA_007258455.2). NCBI lineage: Eukaryota > Viridiplantae > Streptophyta > Pinopsida > Cupressales > Cupressaceae > Sequoia > Sequoia sempervirens. The sequence continues at coordinate 168,400,165 of VDFB02000015.1, read as the reverse complement.
ATATATACCAATATATTTATATAACTAAAATGAAGAACATATATATACATATATATCTACATATGTGTATATATTTACATGTATATATATGTACATATATATACATATATAATATGTATATATATGTACATATATATACATATATAATATGTATATATATAGATATATATGTAGATATATATGCATACATGTGTGTGTATATATTATTTGCTCTCTTCTCTATATATATGGTATGCACTTGTAATATTCTATTGTATAAAATTTGATTGTTACACCCAACCTACTCTAAGTTCATAAGATCATGTGCTTTGACTTCAATTCTTATTGCCTACCACTAGTCAAGGAAAATCAATCATTCAAATGTGTCCCACTTTCCCAACAACACAATACTAAAGGAAAATCAATCATTCAGATGTGTCCCATAAGTCAAATTCCACTGCTTGTTGCCTTCTCCTCATTTGCCACCTACAACCACCAAAAAATTATGTAAGACCACCAAAATTGTCTGAGAAGCAAACAAGAATTGCATCCATAACTACATACAAACTCTACAATTGAAGGCACCGAAACAAAGTTTCAAATTTGAAAAAAGAGGACAAAAATTAAAGACTCCATACCAAACCAGCATTGAACATATAAAGAGATTTACAAATTAAAAAACACATTACTTTATCTTTTCCAGTTTTGATTTAGCACATCTCACTTTCATATTTGAATATCTACATTTTCCTGGAGGCGGTGGCAGCAACAACATCGCACTATAAAGTTACAGGTATTCTACTACTATTAATTCTTTATGCCTACAAATGCCAATTTGTTGTATGTTATGCAAATGTTTTTCACAAAACTGTGACTCAATATATAGGGTTTCAACCTGACACTATTTACATTCAGTTTTTCATTTATATGTAAAGGGAGTGTGGGTTATACTATTTTTTATATTTTGGTTGCATGTTTGAATGTTACAGGTCATTCTAATTCAAGTTAGATTGTATGTTGGTGGTGTCAAATGGGTTTTGAATATTCTTTGACATGTAAGACTGTGAATAGTTATTTATTTTTTGGACAAATATAAACCATTTATAACACTTTTTATTTGTATTGTGATTGGACAAACTTTGTTTACTTTGTGGATAAAAAATGTTTTACAATTGGATATTAAGGTGATCCACTATGGGGGCCAGTTAGGACTAATTTTGTCCCCACTATTGGACCTCGCTCCACTATCTAGCCCTCTCCCCTACTCAATATTTTCCAATTTTCATTTAGCAAAACTCACTTTGATATTCATATCTAAGCAAATGTTTTCCAAAAACCTGTAAATCAATATCTAGGGTTTCAACTTGAATCTGTTTACATTGAGTTTTTCATTTATATTCTTTATGCCTGGGAATGCCAATATGTTTTGATTATACGAAAAAATTAGGTTTTGAAGGGACCCAAAACCCTTTACAACTTAAGAAATAAAATGTCGCTTCAAAGATACTACAGTAAGACACCAACAGCAGACCAGAACCCAAAAAAAAAACATAGAGAGTGTTGCACGAGGGATAAAACAATAAACTGTCAATAGCACCCAACAGCAACAAAACAACAAGAAATAAACCAAGACCCAACAGGAAATAGACATCAGTCAAAAAAGAGAGCAAAACACTATTCCATACTGCTTAAGGTGTTGGCCACCTCAAGCTCCTAGCTCCTATGCATTTCAATCGTGTCCAACAACTCTTTCTTCTCAGCTTCAAAGGACTTCTTCCATTCAGCAAACCCTCTAACAATAGGGCCTTTACCATCATCTTTCACACCTTTTTTTCCTTTACCTTTGGTTGAGTGATCTTTCTCCATTAATTCAAAAAAATACAATTGGTCCTCCTTGAGCTCACTAATTTTACGGAACAGGACTTTCAAAGAGTTTGCATTATTCTTCACTGAAATGTGACATGCATAGAGAAGCTTCTTTATGTCTGCATTAGTATCCAAAATCTTGACTTCTAAACCAACCAATCGTTCTTCACACAAATATTTGAAATCATGGAAGGAACCCTCAAGGTCCACAATTTTGTCGATTAGAATATCTGACATCGAGCCTTTCAGAATATTCTTCAAGTTCTCCTTCAAACCCCTTATTTTAATGTTAACCTTATTAAACTCCTAAAGAGTCCACTTAGCTAGCTTAAAAGTTCCAGTGGCCCTAGCCCTAGCCATGTCCAGTAGCTCAAACATTGAGGTAGAATCCTCATTGAGATAGGAAAAGTCCTCAGAAAGGGGAATGCCAATATGTTGTATGCGATGTAAATGTTCAATTCTTAATGCCCACCAATTCCTATCTCTTCTATAGGATGTTATTGTCTAATCCACTCTTAGATTGTTCTTCAATTTCTTCATTTAGCCCATATACAAATGTTGCTCTATACATGTATATATAACATGTCTATATATATATAACATGTCTATATCTATTGAAATATAATTATATTTCATATACACTTCTGATTCTTTTAATTTGCAATTAATTTCAGATATATACATTTCTAGTTATGTATGCAAAAGAAAACATAATGATATATATAACTCTCTCTCTCTCTCTCTCTCTCTATATATATATATATATATAATTATTTTTTCTTTAAATGTGTTCTTTGTTTTAGTCTTATAGATATTTTGGTATATTCGGCTAACACTTAGACATATTGTGTCTTGTTTACTCTACTTGATCGGTGTGTAATTTCAATACATATTTGGCTCAACCCATTCTTCCTTCTACGGCTCACCGATGATGACTTGCACTTCAAAGGTATACACTTTATTTACCATACTTTTTGTTTTAAGGTAAACACTACTACATGTCTTTGATTAATGCCTCAATTCATTTGTTCTTATAGGATTGAGTTGGAGAAAGTCAACATATAGGTGATTGCAACAAACCACATCATCGGCCATTTTTGTACTATAGAGGTGAGCGTTTTAACCTCACTAAGGTTGTACCATTGTCTCCTATCAATTGTTGCTTCTTTTTTGGTATTATTTATTTGATTTGTAAATGATTTATTCTATTATGATTTTTTGAATTGGATTTGTATTATATTTTTTTGTCGGTGCTTTTGAACTGAATATTGAAAGTGTTTATGTGGTCCATAGTTTGAAGGTTCTTTTTCTTTCTTAGTGAATCCACGTTGTACCCAATGAAGTATATGGCCTCTAGGGTGTTTTTGAACACTTCCAAATTTTGTGTTCATAAACACAGTTACTTTTGCAAGGAGAAATATGGTTCTATTCAAGCATCACTCTAACTCTAATGGGTTTAATTTCTTATTTTTCTTTGGTCTGGTGGTTAGCCAAAATCTATCTTTATTCATTTTTTAGGTCACATTTTTCTATACAAATTTATCTATCTATCTATCAATCTATCTATCTATCAAACTACCTATCTATAGTTCTATCCATTCCTATAAATCTATCTAAATATCAATCTATATATATATATATGTACATATGTGTGCACATACATATATATGTACATACGTGTGTGCATACGTATATATGTACATATGTGTGTTCATACATATATATGCAATAAGTACATATGTATGTATAGACATATGTGCATACATATGTATGTATAGACATATGTGCATACATATGTATGCATAGGCATATGTACATACATATATGCACTAAAAATTGGTGAAATACATATCTGCACAATGAATGATTATGCAATGAAGAATAAAATAATAGAAGTGCATGGCAGAATATCATCGAAATGAAAACCACTCAACCCCTTTTCATATTTCGTAGTAACAAACAAGTATAAAAAGCAAATTGCAAAGTGAATGTTTGTGCAATGAAGAATAGAATAATAGGGGATAGCACCCCCATATTGGAGAACCCTACCTTGGTTGGACTATCTATGCCACGTAGTATGGTCCAATTGTTCCAACGTGTTCATGGCGTGCCCATTTTGATGGCTAACCATCTATCATTCAAAGCATGGCCAATGTAGTACATTTGTATAAGTTTTATAATTCCTCATCTATGATTATTTTCCTTATCTAAGTATGATCTGACCTAACTCCCCACCAAACTTGTAGACTTTACTACTTCCCTAGGTATGATCTTTCCTCACTTCCCATTATATTGTTACACTCATCCATCCAAGCATGCCTCACATTCTTGTGTAGCTTTTAGTCCTTAAACAGTTAGACTTCCCCACATTGACAATCTTCCCTTGTAAACCCTAAACCTTGACTTATGACACATGTGAACAGGTATTGATAATACCAATATTCTAACACTCCCACCACATGTTAGAATTCAAGGTTTTTTGGCAACAAATGTATAGTAATACCAAAGTAGCTAGATATTTAGGCTTCATTGGAAGCAAGACAATCAATAAATAAAAATTAATGTTTATAAATTTACTTTTATTTGATCTTGGTATACATTTAATTTTATTGTTTAACTTATGTATGAACTAAAACATGTAACAATAGGCATTTCATGTGACTTTTTAAGAGATAGTGCTTTCAATGTCCACTGCAAACCTTAGCAAAAAAGATTACATCATAATTCACAGACATGCACATTAAGTTTAAATATCAAAATTTTGGTAAACTTTAATAAAAGATTTATCGCTAACATATAAACATCACACTATGACATATAGGAGAACATTTCATACATAAACACAATAGGTTAGGTATGACATAGTTAATATATAAAATTTAATAAATACTCACATAAACACTGATAAGCCCAACAATTATTCTAAAATTTAAAATGTACAACTAGTTCTCTACAATTGGGGTACTTGTTAAGAGGTACTCCTAGTCCCCAAACCCTGATGCCTTACATTTTTTTTCATCTTTGGGTTTGGGGCTTTGTTTCATTACAATATAATTGATTGTCAACACGATTAAATAAATTTATCTTACCTGATGGATTTTTTCCACCAACATTCAATCGAAGTTGCTCTTGATTAAATGAAGTGTTTTATAAATGGTTTATATTTGTCTGAAAAACAAATAACTATTCACACTCTTACATAACAAAGAATATTCAAAACCCATGTGACACCACCAACATACAATCCAACTTGAATTAAAATGGCCAATAGTATGAAAACATGTAGCCAAAATATATAAATAGTATAACCCATAGTCCCCTTATATCACCAGCTACATTACATCACCATCAATATTTTCAAGGATCTAATTCCACGAGAACAACTAAGAACCAAGACTGTCCCATCACCAAATCCATTATATCATAATAAAAAAAACACCCAAATCCATTATGACATATCTACAGTAACTAAAATGAAAAACAGGTTGAATAAAAGGGATGAAAGATAGTGCATAAGTGGATGTTGTTGTTAATACATTCTATATCATGTAAATGATGTTGTCAGTGTCGTGTACATGCCTATATGGGGATTTAAGTGATATTGTTTGTGGTTGTTAATGCATAATTTGTTGTATAGATGTAATTGTTATGCCAAGTATGGTGTAATTTCATGACCTACCAGGTATGTAGTTATAAAATTGCAGAAATGAGGTTGTCTTGTTGCAATGTGATTGATATTGGTAGTGTACTATTATTGCATATTTGTAGTCTTTAAATCTCCATCATCCACATGCACTCTGTGTCCCTTACCATTTACTCATCTTAGCACATGCTTAGTTTCTACCAACAAACTTAAAGGCCTCCTACTTTTGAATCAAACATTCATGTGTGATATCCATTTAGCAATGCAAGTATTATTATACATTTCATCCCAATCAAGCAATCATCATAAACAAATTTTTGCTATAATTAAGTAGACTTACACTTATAAACAATTGCACTACATTGCCAACAACATGTACATCACGTAGTTAAGTATGCCCAAAACAACATTCAAGGAAACCAATAAACATATCCATTTAATAACAAATACATCATATAGGAATGTGCATAGCATTGGCAACATCATTTACATATATAGGATAGAAATTGGAGTATCATTTGAGGTTCTAGCATTGAAGAGACCTGTTTTGGTAGAAGCATTTTTGTGTTAAACTTTGTTTCATTATACTTTTCAAATTGACAATATATGCAACATGGTTTAACACTAAAAATACTTTTGGTGAAATGAAGCCTCTCCAATGCATTACTCAATTGCAGAGTGCAGAGCCAAACATGTATTAGTGCCTAACCGAACGAAGCCTCCAAAACAAACACAAATGAAAGGAATAACAATGAGCGGGATAGGCAAGAATTTGGAGCATTGAATGAACCTTGTTCTCTGAATAACACACCATTCAAGCAGAGTAAATGGAAAGGGACACATAAGGCAAGTTGTTGAATGGAGCTAGCAAAGGGGGCAACACATGATTAATGCTCTTAATTGGACGTTCGAGGTGGTGAGGTGTTTTGGTGCCATGCGTCCATTTGACCCAATGCCTCATCTCCTTAACATAGCCTCTGGAGGTGGACCCACTCCACTGTTGAGCGAACCCCAAAATGGGTCCGTTTGGAACAATGTGGATGAATCGGTGCGTGACACATGGCAGGATGGTGAAAATTGAAAAAAATATTGTCGAGTCCACAATGGATTGGGACATATGGCAGGATTTTTTTTTGTTTATAACAGGATATTGCAATCCCTATGTTCAACAAAAGTAAACAGCTAGTAGTTGAACATACTTGCTAGGAAATAGCAAAAATAAAATATAAACTTATATTTATAATAGGATATTGCAGTCCCCACCAAAAGTAGCCAACAAAGGATGGAGTTGTAAGTTTCATCCTTCCCAACCTAAAACATTATCTTGCAGTCCTGAATGTACATAAAAAAAGCCAATAATTGATAGAGTCGTAGGGTCGATCCCTCTGAACCTCAATCAAACATGCCAAGAAAAGCATCTAGAGATGTGTTCTTGTCTCTTGTCGTTGTGTTTTGAGTTGTCGTTACATGATTTGGATTTGTATTTGTAAATTCGCTGTAATTTAAATGCAACGGTGTTGAACAATTAATTCCAACACAAACTCGAATGCAGCTTACATGTGGGTTGAGACTCGAACTGACATTACCAGTAGTAAACAAAGGGATGTATATGTTCAATATTTCTCAAAACATGGAATGGTTCTCCATTAACGAGTTTGCAAGACTGCTTATCTATTTTTCTTACTACAATTCCCTATGGGCCACCTCAATTTCTCTTTCCTTTCTATCTTGTTTCTTTTGAACTCTATCTTGCTCCCTCTTTTGCTCTCTTTCTTTCTCTTGTAACTATTTGAGTTGCCCTCTTTCCTTCACAAATTTAGTGATTGTCAAAATAGGTTAGGATTTGATTGTTTCAATCACTTTGTTTTCAATGTTGTCCTCCTCTTCCTTGCCAATACCTTGAGTTTCCTTGCTGAAATTTGAATAGTAATTTAGCATTTTTGATATTGGGAAATGTGGTAGGTGGAGATGGGAATGAAAAAGTTCCCTGCTCTTCTTCCCAATGTAAGTCAATACCCAGTTTCATAGATCCCTCTACCAATCAAGATAGTTGGTTAGGGACCGAGGGAAGACTTAGGTCGTCATTAAGTTCCTCAGGCTAGCTGCCCACCATGTCATTAGATTGTTGATCTACTATTGAATAAGTAGCACTATTGTGTCACTTATCTTTTACACCTTTATGCACTTGACATTGGGATGCACATTGTAATGTGTGTGTTATTTCATCCATCGACTATTCCCATTGTCATGTTGTTATTATCGGCCTGCTTGCAAGACCACTAATATCCACAATTGCCTCAATAGGTTAAGGATTGTTATTTTCTTGTACACTAGGTTCTTCTTCAAGGGCGAATGTAACCCCTCTTTTACATGCAAGCAACCTTCCCGTGGCTCTCTTCTTAATTGGTGTGGTCCTCATTTCAGCTTTATATTTCACCTATAGACATTAGGAAACATGTTTCAAACAATGATAACAATCATCAATGAACACCATTAAAGTCAGAGTGATGCATGAACATATTATTTTTCTCTATTGTGCATGTTGGAAATTTCTAATGCAAAAGTTGCTAATAGTTTGATTTTTATTTGGTCTTTGTACTTTGTTTGTAATGCAAAATTTGATGACAATTTGAATTGAATTGAAAGCACTTGGTATTATGCATGTAGAGTGGATTGGATGTAACAATCACATTGTATAGAACAAAAATGCATTCACATTCATTAATAGTATAAGTTGAAATCCCATATATTGAGTTGCAATTGAGTGTGAAACATTTACATTGCATACAACAGATTGGCATTCCCAAGCATAAAGAATATATATGAAAACCTAATAGGTTGGGTGTAACAATCACATTGTATAGAACAAAAATGCATTGAAATTCATTAGCAGTATAAGTTGAAAGCCTATATATTGAGTTGCAAGTGAGTGTGAAACATTTACATTGCATACAACAAAATGGCATTCTTGGGCATATAGAATATAAATGAAAACCCAATAATTGAATTGAAAGCACGATGTTATGCACTTACACCAAATTGGGTGAAACAATCACATTATATACAATAGATATACATTGACATTCATAAAAAATATAAGTTGAAGCCCCGAATATTGAGTTACAAGTTAGTGTGACAAAAATTTGCACTGCATACAATAGATTAGCATTACCAGGCATACAGAATATAAATGAAAACCCAAGAATTGAATTGAAAGTACTTGATGTTATGCACTTAGAGCAGACTGGTTGAAACAATCACATTGTATACAACAGATAACATTGACATTCATAAAAAGTATAAGTTGAAACCTCAGAAATTATGTTATCGGTTAGTGTGAAACATTTACACTACATACAATAAATTGGTTTTCCCAAGCATATAGAATATAAATGAAAACCTAGGAATTGAACTAAAAGCACTTGATGTTATGCACTTAGAGAAAATTGGGTGAAACAATCACATTGTATTCAACAAATATGCATTGACATTCATAAACAATATAAGTTGAAACACCAGATATTGAGTTACAAGTTATTGTGACCAAATATTTACATCACATACAACAGATTGGCATTCCCAGGCATAAAGAATATAAATGAAAAACCCAATGTAAACATTATTAGATTGAAACCCTAGATGTTGAGTTACAGTTTGTAAAAAATATTTGCATAACATACAAAAGATTAACATTCATAGACATAAAGAACTAATAGCAGTAGAATACTTGTAACTTTAAGTGATGTTATTGTTGCCACTGCCTCCAAGAAAATGTAGATATGAATATGAAAGTGAGACGTGTTAAATGAAAATTGGCAAAGATAGTTTGCATTTTTTAATTTGTAAATTTTTTTATATGTTCAATGATGGTTTGGTATGAAGTCTTTATTTTTTTCCTCCTTTTTGAAATTTGAAAATTTGTTGAACAATGCCTTCAATTGCAGAGTTTGTATGTATTTATGGCGTGCAATCCCTGTTTGCTTCCCACGAGTGATTTTGGTGGCCTTAATTTTTTGTTGGTTGAAGGTGAGGAGAAGATACTAGTAGTTGTGCGATGGAATTTGATTGATGGAACACATCAGAATGATTGAATTTCCTTGAGTATTGCGTTGTTGGGAAAGTGGGATAGGGGAACTTGGTTTTGATTGGATTTGGTGATGGGATAGTCTTGGTTCTTAGTTGTTCTCCTGGCATCAAATCTTTGAAAATATTGATGGTGATGTAATACAATGGGTGATATGTAAGGGGAGTGTGGGTTAACTATTTTTATATTTTAGCTGCATGTTTGAATGTTACAGGCAATTTTAAATCAAGTTGGATTGTATTTTGGTGGTGTTAGATGGGTTTTGAACATTCTTTGAAATGTAAGATTGTGAATAGTTATTTGTTACTCAAACAAATATAAACCATTTATGAAACACTTTTTATTTGTATAGTGATTGGACAGACTTTGTTTACTTAATGGATAAAAATCATTTTATAATTGGATATTAAGGCGCTCTACTATGGGGCCCATGGAGGACTAATTCTATCCCCGCTATTGGACCTCACTCCACTATGGGCCCCTCTCCCCTAGTTTAGAAGATAGTTAATCAAATATTTTGGTTTTTTTTGTATTATTGATTTTTTAGTATTTATTTTGATGTTGAATTTTTTTATTTTCTTAACTTTATTTTTTATGAACAAATTTTGTAAAGAGATTAGAAATAAATCAAATCATTGAAAAAGAGATATTTGATAATAGAAATGAAATTAGATTAACAATTTGTTTTGTAACTTATATTTTATTTTGACAATCACTAAAAATGTTCAAATAGTCAAATAGTGTAAGGTCTAGATTTATTCTAAAGAGGTTGGAGTGCATGTTCATTGTCTCATATGACAGTCATTTGATCCTATTTATTTAATTTCCTTTGTTTCAAAGTATTGAAGTCATATAAAAAAAATGCTATGATATTAATATAAGGATTCAAATGAGTAGTTTTTGAGTCAAACTCATTAATCCATATTTTATGAGTAGTGGTTCACACAAACACATCTCTCATGCGAATGAATGGTCCACTTGGCACTCATTACATCTAAGTGATGCTCGCAAGGTGAAGCATCAAGACTTCTTGGGAGGTTACCTACCACAACAACATTCTGACACAAGTGTGCTTAACCATGGATTTTCCCCTAAGGTCAAGCTCATTTAGCTTCCTAACCCTAAGGTTAAGTGTTATGCCTTATTGCAAATGGGGTAGCAAGTTAAGTGGCTTGACCTTGGGATGGGTGACCTCCCATGAAGCCCTAATTCTTTACCATTGTGAGTATCACCTTGATGTAGTGAGTGCTAAGTGGACCATTCATTCTCATGAGAGATGGGTTCATGTAAATTACTACTCATGAAATATGGATTAATGAGTTTGACTAAAAAATATACAGTTGAATCCTAATATTAATATCATTACTTGACATGCTACAAAAAATACATCTTACTTTTCAATTGATGAGCTAAAGGGGCTCTATGATGAATGGTCCATACACAATAACACTTGCTAAAGGTTTTGTAAATGAGATAAAAATCTAAGTGGGTTTGATCTCGGGGGAAATCAATGGTTATGCATGCTCGAGTCGAAGTAGTATTTAGATGGGTGACCTCTCAAGAAATGTTAATACTTCACCTTTATGAGCATCACCTAGATGCAGTGTGTGCTAAGTGGACCATTCATTCTTATGAGAGATGGGTTCATGTGAATTTTCGGTGATCTAAGCTATCAATCTCAAATCCTTAAAGGTAGGCCTCTTATTGAGTGTCAAGTGTGTCAAACTCAAGGAAAAACCTTCAACCTTATGATTGAGTAGGGAAACTTAAGACTAATTATTGAGTCGGGTAAAACCTCTTGAACACTTTTTTCTTTGCTAAACTAAGGGGGATTCTCTAAGTTATTGCAATAGATATCACTATAGGAAAAAAAAATGATACCTTGCTACAAACATACCCCATGCACAGAGTATCCCATTTCAAGTTGTCACTCCATACCTATTTGCTAGTTTGAAGAACTCAAGGTCTTGCACCTTACTAAGCAAATGAGTTGTCATCTTAATTATTTTAAATTCATTTCAAGATACTTCCTAGTGTTTTTCCATAAATCAAACATGGCATTGACTAAAACTATCAACAACACAAATTAAATAATTTTTATGATTGATTATTTTGGTGTGTTGTGAGATGGTGGGTAGATAGAGACAATAGCCATTGATTTCATTCAAAATATGTAATAACAAAAACCAATAGTGACGCCTTAATAAAGATGCCACCAAAGACTATTTTTTCCTAAATACAAATGCAAACTAGGTTCTATATATACATTTTGAGAAATAATAGATATTTGCATAATGTTAGATAAGTCTACTTAGTCATCCTTGAACACACCCATACATATGTTTTAATGCTTTGAGAAGATACTCTAAACAAACTTTGTGAATATTTTACAATATTAAGGTAAGCCAACTAATTAGAAAAACATCTAGAAATGCATACTATGCACAAGGAGGCACTTATTGAAGGTTGATTTTGCCTTTAATCATTCACTCTTCAAAGATTGTAAGTTATTATTGAAAATTGGAATGCTTAGGTTCTACTAAGCCAATTTATTCCTCTATTATGCTCCTTTATTTCTTTTTTTATCCATCTTCCTCAATAACAAAAATTAGGGTCTTTATACCCTAACGTAGATCATGCTTAAGTGGGAAGCATGCAAGCTTGTAAGAAAATTCTAAAAATCCATGACCATGGGCATTCCTAAGAAGTGACCATACCCTTACATCATGTTTTTCATCATGTAGGTGCTTTAAATTTATTTATGTCTTTATGTACCCAAAAAGTATGGGGAGCCAACATCGTTTCATTTATAATAGCTCTAGTCATTAATGGCATCTAAAAAAGGTGGGAGAGTAGGTGAAACAAACACACCAAGTATTGGTGTGAAAAATTGGACATTTTGGTGTATAGTAGGAGTCAAGGTCTAGGAGGGACCTCAGAACATGTTGATGTTTCAAATATTAGTAGGAACTTAGAACCTAGGAGGTGCAATGGTGATTTCAGGTTTCAAGAGGAACTTGATACTTGGGAGGTACAATGGAGATTTTGGGTTCTAGGAGAAACTTATAACCTTGGACATGCGATGGGGGTTTGAGATTCCAAGAGGAACTTGGAACATGGGAGGTGCAATGAGTTTTTAGGTTCCAAGAGGAACTTGGAACCTTGGACATGAAATGGAGGTTTTGAGTTCTAGAAGGAACTTGGAGTCTTGAACATGGTTATGAGGTGCCAAGTCCTCTTGGGGTTTCAAAATCCCATTAAAGAAAAGAAAATATTGGAACTCATTTAATTTCAAAGATGAATAATTTGAAACAAATTTAAATTATGATCTCCCAACAACCATAAAATCGAGGCCTTACATAATTTCACCCTTGTGGGGATGAGGGAACCCAAAGGAACCAAGGAACTAGGGATAATCTCTAATGTCCTTGAAATTTCCAAAAACCTAAAAAGGTTAAAATCGCCTTAGAAAAGGCCTTATCACTAGGCATTGACCATAAAGTACCCCATCAACATATTTCACTAAGGGATTTTTTAAATAAAACTATTTTGAATACACCCTTAGATCACACTTCAACATAACCAATTATAGATTTATTAGATTGATTAAAAATGGTGGGTAAGATGGGGTCAAACACATAAAATAGGCAAGGATACGAGAAAAAACTATAAATTTCAAGGCATGCAAATCTAGGCACCAACATGAACCACTACTCATGAAATATGAGTTTGACTCAAAAACCACGTAGTTGAATTTTGATTTTAATATTATAACTCGACACTATGAAAAATACCTCCTACTTATCAAACTATATATGCATTAGTAAAAGATACGTTTTAGTTTAATGTTTTTAAAAAATTATGCCAATTTTATAATTTTATGTTGAGTTCAATTAAAGAAGAATTCTTACAATCAGAAAGGTTCTTTTGTTATGAAAAAGTTGCTATTATAGGAATATTACACTCCAAAATCTTACAATCAATCTTGGGTAATCATCACCTACCTTATTTGTTGTGTTATTTCTTATTTTTTTAAAAAATTGGTTCGAAAATATTTTTATGTATACCTTTACCTTCTTGGATCATTTTAATACTTGGGAGAAGAAAAAAAATTACATTGAGATTAGAAATTTTGAGTACAAGGTTAGGGTAACGCATTCTAGTTCAAGTTTAACTTTGAAAATATTTTTTTTTTAGTTCAATTTTAAACACTAAAGAGAGTTTTTCTTGTATTTATATCTGAATGAGGTTTAGCATAAAATATTGAGACACCCTTAATATTATCGATCATGTCTAATGATGACAACACTTGCCTATTATTTTAGGGTCAATTGGATGTTTTTTACATAAACCCTCTTAGGTATAACTAAAATAATTATATTTATTAAGTATTTTTACAAATGATATTTTATTATATAGTGTTTCTTTTATTATCTCTCATGCATTATATTGTGTTAGCATTTTAATTCATTCTATATAGAACAACACAAATTGAAATAGTATGTGAGGAAATCCTCTTTTCAAATTTCCAAGGGAGGCTCATAGATTTAATATACTCCTAATATATAATTTGTTTTTATCCTCTAGGGGATTTCATGTAAACAAGATGCTAAAAAAAATCTAGACCTATCCTTTTGATCTCAAAGGTAAGAGCTCAACACTGAAAGTTCTCATCTTACCACAACGTTTTATGTTATGTAGCTAAATAAAATATGTGATGGAAATAAAATGCCAATTAGGAAATAGTATTCAAAAATATGATTGATTTGACATAATAAATTCTCCACAAATAATATAAAACATAACTTGAGATCTAAGGCAACAATCCTTAAAAATATGCAAAGCTACTGATTAAGAATAGAAGACAAGTGTTAAGAAAAGATGGACACATATATTCTTATTACTTATTTTTGAAATCTCAACCTAATAAACTCACTTCAAATCTTAGTAAAAAAAATTGTACCATAAGTAAATAGCACAAACTCTCTTGAGAGTCTTTGTATCATGTCAATAATCTAATGTACAATTAAGAGTCTATCATGGCACAACACCAAACCATCCTCTCAAGTAAGGATCACTTGTCAAAATCCATGAGTCATAAACTAACACCTCAAACAAAAACTCAAAGAGTCCTCCATGGCTAATCAAGATGTCAACATCTCCAATCACATGAATATAAGCATCTCCTAAATGAAGATCAAAACACACTCAATTTTAAGGACAATAGCTCCAAAGAATAAAGTAGAACAAAGATCTCCAAGCCAAGAAGATAAATCACCACTAAAACATTGTTGCCAAAAGCTCCTATTAAACTATGTAACCATGTTATCCATGAAATTATGATAAACAACCATTCTACTAGTCATAATAATCAACTATACAAGCACTCTAATCATCCATCCTCTCATCCCAATGTAACATATTGATGCACAAACAACCACAAACAAGGCCAATTGATTGAATCTATATCAACATTGAAAAGATTTATGGATATAGATTATCCACATTTGAGTCACCCCACTACAACCAATAGTTGGTCAACCAACAAAAGTACATAATTCATAGATCCAAAACCAATACAATATTTGAACTCACCATCACATTAGTAATGTACAAACCAAGATAACAAAGAAGATAAATTGTAGATCTCAAGACTCAAACACCAAAACATCTACATTTATGATTTTCCAAACAAATCCACAATTAAGTAATTGTAGTTAAGGAACCAAATAATAATTCACGAGATAAGAACAACCTCCTAACATTGAAACACATGACCACGTATAAGCACAAATCAATCGATACCCAACATATTAATCACACACATGATCATGTTGTGCCAATGGAAAATATACATGAATATCCATGAAACCATAATCACCACCATCAATATACCTATACTCAACTCTCAGTAAAATAAGAATCCAAGTCTTGCACATGTACCAACCAACCATATCCTCAAACTAGAAGACAACTTATGTACCTATCTCCATCAAAGTCCAAACTCTAAAAATGCTTGTAGACCTAAATCAGGGAGCACCAAATTTGATATCCTACCATACCATCATATTTGTATCATAATAACATGAATTTCTATATTTTTTTACCTATAAATTAATTTAGATGCTCACACAATCATACCTCTAATCTTAGGCTCTTACAAGTGCTCAAATAAGTACAAACTCCTCTCTACTCATCCAAGTGGAAAATGACCCAATCCACTATGTAGTATACCACGACTTCTCTCCATTGCCAATTTGAAATAAGAAATATATTTTTTATGTGAAATGTATGACATGTTAACCATTTTAGAGCAATGTTGGCTTCAAGAACCAAATTCTAACACAACAAATCCAAAAACCAAACTTGTACCACTACCTAATTCTCAAATAGAGGTTTTTTATGATTATAATAAGTTGAAAATCTAATACCATATGTGAAAGTTATGACCTTAAAAAAATAACATTCCTTAGGAAAATTGCAAAGGCAACTAGTGGCTAACAAGCTAAGGATGAGAAGTTTCGCCATTTGACAAGTGGTGTTTGCATTTAAAAAACACATGCTACTAGTAGTAGCAAACTTCAACAAGGAACTAATTTTTTTTAATTTTTTTTTTAATTTTCAATTTTCAATGCCCACTAGAGGCTAAGGTTAGGGCCCTATTGACTCAATGACTATCAATTGGGGACAACAATAGTTAGGAGGGGTTGACGCCCTCATATAACTTTGTTGACACCATCAATACCCACAAGATATAGTGATATAGGGGTCATCATACCACCCCCACTAATTTCTAATTATTAAATTCTTTTTATTTTCACATTTTAAGAATTGATTTTTTATCTTTTATTTTTTTTAATTTACGCACTATAATTGTATAGTCATTACACACTACAAACATATAGTCATATGACCAAGAAAGGGGCATTTTTTCCTCGAGTGTTGCTTACCAAAATAAGTCAAATTTTATGTTAATCTTCATCTCCCATCCCTCTTGAATCTAATGGTGAGGTCCACTTTGTTCTAGGAGTCCATTTCTGAACTTTCCTCCATAAAAAACTCTTGGTGAACACCTAAAAAAGCCATTTTTACCAAATATTTTATAAACCCTAGTTTTGTAAAAAAAACCAAAATTTGTAATTCTTACAACCTACACACACATGTCATATCTTGAAATATTTAAAATCTTTCCAACATTACCATGGCTTCAAATTTTCATCATTTTTTCTCAAATAAAGGTTAAACAAATATAAGGATCTCTCACCTCCCTCAACCACAATCATGGCTCTAATACCACTTGATAAGAAATCTCACCTAGATAAGCCTATGAGAGAAAATCATGTACAAAATCTTACATAATAACTATAATGCAAATATCAAAGACATACCAAAAGATATACAATAGTAAAACCCTTGAGAGGGAAAGACCTAGTCTCCAAAATCATCCACACTCAATGTATTGTTTAGCACTAAAATATTACTATACACTTACAATTTTTTTATAAATACTTATGAAACATCAAGCTCCTCTAATGTATCCTCAATGTTGTTCAAGCATAATGGGTAACAATGTAACCACACGTCCCATGCAATGCTTCACTTATGCACTCTATAAGAGAGCTCAAAAGAAATTATAGCCAAACCAACTACTAAATGTGTGCTTTATTTTATAGATTCAATCTCACACAAAACAAGTAAGCAGTGATAAAACCATGAGTGCACACAAAACTGTTAACCCCGACATTTACTTTTTGGTACTAAGTATTCCCAATATTAAATGTTTTTCAACTTACAAATCATACATAAAATATCTAACCAATGTTACATCAAAATTTACAAATAGACCCAAATAAATATTTAATGTGGCTAAATACACCTCTTAAAGATGCATCACAAATAAATATTTATTTCACACAATTAAAATAAGTATTTCTTATGTAAGGCGTGTAACAACCTTTTTCCTAAAATGTTGGTACAAAAGAAGCAATTATTTTAATTAAATGTTTTTTTGTTGAAAAATAGGTAATAGAGGTAAATTGGATGTGGAATATTTTTTTATTATGATATCATTTTTAAAAAAAATTAATGAATATAATTATGGAATCTCGTCTTAAAAAGGCGGTCACCCAAAAAGACTAGTTTTGGCAATTTTGGTTTCGAGATTTCAACCAAGTATAAGAGGTGATAAAAATAGTCCAGCTTTAATTTAGAACTATTGTGAGCCTTAATATATAATGTTGTGAAGTATTTCTACAAGGGAAAATGTTTCCATTTAATCGGCTCCTTACTCGTGTTTGTGTCAAAAAATATTCGAGTTTTCTTCAACCTTCATTATTTTTCCTTATTAAACAACAAATGATTCTATCTTTAGTCTTATTCATGGAACACGAGTTGCTTTATCCCATTTCATGAAATAATTATCTTTTCTAGCTACTAAAGTCAATTCTAAAATAACTCAAGTTATGATACATGCACTTTAGTCTTATTCATGTGATCCAAGATATCAAAATTGGGCACAAATAAATTATTCAATTGATGTGGAATTCATCCAAGAAGAAGATGGTTTCAAATCTATAAGAGTTTTCTTTTTTCCCTTCAACACTTTATTTCTCCAATCTTTCAATTTTAAGTCTCGTCCTTTGAAATTAAGCAAGGACAACAACAAAATGATTATGAGGATCACTACATTAATCATAATATGGATATTTTCTTAAATAAATATTATTATAGATTTTTCATCATATTCATTTTAGGAAAAAATCTAGTTTCTCAATAAATCTTGATTATTTTCTTTGGACCAAGAAATTACAAGTTTGCAACAATTGATGTGTTTTGGGAAATCTACAAGTATCATGGTCACTAGTACCATGGAAAGAATAGTAGTTACTTTTATTCTTGCTAAGAGGAGCTTTCAATGAAATTCATTCAAGTTGAAAATATAATATAGGTCTATTTAATTCATTGGAAGGATCGACCCTTCTACACCACACCTTAAAATGGTTGAGTTGAAGTATGTCACTAAATTTGATGCTTCACAAGAGATAACTCACTTGAAACCTTTTTAAGTAATGAATTGATTGTATTTAGATCACAGAGTGGATTAAGTCCTTGATATCTCTTATGGTGATCATGTCATCTTTGATTTTGATTATTCTAGCATAGGTTTCTTTGATTTCATCAATCTCACAAGACTTAATTAAAAAAGTAATCATTAATGAAAATTTATTGATTAAAAAAATTAGAAGAATTTTTAAAGAAGGCCTCAAACTTGTGTTTACTCTCCAAAAAAGGTAGTTGAAATGCACAATAATTCTTATAGAGGCTCACTAAAATATTTATTTTCATTTGATAGTAGTGAAAATAATCCAAGTGTTCATCTTTAGCTAGCTTGAAGTGAAGTAGAAATTTTTTGGTCATGAGCATTCAATTCTAGTGATGCAACCAAAAGAGGGATCTTGAAAACATTTTTATGTCCCTTTGACTAAAGTTTCAATCAAAACTAAATAATCGTGTCTTCATGAGAAACACCCAACATGCTACAAGTTATGGTAAAACACAATGGAAATTTGGAAAACTCTTTCTATAACCTAGAGGAAAAGGGTGTTGAATTTGGAAATTGAGAGGACCAATATTGTTCTGCCAAGGTAGGGGAAGAGGTCGAACTGCTTTGTTATAGTTTTGATCGCCCATCACTTAGCTAAAAAAGTCTTCTTCTAAATCCTCAAGCTCCATCCAAATCAACTAAGCTACAAAATAAAGGTTCTACAAGTTCAAATAATCATGAGATAAATCTTCTTGTAAATCATTCTCCCATGATGGGCATCATAAAAAAATTAGCATTTTAATTTATCCTTTTCAAGACAACTCAAACTAGAATATTGTTAGAATTGGCTATGACTGCCAAGATCTTGAGACCAAATGGAAAGCACAAAAGAGAGAGAATAGAATATGACAAGAATAAACTATATTCAATGTCAAATGATATGATTGTTGATTTTACAATGAGAGAGACCCCTTGGTTATATAGCCAAGGTGACATGCAAGATGTCGTAGGATTATGACAAGTGTCTTAATCATATGACATGAGACAACTAATTACACTTACCTAGGTTCACATGTAGTAGTTGTCAAAGATAAGATAACAACTAATGACAACTAACATCTTCTAGAAAGATTCCTTCCTATGTCCTAAGTAAACTTAACATGTGTAAATAAGTCCCCTAGTAATGAATGATCTAGGTACAAGACTTTATTTACACCAACACCCCCTCTTAAGTGCAACTTAGGGAGTAGCAGATTATTATGCAAATGACACAAAGATGATGATGGGTCCTGGCTACTAGGCCATGTTAGGTACCCATGTACATGCAATGCAAATGAAATGAAATCTCTCACAAACAGAGAAAAGGAGAAAACCCAATGGGACAAAACTCCTCCCCAAAAGAGAGATGAAATACAAAAACATAAGTTCTCTCAATGAAGAATGAGAAGGTAAAAACCCCACATGAGGAAAAAGACCCCCCCATAAGAGAGAAGTAGAAGAGAGACAAGACAACCCATCCTCAGTGGTGAGTCTCCTGCAATGATGGTAGAAGCTCGACATTGAATGCTAAAGATAATCCAATCTCACCGAACAACATTCCTCCCCTTAGGAATAAACAAAACCATGGATGTATGCAGGATGCCAAGCAGATGGATGGTGGATGATGCCTCTAAAGCATGCTCAAGTGTCTCCATGTTGATGTTGAAAGTTGACACACTCCAAACAGGCGTTCTAGGCCACACTGTTGAAGAGGACAATCTAACATCTAGTAGAGATGAATGTAGAACACGATCCAAAGACAAAGATATCCCCTTTGAAGACAAAGAAGCCTCCTCCAAATGTTGTCCAAAAGTATCCACACTCATGTCAATTTGTGAAGGATGATCATGTAGAGAATGAACAAGAGGGTCAAGGTGCTCCCTCACAACAACTGAAGAAGGTTCTTCTCCATCAAAGAGAAGATGAATGTCATCAATGGTGTCCTCCAAATCTGCAAGATGAGACTCCACAAACAATTCTGAAATACCTATCAGGAAGCCATCCAAAGTAGCCATATCTAGAAGAATATGTATATCCTACTACACTGAATCACAAGGAACCCAAATTGTGGAATCACAAGCATCATCAACTGCAATAGTAGATGGAGGAGATGAAATGCATGGCTCAAGTACTGGATCTGATGTGAGAATTCCCAAGTTCAAGAAGCCAAATATCTCCTCTGAATCTTGGTTCATATGATCAACAATCGAAGGAAAAAGGTCATCATCAAAAGCAAACTGTGCAAAGGTATACAACCAAGATGGATGATCAACCACCCTAGTAGCAATGATCTCTCTAGTCTCCAAGTCTCGAATGATAACTGAATCAGGAATGAACTCCATAGACCTCCCATCTCCACCATGTGTAATCTGATATATGGAGAGAAGATTTTTCATCAAATGAGGAACACACAAAACATCCTGAAAAGTGTTTTCCCCAAAACTAATAGATCCCTTCCCTGTTGCACTCATATATGTATTGTTTCCCATCAAGATAGGAGACATAGTACAAGGCTGAAATGAGGAGAAGATAGTCTATGAAGATGCCATATGATGAGAAGCTCCGTAATATAGAAGCCATCTCCCTGATCCTGGACCTGAAAAAGCACAGAGAGCTTGTCCTTTATTTCCTAATGAAGATGCAAAATCAGTATGACCTTTTCCCTTAGACTGTTTTGAAGTAGAAGGAGAAGAAGATTCAGACATTCTAGAAGGCAAATCAATGTGATTCTTTTTGAGAAGATTCTTCAATTCACCAATATCCTTCTTATAACAATAATGTTCTTCATGTCCATCCTTCTTGCAATATGCACAAAAAGGCCTCTCCTTCTTAGATGATTTCTCTTTTGAAGATGAATCTTTAAGTTCTTCTATGGAATTTGATGTGGATTGTGTGTTCTTCTTAGGCTTGTTCTTTTTCTTTTCTTTGCCACTTGAAGACTTCTCATCCTTTGCAACCAAGGCATGTGATTTTGAAGACTTCAAAGTACCCATTTGAATAAGCTTATCTTGCTCCCTAGTGAGTTGCATAGCAAAATCTTCAAAGGAAGGCATCTTAAACTCACTCCCAAAGGCATTCTTTGTAGCATATAAAGTAGACACAAACACTGAATATTCAGGTCCTAGCTTTGAAAGAACACTTAAAATCAATTGTGTATCTGATTTCTCAATTTTACAATCCTTCAATTGTGTTCTTAGTGACTTGAATTTGGTGATGAAGTCTTATATGTTGTCAAAATTACATGGATTGAGACTGATTAATTCATTCTCCAACAAATGTCCTTGAATTTCATTTATTTTCCCAAATAAGTTTGACAATGTAGTCCACATAGCCATAGGTGTATCCAAGTGGTCAATGTGAAACAACAACTCAGGAGAGACATACAAGCACAAATAGCCCATTGCTTCTTCACAACTATTCAACCACTTATTCTTTTTAGCTTCGTCATCTTTTGGTTCACCATCAAGCCCATGAACTATCCTATACAATCTTTTTACTCTTAGCAATTTGTTCATTTCTTATTTCCATTTAGGATAGTTGTAAGGTGTTAGAAGAGGAATTGTAGATGGCTCCATGATGAAACAAGAACACCAATCAAGAGGAATGCAACCACAACCACAAGAATAATCCACCCAAATTCACTTAATCAAAGGACCCCCCAACAATATATGAGCTTGACACTTTATGAGTAGTGCATTTACAATTGCGACTTGCCAAAAACAACGAAGTAGTCTTTGATCTTGGTACATGCAAATGCCCAAAATAGGCCACAAAATCAAGTAAATTTTTTGGTATACAATTAGAACAAGTTGTTCATACCACTAAGAAGTACACGAAAAATCATGCACTTTCAAAAAAAATTGCACTAAAAAATGTTACCGCAGGAGCAAGATATGAGCTCCCAAAGTTCCCAAAATGAGGACGAAGCAACAACACCTGTGATAATCTGTAAATTTTGGAAAAACCAAGTGCCAAAACCAAAAATTGATTATACCATTATGAAGATCATGAAAAATTATCCCAAATAAAAAAAAATTGCTTGAAAAAAGGAGTCAGAATGAGCAGGATATTAGCCTTCAAAGTCAGATTGCCAAAATGAAAATGCAATCCGTGAGGGGGGAAATTTTTTTGAAAAGTGTTGATGTATTGCTGACATCAACAATGCACTTGGTTAAATTTTACATTCATGCAGTCGTCAAAGGAATATGCTCCTTGGCCGAATATTCTCTTTTTCTGGGCTTAAATTTGGCGTTGAGTCAGACGTCACCTCGCCGGTGGACCTGTGCGAAATATGCTTTTTTACAATGGAATCTTCCTTTTTTCGCTAGATTCTTGCATTCGTCGGAATATTCTCCTATACTTCCTGTATATGCCCTCGACGAAATATTCAATGGCTGATTTGACTTGCCGAATTTTGGGAAGACCGACCGCTAGATTTTCTTAAAGTCCGCTATTGAGTGCCGATCGGATTTGTCCACAGACCACCGGTGGAAAGAATTGGGGGCCCGTGGTGACAAATGTGAGAGCGCCGAAAGACTTTGGATGCCAACAATGTTGAGCCGATAAGAAGTGGCCGACACCACTTAGAGAGCGCCAAGTGGCGGGTGGCAGAGGGCAGCAGGTATGCCTGTACCTTGATGCAAGTATGTTTGCAGACTGGTATGTCTGTGGACAACCTTTTTATATTATATATATATATATATATTTTTTAAACTTTCAAATCAAAAAATTTCCTTACTAATAATTTTGATTGAAAAATGATTTTTTTTATAAAAAAAAATTCAAAAATTTTCCAATTGAATAAAATAATCATTTTTCAAAAAATTCGTACCCTGTCATAATGACGCGATCTAGGGGTCGTACAACTCTTTGAGAATTTTTTTTTTGCCTCACCAGAAAACTACTCCGAATTCGACGATTTGGAAATTGATCTTAGGGTTTTTGGCCTTTTTGGACACGATGGCATGGTCAGATTTGACCCAAAATGCTCCAAAAATATAGCTGCCTTCTAGATCTGGCAACCACTCTTCAACTTCAAACCCTCATAGATTTGGCCTTGTATGTCCGATTTGGACAAAACAAAATGCAAAATTGACTTTCTCGAACCTTCTGAATACAATGGTGAGGTTAGATTTGCACCAACAAGCTCTAATATGAACCTGCAACAAAGAGCCAAAGATGGAACCTCCCCAAATCTGGTATCTCTCTTCAGAAAAAGACTCTCCAATGGCACCCAACCCATTTTGATACCATGTTAGAATTGGATATGGCTACCAAGATATTGAGACCAAATGGAAAGCACAAAAGAGAGAATAGAATATGACAAGAATAAACTGTATTCAATGTCAAATGATATGATTGTTGATTTTACAATGAGAGAGACCCCTTGGTTATATAACCAAGGTGAGATGCAAGATGTCATAGGATTATGACAAGTGTCTTAATCATATGACATGATACAACTAATCACACTTACCTAGGTTCACATGTAGTAGTTGTCAAAGATAAGATAACAACTAATGACAACTAACATCTTTTAGAAAGATTCCTTCCTATGACCTAAGTAAACTTAACATGTGTAAATAAGTCCCCTAGTAATGAATGAACTAGGTAAAAGACTTTATTTACACCAACAAATATAATGGGAGGAAATATTCTCTTCAAGTTTTTAGGGGAAGCTCCTTAATCTAATAAACTCCTAAAATATAAAACAAATTAAATTAGATTGCTACTTATGCACATTGTGTAAATTATCTTCTAAGGATTTCATATACAAATAAAATTTTGAAAATAATCTAGGCTTATCTTTTTGATCTGAAAGGTAGGATCACATGACTTAATTTTTTTTCTCACAACAAGGCTTTTTGTTATGAAACTAAATAAAAATAGGAGCTAGAAATAAAATGTCATTTAATGGTTAAAGCAGAGACAATATGATTGATTTTACATAAGAAAGAATCTACAAACAATATGGACATGATGTTAGATCCAAAATAATAACCTTTTAAAGTGCATACAAATATACTAATTAAGAATAGAGGATAAGTGTGAAGCAAAGTTGAACACAAATATTTTGATTACTAGTTTCTCAAATCTTAACACAATAAACTTACTAACTTCTGAAATATTAATACAATAAACTATTGGATCATTGAATCTTAACATATAGAATTAAATGAAACTTCTAGAACATAAATATAGCAAAAATTCTCATTACATTATATTTGTCAAATGCACTTAATTTTGAGCTCTCCGAGAAGTTTTAAAGAAAAAATAAGAATAAAATAATTTAAAAAATATTTTTCTTTAAGTCAAAACTTTTTTATCCTTTAAACTAATGAAATAAAGGTATCTTAAAACAACCAATGCCAAAATAAATAAAAAGTTACCATTAGCCAAAAATAGACTCATTTTTTTCTTAAAAATAAAAAATGGACCTATAATTGAGTTAGGTAGGAGAGGTTAATCAAAGATTGCAAAGGCCATCTAATCTATGCATATGTTGAGAATCAAGGAAGTCAGATTAATAACTTTGTTGAAGCCATGGTTTTCTTAAGAGGCATGACCCTTGTTAAAGACATTGGCATCAAGAACCTCATTCTTGAAGGTGAATCCAAAACCATCTTAGGCATGATCAACATAGATCTTGTTCCTCATTGGTCATATAAATATACCATCAAGGAGACTAAGGAGATCCTTATGTATTTTAAAATTTTAAAAGTTAATCATGTTTTAAGAGAAGGCATTATGTCAAATGACTTACTAACTAATTTGGGAGGTATTATAAAAGATTTAAAATGCTGGAATTTTGAGGGCATCCTCCCTCAAATGATAAAAAATAGTCTCAATGAAGAAGCAAGTGTTAACTATTAAGCCACTGTTGGTTGAATATTTTGCAAACTTGTGAGGTTTAGCAAAATGGTGGTTTCAGCCACAGTGTGTGAGTATAATACTCTCCTAATTTAGGGAAGGCTCCACCTTTTTACTAACTAAAATTAAAATGGATGAAATAACAACCTTTCCTCTTGTTTCAGGAAAGATTATGTTCTTTTCTCTTTAAAGAAAAGTAACAATAAATTTTAGAAAAACTCTTATAATAGTGTGCAATAAAATCGAGAGAAAGGAAATGAAATTTCCTGAAAGCACAAAGACTTCTGTCACTTCCTCCAGGACGGGAAAACAATTCCAAGCACAAAGTCTTGAGAATCTGAGATCATATCTACCCTTTTTGAAAGATAATTTAAGAACAAGTTGCAATATATAACAACACAAAGTCTGTAAGTAGAATGCATTCAAGAATCACCTAATATGAGAATTATTACAAGCACAAAGACTTGTAATTCTTCCCAACTTCTAATTATGAATTAAGCTAATTTAACCTTTCAAACTTATAGCACAAAGACTACAAGAAATTAGATCAAAGTTTTATCACAATAACTCCACAAGATCACAAGAATAATTCAGAAATTGTATCACTATGACATAAGAACATAGTAATATCATACAATAAGATTCAACACAAAGTTTGAAACCTTATATCCTTCCTTTGTATTGCTTGAAAATCAGGTTTACATACACAAAGCTTAAAGACTTATTTGTTGTAAATTTCTACAGAGTTCTCTCTTTATTGCTAAAAAGATAAAAATTACAAAGGACCCCCTCAAGTATTTATAGGAGAGAAGTCATGAGAAAAAGGTGGGAGGATCCCAACTAACTTGAGAAATTCTCTCAACCACCAACTACTTGTAATTGACTTATTCCAAATTACAATCCTAATTTATCTTGACTTGTAATTTGATTACATGTAATTACAATTTATGCTTTTACATGTAATTTGTCCAAAAGGAACAAAACTAAAAATTAAATAACACTTCAATTATTTCCATGGCTATCTTTGAAACATTGGAATTTATGAATGGAATTATGTAGTTCATCAAGATTTGGTCCTTGAGTGTTCTTGGCAACAACTATTTTGATGATGGTGTCAAAACATCTGTTGATTGACAATCGATGCTCTTCCAATGCAATCTGCATCTTATTAAGAAATGCATGATGATCTACAAATCTACTGATGGACTGTACGACGAAGGTTTCAACTTATAGTTCTTGATGAAATTTTGCTGTTAATGCTGAAAATATAGTATCTTTAGGAAGTGCTTCACCATTTTGATTTTCTAGTTTGCAAGATTCCTTTTCAAAGCTTGAAATGATATCATGTTCTGCTTCAACCACTATCTCTTGAGCAACTTGTATATCTGAAATGAACTCTTTGAATACCAATGTTTTGTTTAACAGGAGCTCTTCAGTCTCAATATACATTTCTCTGTTTGGTATTACTGCATTGGCACATAAGATTTCCAAATGTTCTTCATTCAAAGTATACCAACTTTTCAAATCTCTTTCCATAGATTCCAAGCTTTGTTTGAAAGTGTCAGAAGCTTGGCGTAGTTTCAATTTTACTATCTTTACATTATTCATCACATCAAGGCCCTTTTTAATCACTTGAGTACTTTGATTTATCAATTGATCAACCCAAGAATCAAATGCCCTTGCTTTTTGTCCATATTTTTCAATTTGTTTAATGGATTCTTCAGAAATAGAGGAAGACAATGAATCAACCATCCCTGAAGATTTGGTAATCTTTTGAATTATTGAAACAAGTTGTGCATTATCCTCTTTCAACTTTTCTTTCTTAGCCAAGAGTTCATTATAACTGTGTGCCAAGATTGTTACTAAACTTTGGGCATCTTGCATCATGCTAGTATGTGTTTGTTTGCCCAAATCGACCTTGGTGAATTTGTAGTCAGACACTTGCATCTCTTCTGGTGACTTGTCTGTAAGAGGTTCAGCTATTTTTGCATACTTCATCCTATTGTTGTCCACAACCACCTGTGAAACCATTTTGGATTTCTTTGCAACCTTTGGCTTAGATTTCTTCAACTGTTGGAAATCAAACACATCAGGAGAGATTGCTTTTTTCTTTCTCTTTAAAGTGACTGAACTCAACCATGGAGGAAGATCCAATGTATTTGCATTTGAAACAACAATTGTGGTTTGTGTAGAGAAAGATTCATTCTATACCATAGTTGTTACCCTAGGAGATGTCTCGGTTTGAATTGCAACAAGAGTTTGTTCAGATGGCGTATTGTGATCAGCATTAGCCATAAAGCAATCAAAACTTGTAGCTGATGTATCTCTCTGGAAATGTCATCTGTGATGTCATTGGATACATCAGATTGGTATTAAAAACATTCTCCAAATTATCATGCATATTCTCCATAGAAGTGGTCAATGTGGATGAAGTTGAAGTATGAAGAGCAACTTCCGTAGGAGCAATAGAATAAACAAAAACTATTGAGAAAGAATCAACATCACTATCAATTTGAGACATAGGAGACAATATTGATACTAGTGCAACATCAATATGTGGAGACATCATACTTAGAACAGTAAGAGATTCAAGAACATCTCCCTCTTGCTGATCAATGATTTCGATTTGCATCTCTTTAACTTCCTTCCCTTTTAATGTTGTTTTCTCCAAATGTTTTTTCACAACACGACTAACTTTTAACTTAATTCTGGTTCCTGAAGAAGAAGCACCTTCCTTGGATTTGTCTCTAACTTCTTATTTTAGTCCAATAGGTCCAGTTGAATCATCATCATCACTAACTCTGATTTTTATGGTTTTGACACCTATACTCTTAAGCCAAGAATTAGTATTTTCCAAAATTGATTGGAATCTATTAAAGATAGAACTAGATTCCTTATGAGACCATTGTATTGTTGGAATAGAAGCATCAACAACTCTTTGTTCCTCATACTCTGGATCTAAAATCTATCCATCATCAATCACTCCTTCTAGGATCAAGGTCAGATTAAGATCGATAATTTGTTCAATTGTGAGCCTGCAATAATCCATTATACGGATGTCCTTCTCTATTCAAAGATCCACCCAAATATCTTCAAGGTGATGTACATGTGTGAAATCTCTTTTTATTTTTTCTTTCATTCCTCTGTACTCAAAATCCGTTCTTGCCTTAAATCTTTTCAATTTGATCTCTTGAATTTCAATTTCCATTGCCTTTGCTTTTGAAGTAGTCATCAAAGAGTATCCCCCAATCTGCAATGGATTATGAGACGAGATACTTATTCTAGCTTTACGTTATACAACTTGTCGTGCATGTATTGTCATCAATTGCCTTGCAAGCTCCATTAAAATGATTTTATCTATTGGATATCTTGGAAGCATATATGGCTGATTTTCAAAACAGCCAACTCTCATGTAGGTGAAAGTGGGAAACTAGAGAAAGAGACAACCATATTCATTCACCTTCTTCCAAGCAGCCTCAGATACTCTATTGTTTTGTAAGGTCTTGTCAAATAGACACATGAAATGACCAAAGAATGCATCTTGGACTCTTCTGTAATGAATTCTACTTGGTCTCAAAGGTAGCTAATCATAATACTCCCAAACTGGAACTAGTGATCTATCTCCCTTGGTGGAAAGGCCTGGAAATTGTCTCAATGAAGCTGCTATGTAGACCAAATAGGAGTTCATGTAGAATGTGAGTGTAGTGGGAACTTGTGCAAGTTGCTCACATAAACTATCGCTGATTATCTCACCCCAAAATATTGGGAGTTGTGCCTTCCTTATCGCCACTATGAACTTGTACATCCACTTCTCAAAAACATTAGAAAATTTCAACCCCATTATCTTGCTCAAGAGTGTGATTATATCATCGATCTCTTCTTTGAATTCAAATTAATATAGCTTGGGCCACCGAGACAAACAAGTTCGATGCTTTAGAAGCCATTAAGTATTGATATGTTGTATACAATTTGCTTTCTTTTGTTCATAGTGATCAAGAACACTCTTTATTGAGATGTTTGAATATATTGGTGCATCTGGAACTCTGAAAATTCTATTAATGGTTTCTAGATCAAGCCTCGTGACCACATTACCGTCATCATTTTTGATAGTTATGGATTCTTTGTCAAAGCGAGCTGCACATGCAAGGACAAACTCCGGTTCTAGGGCAACAATAGGAAAAGAGGAAACCAAATGGATGTGACTTCTTAGCAACAACTGCACATCATATGAAGTTGATTTCTCAGTTCTCTTAAGAAACTCAGACATATCAACATGTTTGATCTCCGTGTCTCTGATTTATTCGATGTTTGAGACCACATGAGATGAAGGAATTTCATTCTGATACTTATGATACTTGTACTTCATCTTTTTGTTTGGTGGAGAAGCTAGTTCCTCCATCATTGAACAAGAATCTGCAAGGTTGTGATGAAAATTCCATAAAGTTAAGATGTCATCAACATTAACAAGTGTAGACATGGCGTAGACTCTAACTCAAAGTGGTGTTCTTGCTGTATGAGGGCAGAAAGTGAGCATTATAACTCATTTCAGATCTTGGAAGGTTGATTGCAAGTGAAAGGGACATGTAATTTTCATGGTAAATGGAAAAGTTAGATTTCATCTTTGAAAACTACAAGTCAAAACTTTCAACTTGCATTTGCAGTCAAGCTCAAAAAGTCTGACTTTTAGGCACTTATAAAGCATTTCAGGATTTTGAAAGTTGGCTGCAAGTAAAGTGTATAATAGGGATTTTTGGAAGATTTTGCAAATGAAAAGTGCAAAGTAAGAGAAATAAGAAGCTATTGCAAGTATTTTTATTTTCAAAACTTTTACTTGCATTTTTGACAAAAATTTCCTACTTGCAATGAGTTTATGAAATCCCAATTTGCACTTTTAGGGCATTATTTTTCATTCTTTTATCTTTTCTAGAAAATGACAATGAGATTATGGAGGAATGGATATGTGAAGGAGATGAAATGAATATGAAAAACAAATGAAATGAGAATGAAGGGCAAATGGAGTAAATCATGATGACGTTTTTCAGCTAATAAATGGCAAATGAATGACAATGAAAAATGTATCTTAGCAAGATGAAGGCATTTAGAAAATGAATGGCAATGAAAAAAAAAAAAGTGTTTTGGAATGAAGAATAGCATTGCTTGAATGGCATAGGGCATGAAATGAAAATGTGAAACACGTTTTAGTGAATGAAAGGCGTTATGAATGGTGTTGAACTAAATGAAAGAAAACGTGTTTTATCAAAGTACGTTTTGGAATGGCGAATAAGTAATAGCATAAAATAATGACATTTTTTAATTAATGAAAGGTATGTGAATGAAATGAGAGGTGTTTTCAATGAAAGGTGTTGGAAACACAATTTTCATGTAAGAAAAGACGTTTTTACAAAAAAAAATTGATTATTAGGTAAACAACAAACAATGGAGCCATGAAATCATAAAGCAAACACACTAAAACAAAAAGAAACTATGAAAGAAGAGAGAACATACTTGCAATACAAAGATTGCAAATTTAAAAGAGGAAGAAACCCTAGATGCCTTGCAAAAATGCAGCTGGGAAGTTTGAATGATTTGTCACAGTTGAGAGTCTTCTTATTGCAGCCAAACATTCAAGATTCTGCCATGAAAAGAGGAGAATAAGCAAACTCAAACACAAACAACTTCCTCCATTAATGGCATCAGGATTTTTATGTCTCAAAACAAGCAATGAAGTGACTTCAAAAGATATAAGTTTGAATCAGAACTTTTGAAGTGAATTGCAAGCTTGCACCAAGTAAAATCGTACTTTTGAAGAGCAATTGCAAGTTTATTCGCATGAAAATACTTTAATCAGGCTTTTTTATGGATGTTGCAAGTTACTTTATATTGAAATCGGGCTTTTGAAAGCATGTTGTGAGTTTATTCACATGCAATTGGACCTTTTTGAAGTCATTACAAGTGACTTTATATTAAAATTAGACTTTTGAAGACTCAAAACAAGTGAATTTTTTTTAAAAAAAAGACTCAAATAGGAACTTTTAGACTTCATAACAAGTAACTTAAGTGAAATCGAAATTTTAAAGACAAATTGCAAGTTCACTTTTTAAAAAGTAACTTCTAATGTGCTCTAAAAGTTCCTATACCTGTAAGTTACTTAAAAAGTTCCTACAAATAATTGAAAATGAAAAAATAAAAACAAAAAGGCTTGCAATAGAGATAAAAAGTTGCTATTATTGACTTGCAATAAGAAACTAAATCTCCTACTTGCATTAATGCTACAAAAACCCAAAATTGACCAAAAATGTAAAGAAAATGACTCAGGATTTCATGAAAATGATCAAGAACGAAGAAAAATGGATATCCAAGGAAACCATGTATCTAAAACTAAAATTTTCCAATGTCTTCACTTCGTAAAACGTGCCTTAGTAAAGAAAATTCTAATTTTATTCAAAATTTAAATAGGTTATCCCAATTTTTAACAAGTTAAAAACCAGAGATAACAGCCCCTACCACTACCATTGAGTTGTTGGTGTTTTGACATGAGTGAATTTAAGGAAATAATTATTAGGTTTCATGCCCAATCTATCCATATGCGCTTAAAGTTAAAGTATTAATTTTGAAATGGAACCTACTAGAACCAAAATGAGTTAGGGAAGAACTAAAAATTTATTGGCCTCCAATATCTACATAAGCATCACTATGTGTTTCCAAAGATCTAGAAATTTGACCATGTGAGGAGATCTCAATAGAGTTGAGCCCATGAATTGCAAGAAAGTGAAAAATAATGTGGAGGTGTGGGATATATTTTACAAGGGAAACCTCTCATGCTACCTTGAAGCCAAAAATAATCATGATCTTGTTCTACCCAAGGAATTTACCTCTTCATGTAAAGTTGGTTTGGTCTTCATCGAAGGCATCTCATTCAAGGTCTCAAAGGACTTGATAGCTTTGGCTACAAGGTTCAATATGGAAGGAAGGGAAATTTAGAAGATGAACAAGAACCACAACCATGAGGAAATGAACAAATTCTTGAGGCTGGGAGATGAAGTCAAAAGATTCCAAAATGAATTCAAATGGGATGATATTATAGGGTCCTAGAAAGATGTTGTAGAGACCTTAATGTGTTATATCATGCGGGAAGAAATATTTAAAAGTTTCTACTCTTACCTGTTACCCATGTTGAATCACTTAATAAATGACATTAAAATTAATTATTTTTAATGCATTTATAGTTATCTTGAGGAGTCAATTAGTAAGGTTTTAATGGGTAAAAATGGTTTTCCCCTTCACCAAGGGATCAAATATTATTTATACATATTCCAATTGGCTTGAACCCCTACCACCCCTTGTATCCTCAGAATCTATGATTCCTCTCTAGCCCCCCTGTAAGAACTTATGAAAAGCAAGAACATGATCAAGAGACTAAACATAGCACAAAAGAGAGAGACAAGATGAGAGAATATGAAGATTGTATTCTCAATATGCATGAAGATAGACATGTACAAGGCTTGCTTATAAAGACAAGCTAGGACACAATGAAGGGCTATGAATGAGACAAGTGTCCCAATCATGTGTGTGGTAGGTAGAGAGAAATAATAGATAATTCCATGAAAGGTGGATCACCCACCTAAAGTGGAATTACCATGCCACGAAAAGTGGAGATAAAAAGGTGATAACTAGATCACACCACAAAGAGTGGAATTTCTCCTACACACACTTCCCTAGGTGTCCAACTCATATCTCTCAATGAATGCACAAACCTAGATGTAAGATGCAAATAACTAGGTGTAACAAGTGCAACCTATAATGATATGCATTCCCTAAGTAAGCTTAAGTAAAGTGTAATAAGTAAAATACTTATTTACACCAACACCCACAATGAGTCTTATGGGGGGCCTTAAAAAAGTAAGCCTAAGGTCTCTACAACTAAAAAAAATATATACCACCTAGGTGGTGAAAATTATTGTGCCCTCTTCATAGCTAGAACCCTTTCATTTTTTAAGTTCATTTGGATAAGGGAAAAAATATTAACATAGATGGATTTGGAATCTCTAAGAACTCCAATACATCTACTAATTTATTCTCAAGGAGACCCCTACTATCCACCCCAATGTTTAACCAAGAAAATGATGGATTGTTGGTATGTGGTGACTAATCATGCAAATAATGTACACTCTTTCCCTTTTTTTTCTCGTCAAGGGGTCGATAGTTAATTTTTGTTAACCGACAAATGAAAAACGACTTTGTAAAACCCTAATTCTATAAGCTTCTAAAAAGCTTGTTATAAGTAACTGGGATGTAAGTTGTGGCGCGGTATTCGCGAGATTATAATTTGTTTTTCACTGGATAATAAAATCATTTGGTGCCTGAGTTTTTGTGGATGTATCCCATATTGGGTGAACCATGTTAAAATTTTGTGTTGATCTCTTTTGTGTTATTCTTCATTGTTATTTCCGGGTTATTTAATTTGCATATAATTGTTAACGTTTATTGCTCTGATCTGCCTGATCCCTAACATGGATTACCCCCAACCCCACCTCTTCCATGACCCTTGATAAAGACAAAATATCTTTGGTGGACCATTCTACTTCTAATACTCCTAAAAAGGTGGACCCCGAGTTCTATCTTTTGGGAGGTTCTAAATCTCCAACACAAAATTATGAACTTTTAAAAGGAAATCACTAGGATTATTTTATCATGAAAGAGAAATTGGGGACACTACAAGAAAAAATTTAGCTATAGAATAATGTATTAAGATGGATGATCACCAAGAAAATAACATCCAAGAAAATAATACAAGATATGGAAATAAAATTGTACAAAAGCAATAAAGAGTAGAAAGGTGACATAGTGGGCAATGGAATTTGGGATTATGCTTGAGCTCCTAATATTTTTAACTCCTTGAGATCTCTAATTCATCCTGATGATGGATCACGTAGTGTGATCTGAAAGGTTGATGTAAAATAAATAGCACACAATCAAAGCCAAAAACTAGCTCAACATAATTTGACATGGATTGTGGAAACTTGATATAATTGGCTAAATGGCAAGCTGCTAGTGGTCTGTAGAAGTTGGTAGATCTTGAGCCTTTCTATCTTTTTATTGTTTTAAGTTTGTTGCTCTAGGATGTCCCCTTGTTATGATTTGTATTTCTCTCTGGTTATTTTTTTAGACTATGTTAATGTTTGCTTATTGGAATTTAGTCTCATTTCTCATGAGACTCAAAATATTTGCCTTTATGGCCTTTTTGTTTAATAGGGTCAGGGTCTTGTAATCCCATTTTTTATAAATATAAAAAATGAACTTAAAAGAAAAAATAATAGAAAAATATTGTTATAAATCATTGTTTTTTCTTGATATTTATATTTGAACTCTCTTTAAATAATTTGGATACTTAGGATATAGTACACTATCATTTTCACTTTCCAATCAAATTCAATCTTGAAACTTTCTTGTTTCTACAAGTATAGAATTTTGTGATAATTCTTCCCTAGTTAATTGTCACTACATAATGATATTTATTTATAAATAAATATTGGTACATAGAAAACTTCAATCTACATGCAACTATTTTAACAACATTCATTTTTTATATTGAAGGTTGAACCTATCAATTAAGTTGTGATTAGTTGCTAAAAATTACTTTGGTTCTTTCAAAATATTTAACGAAGCATACACAAAGGATGATGTAGGAATGTGAAGCCAAAGTTGAATATGTGAGATGATATTAGGGCACCAAGTGGAATGGTGCAATTTCATATCTATTCCCGCCTACCCTTATGAATGGACCAAAGCTTCATTGATCATTTGATTCAACCCTATAACTATCATATTAAATCCAATGACACCCATAAATCATTCTTTATAAATTTGACATAGATTCAAAGAAAAAATTGACGCCTAGGCCACCACAATTACTATTGCACAACCCTATTATTGATCTGTCATCTCTAGGTTGCTATTTCAATAGAATTTTTTTGCATTTTCTCATCATTGCACAAGATTCCACAAGCCATTAAGGTATGAAAAATTGAAAAAAGGTAATTTTCTCATTGTTTTAGATGTTTTCAAATCTCAAAAGGGTGATTTTGATATGTAACATTTATCATAATGATGGCTAAAGCATGGGAAATCATTGTAGAATCAAATATATATTCCTTCTCCTTTACAACCTGATTTCCCAAATGACTAATCTATATATGCAATTTATTCACTCATTACATGTGTTGGTTCTTTGGGTTTTTGTTGGTCATGGTGCATATCAATCCAAGGCTTTAATATAATAGTTTATCCACCATTAGAGTTGCTCTCTAAGTTGTAGAGAGTTAGTTATTATAGAAAATGTGTAACAATTGTCTCCTTGACTAGTCATTGATATTTTGGATTGTTTGTGAACTAAGGGGTGTGATAAACCCTCTTATTATAAAAAAAAATCCACCACATTTACTGGTGTAGATATAACATGTATTTAAAAATGTTACAATATTCAAATTTATTACATAAATTAGTATATTTAATGGTATTTTACTTGTTGTAGATGAATAATGGTGAGTTAAAAGAAGGATTATTAAGTAGAAGTGTTTATTTTGTATCATACCTTTGCTATCATTTGTTGTTCTTTGCTTGTCATGATTGGATATAACTCAGTTACCCAATAAGGCATTGATCAATAGGAATCTCGGTCTTCCACACCCATAAAAAAAAATAGAATCATCCATTAGTAGTATAGGAAGTAGGAGTAGATTGGTATATTGTTTTTTATGATTTAGTATTGCAACCAAGAATAAATATTAAGAGAAATAAAATGTTGCATTATCAATGAATCATTTACAAAAAATTATGCCTTGCTAATGTTAGAGTTAGAAAATAAATTATCTTATGTAATTACATTATTGATGTCATTTTAAGACGTGTGTAAAGTGTTTGAATCAACTATAGTGAGTTTTTTATATATAGTTAAACTTAACTTAGTTGTAGCCTTTGGGGTTAAGTTTGCATTTGGGTATGGTTGTTGATTATATAAATGTCCATTTGTTTGATTTAAGTGTCTATTTAAGCATACTGCTAGGAATACCCTATTAGTTTTAAGTTGATCCCAAAGAGTGGGAGAGATATCCACTCTTATATATTAATATTTAAACATCTTGAGTCTTTTGTCAAGCCTTTATTCACCTTCTCAAATACAAACCCCTAGCCTTTAAGGTGGAAATAAACTCTAAGATTTGGGACAATTATTTTGGGACCTAACAACCTCTAAACTAGTTGTAACACCACTACACAAATAAATATTATTATTCACAAAACATTCTAAATCAATGGATTACCAAATGGCAACCTAAATACCAATCAGTAAACTAAATAAATCATTGATAATTCTTGTGCTATCTTCACATATATTCCTAAACCATTGTTGAATTTTTCTTTGATGAGATACCAATTCATCAATTTATTCGTTTGAGGTCCCTCATCTATCCTTAATGGTGAATTTATTTTTTACTTTGTATTGGCCAGGTGGACAAGATGAGCAATATAGGTTCTCAACTTCCTATTCGATGTTTTAATATTGCCTTTACCTTACAATATTTTACTAGCATATTTTTTTTTTTGTTGTGATGAGATGTAAGAATTTAATGTTACCTCTTGTTCACTAGTTCTAAATTGGCCTTTGAAAATTGGAAATGAACAACCTATAAACCTTGGACATTATTATTCATGTTGGGAACAATAATTTCAACAAAAATGAACCCTTCCTTGTTCTTCTTAAAGCTTGTTTATATTTTGCTTGTTTTGATGTTTTATTTTAAAATTAAATTGGAAATTACCTTTAGATTATGTGGTAGTTCAAGCACTAATCTTCTCTTCTTGTTCAAGTTTTCCTTTGCTTATTCTTGATCTTGACCTTATCATTTCTTTACTGGGAAAGATTATCAAAGTTGGAGATGTATATATGATAGTTTTGGGAATTCCAATAACTTCTTCGCATTGAATATTAGTTGTATATATAAGATTTTACACTCTTATCTCAATTATTTGAGAACTATTGACGTGAATGAGTGAAGGTCATTTTAATATTTTCTTAGGAAATAACTTCAATTTATCAAGCTTTGAACTTCCTTCCACTTCACTAGATTATTTCATCTTAATTTTTTGGTTCTCAACTCTAATAATTAAGTCTCTTGGAGTTGTTTCTTTACTTATTTTTTATCTTTCTCTTTGTGTGATAACTCTTGCTTGTTCACTTATTTTCCTCTACAATAATCTTTTTGACCTATTCATGACTATGTTGTTCATCCAATTTTTAGTTATACCACTTGAATTGGATAGTCAACTAGATATAACATTTGAATGTCTCCTCTTGAAATTAAATAGATTGAGGTACAATATCTTCACTCAAATCCTTTAATTCAGTTGATACTTGGTTACATGAAAATTCGAGTAGTCGATCCAAAGTTATTATGTTATTTCTCCTTTGATGTGCACCATACTTAATGAGTAGATTTTCCCAATGGTCTTCAATGTTAAGTACATGTACAAATTTAGTCCTAAGCCTTTGGATCATGATGTATTTGAAGTTAAAACACCCATTCGTTTAATAATCTTTGAGATTGAGTTTAGAAAACTCAATACCCCTATTCTTAGAATCCATACCATTCACTTAGTTTGTCCTAGAAATACCTGTGTAATTGACAATTGTATACAATATTCCATTAAAAAATAGTGGTCACTTTGGTAGAAATCTTGCAGGTATATTCATTGAATCTACATAATCTAATGTAGGAAAATGTAGGAAATTGAATAAATCAATCTTTCCATCCCATGATAACCATTATAGCTTGATAGGCCTTGGGATTTTCTTTATGTAGAGGAGATTGAATAAATCAATCTTTCCATCCCATGATAACCATTATAGCTTGATAGGCCTTGGGATTTTCTTTATGTAGAGGAGATCCCGTTTGGTTCATGCTTCTGGAGAAATATTTTGCTCTGTATAGATGTGATTGCTAAAGGTGTTAAGTGGTTGTTGGGCGATGGGAATAGTATTCTCTTTTGGGATGACATTTGGTGTGGGGATTGCCCTCTTATTTCTCTTCCTTGGGCTCCTCCTATTGGTCCCCTATGTAAACATTTGTTTGGAGTCAAGGTGGCAGATTACTTTGAAGATGGGGTTTGGAAGAATTTTGATGTTTGGGACCAATCTTTGAAAATTCTTAAGGACTTCTCATGTAAGGTTCGCATTCCAGTGTTTCCTAGGCATGACAGAGTGGTTTGGTCCCTGTGTGCAAGTGGTAATTTTTATGTGGCCTCTACTTTTTTGAATTCCCTAGTTACTCTGAAGTCTTTTCTGTTCTGGGGGAGGCTATGGAATAAGCAGCTTACTCCTAAGGTGAATGTCTTTTACTGGTTGATTATGCAAGGTAAAATCCTTACGATTGACAATCTCTGCAAGAGGGGGTTTTCCATTCCTAATAGGTGTAAGCTCTATGAAGCTAATGGGGAGAATGCTTTTCATATCCTCATTAGGTCTGATTACTCATTCGCCCTATGGAGCAAGCTCCTTAGACTTTGGGACTTGGGATGGGTCTTTCCAGACTCCTTGGCTAATTTTTATGATCAGTAGAAGTTCCCTTCTTATTCTCCTGTGTAGCATGGGCTTTGGGATCTTATGGCCCTACATATTTCCTGGGGACTTTGGAAAGAAAGAAATAACAGGATCTTTCAAGAATCCAAGCTGAAGGTTGAGAGTCTTTTCGTCAAAGTTTGTCGGGCTATTCTGGAGAATTTCACTCTTATTAGATCTGACTCTGTTCAGTGTGATCTGGCTATGTGCCTTACTGGATATGATCTTAAGATGATTTTGAATTGGAAAATTTCTTTGGTTCCTGTTATCTCTCCCAAGGCTAGCTCTGTGGTGAGGAAGAACACAAGATGGTAGCCACCCCCGATTGGGTGGATCAAAATCAATTTTGAAGGGATAGCGAAGGGGAATCCTGAACCTACTAGATGCAGGGGGTGTTAAGAGATAACTTTGGCTGACTTCTTGGCGTGGTGGAACTCCCATTGGGTACTCAAAATAATCATCTTGCGAAGGCAAAGGCTGCATTCATGAGTGTTAGATATGCTATTAGCAAGGGGTTTTCCAAAGTTTGGGTGGAAGGTGATTATATGAATATCATAAACTATTTGCATGTTACTCATCCCCAGAGTTGGAACATGGATCAGCTAATAAAGGATACAGTAATGATGTTGCAATCTCGTGAAGAGACCCGCATCTCTCATGTTTATCAGGAAGGAAACTCTCTTGCCAATTTGGCTTTCAGCCTTAGTGAATTTTGCTTGTGGGAGGAAGGGTTGATCATTCCTGAGGATGCTAGAAACATTTTAAGAAATTATGGCATTGGATAAGTTGTTGTGGCTTTTATTGCCTTGTACTTCTTCCCATCTAGCATGCTTTCTGGGTGTTTTATGGGTTTTGCACTTTTTTATAGGTAGCTTTCACCAGGGTTTTGTGTGTTCTATTTGGGCTACAATGGGTGGTGATAGAAGTTGAGTTGAGCCACATTCATGCGGTGATATTTGGAGGAATAAGAAGCTCTGGAACATCCTTCATCATGGAAATTTCACTCCATTTTTTGAGAGATTACACGATCATGACCATAATGCCTCGGCCAAGTTTCTCTTGCTTTGGAATAATCACAAGGTGGTGTTGAAGGGATGGAGGTGGAGGTGAATGAAGAACTTATTGCCACTATTACTAGCATGTTGACTATGGGAAGGAAAATTTTCAAAGACAAAAAGAGTAATGAAGAAGTGATGACCCAGTTTTTAAGGATGATGAGAGGAATAATTTGGTCAAGTTGGAGTGTTGGGGCTATGATAGAACCTCCCTCAAGAAAATTTGGGCTAGGGTTGCGGAGGTGATGATGCGATATGTGACGCTGGAAGGGAGATTTAAGGCTCTTCTTGGTCATGATTTCACTCTCTTAAATCACTTCAGGCATGGTTTGTTTATTTCATTTCCCTTCTTCCTTTAATATTTGTTGGAATCCTTAGTGTATGCTCATCTGAAGAATAGGAGAGCCCCTGTCCTCCATGAAGGTCTTATTTTACTTATTATAGAGCATGTCCAATCTCTAACCCCAACTCAAGCCATCAAAGGCAAGGAAGAGGTTTTTAGTGATTTATCAGAGTCGTCAGATTTAGAATCCTCGTCGGAGGAGGAAGACTAGGATGAGGATGAGGAAGATGTTTTCCCTGCGGCTGTGCCTTCGGCTTCCAAGAAAAGGAAGGTGGTGGTTTTAAGAGTAACAAGCTCCTAAGAGGTTGGCCTCTTCTGGGAGTGATGATACAGAGGTTGGGTCAGATGGGTCCTCTCCCAAGGCTACAAAAGTGGTTGTTGGTAAAGGTGTTGTTGGTGGGGCTATTGAGGTTGGGGCCTAGGTTAATGTTGGGTCGGTTGAGAAACCAAGAAGATTGTCAAAGAGATTGGCCAATTTGAAGAAGAAGGCTTCTGTAGTTACGACCATGGACCCTAAGGAGGTAGAGGAAGGTAAGGTTCCTGCAGATAAAACAGTGACTATGGAGGATTCTCCAGTTCATGACATGCCGAAGGTGTCTCTTGTGAAGGAGGTTGGGGATTTGAATGTGGAGGGGGAGGAAAAGAAAAATGTTAATCCGCCCTTGAAGATTGATCCTCTTTTAGAGGATTTTTCATACCTGGATGAGGATGATACTTCTATGTTTGGATTGCTAGACATGGCGAGGGTTGGGGCTATGGGAACCTTCAAATTGGCCAAATGGACTTTGCAAGAATTCAATAAAATTAATATTAAAATAAGAGGCTTAAAGGAAAATATGTAGAATGTTCAGAAGGCCTCTGTGTCTGACATCCTCATTGATAGAATGGTGGAACTGGAAAGTTCGTTTAATTATTTCAAGGCATTGTGCGAGGATAGAATGCAGACCCTTGAGGCCAAGGTTGTTGGTATTAATGGGGATATCAAAAAATTGTTGCAGGTAAGGCGTACCTCAATTAAGAATAGTGCAAAAGCCTTGGAAATTCTCTTTAAGAAAATTGGGTAGCTTAGAGAAGATCAAGTTTTCTTCTTAGAGATCATGGAGAAATAAAAAATGGCTAAGGGTAAGGGTAAAAAAACTGTGAAGGATGATGAAAAGGTACCTGTTGGTAGAGGTTCGACTGAATGAAAGAAATATTTTGATGATGAGAAAAAGGAATTGCTGGATATGGTTGAAAAACATAAAAACCAACAAATTGAGGTGGCCAAAACTCTGAGTGGCCTTAACTAGTTTCTTGTTTCTTTCTGTTTTTGTTTGGTGTTTGTCTTTTGTCTGTTGTTTTGCTAGTGGGTGCCGCTGGTTGTTGATTGTCTTCTTTTAGTTTAGAACCTATGGTGGTTGGTTTTTTGGCTATTGGGTTGCTGTTGGTAGACTCTTGAATATTTTTTGGAGCAACATTTTGTTTCTCATGTAAAGGGTGTCGGGTCCCTTCAAAACCTATTTTTCCTTATTAATCAAAACTATTCTATCTCGATATGAGATTCATTCACAAGTTTCATTGTCTAAATATTTCACCATGAACTTGATGAAAACATCATTGAATATATTAAAATATTTTGTTTCCTTATTAGTATTCCAACCATGAATACTTTAATTAAAATCATCCTCATATTTGCATATGATTAAGTGGTAAAAACTTATTATCTTACACTAAAGAGTAACTTGGATAAGATAGCTTATGAAAGGTCTTGGTATCAAAGAGATTTTTCAATTGAATATGAATAGAATTCCTAATTAAATGAGCTTAATCAATGTACTTTATTCCATCACAAATGTGGGTGATCATGTAAAACATTCATTTTTTGAAGGCTTTTTCTTCCACTTGGTTGATAACTCTATTAAGAATAGTGGTCATTAGACCAATTTATTCTTTCAAATTGCTTTAGTATAATGTTGGTAGGTAGAAGGGTCTCTTGGGTTCTTTGAGCCACTTCTG
This sequence comes from Sequoia sempervirens, assembly GCA_007258455.2. Lineage (NCBI taxonomy): Eukaryota > Viridiplantae > Streptophyta > Pinopsida > Cupressales > Cupressaceae > Sequoia > Sequoia sempervirens. Next base: position 168,357,636 of record VDFB02000015.1, on the reverse strand, counting down.
TGCAATTTCCTTTTGGCATTCTTGTACATTATTGTCCCAACATTTTTTTATTCTTTTAGATCAAGCATTTGTCTCCTTATAGAGCCATAATATAAAAATAGATTCAAGTGTTTCAACACCCAATCAACATTTTTTTTGGTTGTTGAAATAAATGATCCTTTAGGTGTTAGGATAATAGTAACAAGAACATGTTGTGATTAACTTAGGAGATTGAATAGTCATGGGAAGAGAAGTAACTTGGATGAGCTCACTTTCTACTAAGTTGGTTGTCAAATTATTTCTAGCTCCAAAATTTTCATTAGTATTCAAGTAAGTGTCTAATATGGTAATAATTGTCTAACATAATGTGTCTAATATGGTAATAATTGTCCAATAAGTGTGTTTTGGGCTCTATGGTATATTCATATAATTATATTTCTCAAAGTGACTTCTTTCTCTTTATGACTTAAAATATAAGAAAATTAAAAAGAAGAGCTTATTGTTTACTAAGAAAACAAGCTTTTAAAAGAGGTTTTAATGTGATAGTAGTGATCATTTCTAACAATAAAAAATTGTGATAAATATTGAGATTCCCGGACTAATATCCTACACTTATGACAACAACCTTACGTAATTTTGAATTACGTTTGACCATGATGCTTCAAACACAAACACATCCCATTTCAATGTCTTAAATTTATATTCAAAATGAAAATAAGGATGTAATATTTTATTTTGGACTCTTGATAGTTGAAGTAAAGTTTGTATGGGTTTAAGAATGAACATAAGATTTTCTAAAATTGCAAGATAGGTGGTGACATAATTTATCTAAATCACATGTAATTAGAGTAATGTTCCCCACCACCACCCCCCCCCGAAAAAAATAAAATGACTTTACTTATGTTTTAACTTGGTATTATATTGAGCATAACTATATAAGTTCATTGCTAATTGAGTCACCTTTTTAATGTGGTGATACAATGACTTAGCACTTCAAGTTCATTCAATGTTGGTGTGATTTTTTTGAATTGATTGCCATCATACTTGTCATTTTCTCCTAGCTAAGACATGGTGAAAGCACAATATTCATTTAATACTACAAATATTACACTACTAGTTACATTCTCAACACTATATTACCAATTGAGTCATACTTTTGCAATGGTTTATCTTTGGCACTGCTAACATAAACATGTAACTTCATTTTTTGTTTATGTTTTTATTTACTAGGTGCACATCTACAACCACTTAACCACTATATTTTATCTTTCACATTTACATTGCCACTAATAAAGGGAAATGGTCATACTTAGTTAAAATTTCCCTTTTCTCTTGTTGTGATTTTCCTCATATTTAACCACTTAAATTGCTCCTTCAAACTAGTTATGACAATTGAGAAGTACAACAAAACTCAGCACTTTAAGTCTCCTTGGTTCATCGGGCTTTCCTTAAACCATCACTATCTAAATCATCATTTTCACTTGAAGTGACTATTTGAACTTGGGTGAAAGTTCAAAATTGTGTCCTACTTTAATAAAAGAAATGATCAACATTGATCTAACTTTGTAACTTAAATCATTAGAAAGTGATTATACATTTTGAATTTTAAAATAATGTGAACTATGAAATATATATCTTTTAGTATATTTAATGTTCATATTATTTCTAAGTTTTTTTTGTAAAATTGACACTATAATGTAGTTACTAATAAAATGTAAAAAAATGAGGTTGAGTGGGACACACCTTTATATATAGTAAATCTCTTTTTCTTCCTTCAATTTTTTGTATTAATAAATTGAAACTTTAGTGCATTATTTTTTCTTCCCTATTTCAATAAATACATTTAAAATAAATCTTGAAGATTGTACAGTATAATAACTACCACGGCATGGAATTCTTCAAGGCTTTACTAAATATAGACCTACAAAATAACAAAGGAGGTACCTCTCTAACACCTTGTTTTCACCCAATCACTTTTGACAGTCACTAAACTTGAAACAAAACACCAAATTCACTGGTCATTTCACAGATTCAAGATTCATACCATACTGTTCTAAGAAACCCTCAAGAAACCCTTCCATGCACAAGACCTAGGGTTTGTTGAAAAACACAACTCCCGGGCTTACCAAATTCAAAAAATGCCCCAAACACATAATAAATACCCTATTCAAGGTCAAACAACCTTTACCTTGACTAATCTCTCAAAATTTCTTTGAAACCCTACCACAACACCATACTTTCACATAGAAAAATGCCATCACCAGCCCTAGGGCATCTTCCAAATATGACCAACATGATTCCACAACCTATCAAAACATGGGGACACTTAAATTATATCTTTTTAGACCCGTTCAACAAGAAATAGTGGAAAACAAAAAGTGGAATGGGTCAAGGAAACATTTTAAAAGACTTTCAACAATTTAAACTGTGTAAACATGGGAGCAGCAAAGAATTAATGAGAACTTGCTCAAAACTTAATTATATTCCCTCAAACCAGTCTCAAATGAAAGCTAAGTAAAACTACATAAAAATAGAATAATTTGTAGAGCAGTGTCTTATTGTAAAAGATCAAACAAAAGAAGAAAAATTCAAAAAACAATGTAAATTTGTAGAAAAACGTTCTTTTGATTGGAATTCTTCAAGATATCAACTAACCGCCTTGTTCGAGCCTTTGAGAGGCTTCTTATAGCATTTACATTTTATTTTCAACTTCCCCAATTTACATAACTAACTTTTGAAATATTGACCCTTCATATTCCTTCAAAACTGCATTTTTAACAACATTTTCCTTGACAACAATTACAACTTTTTTGTGCAACTTTTCTGAGGCTTCTTATAGCATTTACATTTTATTTTCAACTTCCCCAATGTACATAACTAACTTTTGAAATACTGACCCTTCATATTCATTCAAAATTATATTTTTGACAACATTTTCCTTGACAACAATTACAACTTTTTTGTGCAACTTTTACATATTTGACACCTAGGACTCCAAACTACCCAATTACATATTAAATGGCCTTTTTTTGACCTTATTTAGAGTAATTAAACTCAAAAAACCTTAATCTACCCTACTGACAACCTATCAAGCCTCTAAAAGTTCAAATTTTGACAATAAGGTGTAGGTGCTCCTACACCATACACCCCCACAAGAAAAGACTCATGCCACATGAGCTGCATCTGAAACCAATCTCTCCAAGTTGCATACATATTCCACTGGCCTGCAAACACTTTCCTCTGGTCCAAATTCGGTGTTGTCCTAATCTGCCTTGCATCTTCAACTTTGTTTGCTTTTGAATGTGCCTTTATCTCTGTCATCAGTCCTACCATCTGCCTTTTACCAGTACTTTGTTCTATTCTTGATTGTGTCCCTACCTTTCCATCCACAAACAAACTTTTTTTGGAGTCTTCTTGAATTGTCTTTACCCTTATTTCATCTCCATGCTTGCAACTGCCCTTACTCACTTGTCCATTATGTTTATCCATCATTGTCATTACTCTTACTGTCTTGTCAGTGTTTTGTACCACTTTTTTGTCCTTACAATTATTTGTACTCATTGTACCAGTAGATACTACTTTCCCTCTAATATTATTCTCCACCAAAGGACACACCAATGTCCCTACCAACACATTTTTAGTCCAATTAATTGTCAACAAATATGAAGCAACTTTTTTACCTGCTACCAAAGCATTTTCAGACCTTAAACTGACTGTGGCTCTTCCATTTGTGTCTTCCTTCACATATTTTACCAATTCTTTCTTCCCACACATTATCACTTTGGATTTACCCTTCTCATCTTCCACCAAAGGAGTTAAGAAAAACTTGCACCCATCCTTTACTATTGTATAGGTGTTCTCTCTACCATCATTTAGGGCTCACCTATCATATTGCCAAGGTCTACCTAGGAGTAGGTGACAACAATCCATAGGAAGAATATCACAAACAACACTATCCTTGTAACCTCCAATCTAGAAATCTACCACAACCTTTTCATTTACCAATAAAGATTGTCCATCACTTGACCATGAAACTTTATAAGGCAATTCATGAGGTATTTTTTTCAAATTTAACTTATTCACCATCTCAATAGACAGCATGTTTTTAGTTGATCCAAAATCAATTACAATCTTGCATACCTTATTCTTACACTTACATGTAGTTTTGAAGAGGCTCTTTCTTTGCAAAGGTTCTACCTCTATAGCTGCCTTCAACACTGTCTTTCTCATCATCAACATTTCCCCTATTTCAGGAGCAACCCTCAAAATTTTAGAATGATTACTTTCACACTCCTCTTCTTGAATGATTTATGCTCTCCTATCAATCCTTTTTTCACCACTTGATGAACTACCAATTCTTTTAGGAAATTTACAAGATGGATGACCATATTCATTTCATGTATAACATCTCCCTGCAAAATCATTAGAACTTCTACTAGCACTAAACCTTCCTCTACCTCTAAAACCTCCTCTAGTATCAACATTAATACCTTGCCCTTTACCTCTATCTGCTCCTTCTTGTTCTTCCAATGGCCACTTTGGTATAGGGATTGTTCCTCTACCTCTCATGTTCACTCCTCTTCCTATCACTGATTTCTCTTGCCTTCTTTTAAGCTTTTCCTCCACCTTGATTGCTAATTGGAAACATTCCTCAACAAATTTTGGATTAGCAACAAGTTCATCTTGTATATTAAATCTCAAACCACCTATATATCTAGCCACCTTTTTAGCCTCATCCTCATCCCTTCTTGATCTTATGCTTAGTTTGTAAAATTCATCAGTGTAGGCCTTAACATCTAGATCCTTTTGTTTAAATCCTTGCAACTTTTTATACAACTGAACTTCATAATCTTTTAGAAGAAATTTATCTTTCAGTTTTTACACCATCTTGTCCCAAGAAGTAATCCTTGATTTTCCTTATTTTCTTCTCTCTGCTTGCTCATAGTCCCACCATAAAAGAGCATGACCTTTGAGTTTAGTCTTTTCCACCTTCACCATATGTTCATCTGAAATATCCTCACTTTCAAAGTAATTATCCATAGCAGCAATTCAATCAAGCAATTCCTCTTCATTTAAATTACCACCATACATAGGAAGATCAACTTTTACCTTATGTTAATCACCTTTCACTGCTTTGAGCATCTTCACCATCCTCTGACCTTCAGGGTCTAGTTCCTCATCAACATCTTCCTCTATTTCACTCTCATCATTCACTTCTCTTATTTTATTTGTCTCCAAGGTAGCAAGCCTTTCCAACACTACATTATGTGACTCCAGAAGCTTGTCATGCTTCTCTCTTAGGTCCTGCAACTCTCTAGCAGCACCGACACCTTTTGGAGGCATCCTTACAACCTTGACTCTTCACCTTCTTCTTCAAACCTGCAAAAACCAACCACAAGGAATCTTTTCCCTATGCTCTGATACCACTTTGATGCAAGATAAGTGGTGACACTCACAAACAACTTCAAACTGATCAGTCCTTGACAAGAAATCAACCTATGCAACATAATTCCCACAACTTGTTTCAACTACTCAACAAGAGGCTTCTACAACAAATGGACTTATCTTTTAGAGAAGGTCATACCAAGGCCCAAAAAACATCATTTAAGACTTCACACAGATCCCCAATCATAATTCCAAAAGAAATCTAATGGTCTTTTTACAACATTATAGAGATTCATTAAACTGCCCTATTCTAAGGCTACTAAATTAGCCCAAAATAACAAAGGAGGTACCTCTCTAACACATTGTTTTCACCCAATCACTTTTGATAGTCACTAAACTTGACACAAAACACCAAATTCATTGGTCATTTCATAGATTCAAGATTCACACCATACTATTCTAAGAAACCCTCAAGTTCCATGCATAAGACCTAGGGTTTGTTGAAAAACACAATTCTCGGGCTTACCAAATTCAAACAATGCCCCAAACACATAATAAATACCATATTCAAGGTCAAACAACCTTTACCTTGACTGATCTCTCAACATTTATTTGAAACCCTACCACAACACCATACTTTCACATAGGAAAATGCCATCACTAGCCCTAGGGAATCTTCCAAATATGACCAACATGATTCCAAAACATACCAAAACATGTAGACACTTAAATTATACTATTTTAGACCCATTCCATGAGAAACAATGGAAAACAAAAAGTGGAATGGGTCAAGGAAACATTTTAAAAGACTCAACAATTTAAACCGTGTAAACATGGGAGCATCAAAGAATTAATGAGAACTTTGTCAAAACTTAATCATATTCCCTCAAACTAGCCTCAAATGAAAGATAAGTCAAACTACATCAAATTATAATAATTTGCAGAGCAATGTCTCACTATACAATATCATACAAAAGAAGAAAATTTCAGAAAACAGTGTAAATTTGCAGAAAAAACGTTGTTCTTTTGATTGGAATTCTTCAAGATATCAACTAACCACCTTGTTCGAGCCTTGGAGAGGATTCTTATAGCATTTACATTTTATTTTCAACTTCCCCAACATACATAAATAACTTTTGAAATATTGACCCTTCATATTCCTTCAAAACTGCATTTTTGACAACATTTTCCTTGACAACAATTACAACTTTTACATATTTGACACCTAGGACTCCAAACTACCCAATTAAATATTAAATTGCCTTTTTTGACCTTATTTAGAGTAATTAAACTTTAAAAACCTTAATCTACCCTATTGACCACCTATCAAGCCTCAAAAAGATCAAATTTTGACAATAAGGTGTAGGTGCTCCTGCACCAAGAAGATATGTTTCATCAAAAATAACTTTTAGTTCATTTTTTAAAAATTTACTTGTGTTGATAAGTTGGCTTGAAAGAGGACATAATTCTAAGCTTTCACCTACTTTTCTCCTTCATAGCATTATTTATTGCATTTATTTTACTTGAACGAAGTGTTGAAGAGACTTTGTATATCATTCAATCCCATTATCTTTGGCTTATGAAAATTGTCAATGTATCATCTTTCATTTCACCCTAAAACCTCCAACTAGTAAAATCTTGACTCATTATAGTTTTATGTTATTTATGCATGAGTTGTCCATAAATACAATTAGTAGACAACCTAATTCATGGCCTAATAATTAGATACATTTATGAGAAGGGTCATCTAACTGACAATATCTAACATGACAAGGATATTGACTATAGAAATAATTATTCATTTTTTTAAAGTTATAAATTGAATCTACACAAAAAAATTCCACAACTAGTTAGTTTGCATCATTCTCAAATTATTGATCATTTGTCTGGTATAATTGACACAAATTGAAAAATATTGATTTTAGTGTTCTAGTTAGGTTAAAAAGTGAGAATGTTTGGGAAATGAACCACACTCAAACTATAAAAGGACTAGTTACAAAGTGGGCTATTAGTTTATTGACAAAGTGTGCCAACAAAAATGGGATGTCTAAGGTTCAAGTCCTAGCTAGTGCATGAAAAATTAACATGGTATCAAAGCTAGGTCATAGTACAGGTGGCTCAATGGAGGTGTTGGAGAAATAAGCAAAACCTAAATTATAAAAGATCTAATCACAAATTGAGCTAGTAGCTCAATAGTCAAGCACCTTAGCAACAAATGGGATGTCCTAGGTTTGAATCCTAATTGGTCCATGGACTATCACCTAGATCAAAGATGTGGATGTGAACTTGACCTAGGTAAATCTTGTAACTACAAATTTGAACCATGAGCTTTTAAATTTTTAAATCATGTTAACAATCCCTCCTACTAGCCATTGTCATTATTTAACCTAGATTGACATTTGTGAATTTGGTTTGTGTGCTTGGTTATTGTATTTAAAGGTACTAAATCACATGGGAGATCAATCAAGGAGTTATATAAGGACTTGTCATAAAGCATATATAAGAGAATCGTACTAGAATTATTAAATCATTATATGAACACACTTCATCATATAAGTTCAATGCATACTTAATTTATTGAAAAATGAGGTGAAATTGCTACAAGAATAACTTGTGTACACATGTATGCATTTTTGAATTTTTTTCTTTAAACAAGGATTACCATAATATTTTTTATTTCTATTTTTCTGGTAAAAGGCAAAGTGCTTGTATAATTATATTAGATAACAAAAATTTTACAAAAGAAAAATGTCAATTAAAGAGGATAGCCTAGTTAGATCTTAATTACAACATTACATGACATTACACAACCACTAATCAACAAGCCAATAGGATTACCATGATATTATTAATGTGATTTCATAAATCAATAATAAGAAATAAATCAGCAAACCATGCCAAGAAAAATCCACATGAGAAAGATGACAAGTATGTATTAATCTTCAAATATGAGATACATCCACACATTAAGACTCTCTTCACTTTGAAAAAATCCAACAACACGTATTTACTAGTAAAAAATCTCATAATACTATTATCTCATGCCCCTAATTTATAGATAAATGGGAGAGGAATATCATAAAGAGTTTTCCTAAACAAATGCACCATAAAACTATAGTAAAATATAATAAATCCTAAGTCTAAAACAAAGAGGCTCTTATGGGAATAATAACTGTAACTCCCAATGATTCATGAAGAGAAAACCTCCATAGCAATAATAACTATCAACTTTGACCTATAACTCCTCCATAATGGCCCATATTCCAAGGTAGGTGTCTAAAATCATCGCCTAACTTATATGGAACCTCCCAATAACATTCAAGATGCTCAATAACTGCCATTAACAACTCTACCTCCTTTATGAATGCATATAACTATTACCTATTTTTCACTACGAGCTCAAACAGGTAGAGCTGAATTGAATTCATCATTGAAAGGTACACAAAAATTTCAAAATCTGCTGCTAAAGTATTCATTATTCATCATGAAGAATCAAATTACATTAAATTTTTTGCTAAAAATAGCTCAATAACTGCCATTAACAACTCTACCTCCTTTATGAATGCATATAACTATTACCTATTTTTCACTACGAGCTCAAACAGGTAGAGCTAAATTGAATTCATCATTGAAAGGTACATAAAAATTTCAAAATTTTCTGCTAAAGTATTCATTATTCATCATGAAGAATCAAATTACATTTGATTTTCAGTTTTTATTATGCTAGTACTTGTAACAGAAAATTGGACATTTGCATAACAAATGTTATTTTATTCACATTGTAAAAATCAAAGTCCCACACATGCCGTGGGAGTAGCTTAATCTGATTTATACAATGAAATGATAGGTACAAAATCAAATTGTATAATATACAACTATTGATAATGTAAACACAAAAAGGAGGATGGTTCATCATTGCCTGTAATGATGAAGCCATTGATGCTTGATATCTTTGAGTAGTTTTGTCGAAGCTCTTATGTCTCCTTCAACTTCAGTCTCCTTGAATTTTCTGCAAGATAAATGAAGATGATGTTAGAGATTTACTCTAAGCAATGATGAATCAAGATCAATCCTATGCTTACATTACCTACAAAAATATAACATACATTCAATCAGGCATCCATCAAATGATTTCATTGGTCACAAGGAAAAGAATTCAATGGAAGCTTTCAGCTTCAATTATTTTTGCTAACTTGTTTGTTTAAATGTGCAAGAACAGGTTCATTATGTTCGCGATCATTTTCATCAAATATGTGGAGCAAAATGGGTTCCCACAAGGGTTGAGCCTGACATATCAAGAAAACATCCTCTCATTCAACATTCATACATGAGAGACATCAAGTAGGATTGTTATCAAATAGGGCTACTGTAATAAAGAAATTCATAAAGCAGTCTCTAAATTCATTATGATGAAAATAGTTTGAGCAATTATTTTTATTGCTCATCATGCTAAAGAATGATCAAAATATATTAATGGATTATTAACCTCATTGTTATCATTAAAAAAGTAGATCACAAAAACTATAGGGGTACATTCAACAAAAATAGAGTATCATTATCAAGAGAACATTCCACATGATTATAGGACATCATTATTACATCTTGAATTCAAGAGGCATCATTCACATATCAACTTTATAATATATCATTATCTTTGTTTTCCTACAAAAGGACTGAAAAGGACCATGCTTTATACATATTTAAAAATAAGAATATCAGGAATTAGGCTACTTCATATTGCTTATGAATGATTTTATGATTGACAGGGATAACAGAGTAATCTGTAACAGTAAAGAAGGCGACAACCATGAATGAACAAATGCATATATACAAAGAATGAGTTACTTTTGATGAGCAGTCAAGCCATTGACAATTATTTCAAAAGGTGGAGCAGCCTTAATTTTTATGAGATTCAAAACTGAAAGACAGTTACTAATGTTTACAACAGTCATAGGAACTGGGAAAGCATCCTTGACTGTAAACAGGGCAGCAGGGTTATGAAAATGTAAAATCATCTCATATCACAGTGGTTTATACACAATGAGCAGTCAAGCCTTCAAGGAATAAGTCACATGATGACATTAGTATTTTCCTTACATATCAACTCTCACAGGAATCATTCACGAGGATTCAATAACACTTCTTTATCAATAGTTTTGTGCCAACAGGAAATTGCTATGCATTAAAAAGTGCCCAAGAACAACGTATGGCAATAGATCACAATTAATTTTCTCATTGCCTTCATGTTATAATAAGAATATGAGAATCCAGTTAAGCACTTGAGATATTTCATAGTAGAATGCAATCACTGGTGATTATCCCAGATGATATGTAAAGAAGAAGTCACTTTTTTTTAAATTTTTTTAAAGAAGTATTCAGAGACAAAACTACATGAATACAAAGAAGGTGACAGTTAGTGAGCCCATTTACATGTTAGGGGTACATTCAACAAAAACAGAGTATCATTATCAAGAGAACAATCCACATGATTATAGGACAACATTATTACATCTTGAATTCAAGAGGCATCATTCACATATCAACTTTATAAGATATCATTATCTTTGTTTGCCTATAGAAGGACTGAAAAGGACCATGCTTTATACATATTTAAAAATAAGAATATTAGGAATCAAGCTACTTCATATTACTTATGGATGATTTTATGATTGACAGGTATAACAGAGTAATCTGTAAAATCAAAGAAGGTGACAACCATGAATGAACAAATACATATACACAAAGAATGAGTTACTTTTGACGAGCAGTCAAGCCATTGACAATTATTTCAAAAGGAGGAGCAACCTTAATTTTTATGAGATTCAAAACTAAAAGACAAGTCACTAAGGTTTACAACAGTCATAGGAACTGGGAAAGCATCCTTGACTGTAAACAGGGCAGTAGGATTATGAAAATGTAAAATCATCTCATATCACAGTGGTTCATACACAATGAGCAGTCAATCCTTCAAGGAATAAGTCACATGATGACATCAGTATTTTCCTTACATATCAACTCTCACAGGAATCATTCACGAGGATTCAATAACACTGCCTTATCAATAGTTTTGTGCCAACAGGAAATTACTATGCATTAAAAAGTGCCCAAGAACAACGTATGGCAATAGATCACAATTAATTTTCTCATTGCCTTCATGTTATAATAAGAATATGAGAATCCAGTTAAGCACTTGAGATATTTCATAGCAGAATGCAACCACTGGTGATTGTCCTAGATGATATGTAAAGAAGAAGTCACTTTTAAAAAGAAAAGAAAAGAAGTATTCAAAGACAGAACTACATGAATACAAAGAAGGTGACAGTTAGTGATCCCATTTACCAATGATGCAATATATACAGTGACAAGTCTTCTTCATGAAAATTTTAAAGGATACACTTCTACAGGAAAAGATTCGAGTTACAGATTTGTATATACAGTCAAAGCATCAAGAAACAATTACAGGGATTCATTTTTTATGGAAACAACAAAGAGAGGAAGTCATTTCCTCCTTTTCATCATTCTCAGAGGGGTTTCAGAAGGACAACATTAGGAAATGTAATATGTACTGAAAGAGAATACCCAGAATGCAAATATGAGGCTGCAACTTTCAATCAAGAATATGAGCCAAAAAATTCTTTGTGTTTCTCAAAACTAGCATCAGATATGGAGATATGTATAGATAGAAGCTTCTTATTGTTTTTGAAAGTAAGATATATACAAAAATGTAGATGGGTTTTCTTTTTTTTTTGTAGAGATGGTGCAAAATTTTCAGAAAAATGAAAATGCAGTGAGGTTTTATTTTTATTCAAAATGGAGAAAACCCAGAAGACACCATGAAGAAAACAAAAAACAAGTGAGAACTTACCATCATGCACCTAAGGGAGAATAGACAAGTCTGTGACCGAGCTCTCCTTGAGCTTCAAAATTCATAAGTTGAGCTCACATAGCAACAAAAATATACACAAAAGGAGAAAATACATCAGAAATATATCTCATAGTCGCGGCTATAAGCCCGAAAATGCTCCTAAATCTGAGATAAAAGCTAGTTTTGGGTTGGGAATGATGTTTACTATTTATTCCCAACAACAAATCTTCAAAGACTCAGCCCAGGCGTAGCATAGAATGGTGTATGAATTTCAAGCTCAAACTCTTCAATGGCAGCCCAAAATAGTTGAAGAACAACAAAATAATAAGAGAAGAGAGTATGTTAGATATTATGCTACAGTCGCGGCCTAAAGTCTTAGGAAATGTACACAAAGCAGTCAAGGTACCTCCAAATTGTAATTGAAAACAACTTACCTTGTGAAATCAATAAGATTCAGCCCAGAAACAACAAGGTATGGTGGATTTTTGAGCTCCAAATCAAGCAAATTCTCAAAAACTCTAACTAGGTCAGTGGCCAGTCTTCATGAAGTTTCTCTAAACTCAAGTCAAAGAAATGATAATGAAATTTAGGTTTAGATAACTTTTGACTTGCAACCCTTATTCGATGATGGGGTTTTTTTATTATTGATTTTGGAAAAAATCATTATGTTTTATTTTTGTCCATGGCTTTGATTCTTAAGTCAAGATGACTAATATACATGGTGGTCTACTATTGACAAATGTTTACAATATGCATGATGGTCGGCTAGGATTATTTTATGGTGAATGCATATTTAAAATATATGCTAAGTGTATTGTATGAAGCTGTGAGATGGGAGTTAGGCTTTCTAATTTAACATTATTCCTCAATTTTATTTGCATTAATCAATGTAGGTTAATTAATTAAATGATGGATTTTAAATAAGTTAATTAAATTAGCCATCTTAAAATTCAAATAAAAGACATTATGTGAAGTTAAGTGCTAACTGGAGAACAAGTTAGTAAATCTAACTAGAGAACGAATTAATCATGCGAGTTATGGAAATTTTTGGCACTTTACTTCAGTTTCACATCAGATTATCAACTGAATATTGATCATACATAATACAAGGATGGAGTTTCAGTTATCATGGGTGAGTTGACAAGAAGAAGGCAGATTTTGCATGCTTGGACTCACTTTTTACAAATTTCCAGTTTAGTACGAGCTACTTTTCAGTTGTACACATTGTGACTGTGAGTTTGAGACCAAGTTCACTCGTTTTTGCATGAGTTTGAGCTCTTCTTTTGGAGATATTTTATTTTTCTTGGTATTTGCCTTGGAGTTATCATTTTTATACTAAAATTGACTTTCAGTTTCACCTTCATGCACTTTGGATTTTCCTCTCTTTGTATATAGTGGAAAAAGTTAATCTTTTTCCTCTAGTTCTTGTTTTTTGTCTTTTCCTTCAGCAAAGTGATTTCATGTAACTCAACTTTCAGAATTTAATAGATTATGTAGCAATCTTTACAGGTTATCTTAGAGTATCATTTGTAGAGTGTTCCTTCTTTTGTCATTGCAAGTTAAATATTTTCCTTCTTAGATTCAAGTGTTTTGTTTTGCGAACGTTTAGGATGCAAATTTAATGTGTTTGATATCATAACCTTTAAATTTCTGTCAACATTCGTGAATGCACATACACGAAGAAATAATCTTAGTTGTAGGTCATAAATTGTGTCTCAAGCATATCCATATCTTTAAGTTGTGAAAATAATATTTTCCTTCATGAAGAATGAATTATTAGGCCTTTCTGTGAATCATTAATGTAGTTAAATTATTCAATCTAAGTTGTGAAAGTAAGCCTCATGATGAATCAGTTGAGAATTAGTCTTTTTCTTTAAAGTAAATAGGTGCATCACCACAGTTTAGCTTTTCTAGTTTTGCATTAGATTAAGTTTTTTCCCTTTTCCCATCAAAGTTTCAAGTTCATAATCAGATAATCATATAGGAACTAGCCTAGAATCTGGAGGTCTATCTTTGCCATAGGATTACCCACAGCCTGAAGATAGTTCCCATGTTTCAACAAATTGTTGAATTTAGTCATTCAAGCATTCAGGTGCAATCTATTTGGCAACAGTAACAACTAATTCCAACATTCTCAAGGACTTTAAATTATAAATTTAATTTTTAATTACATCCTAGACATCCAAGGACACTTTTAAAGAGAGTTGGCATGCCTTTGTTCACAACTGATGATAGATATAAGTGTTTGTCACTATTCAAATTTGTTCTATGACCTTGGATAGATGTTTTTTTCCCTATACTTGGTTTCATGGGTAGATGTGTTTGTCCCTATCCTTGGCTAAAGTCCAATAAGGTCAATCCTAGCAAAGAAGCTTAGTGAGGCAAGCTTCACTATTATTTTTCACAAGTAGATGCATGTGTCCCTAATCATACCTTATATTTTTATGAACTATCAAACATGTTCACCAAGTTCTTTTAGTCCATCTATCCCAATTTGGAGAATTATGTAATTTTGGGGGGTGTTGAGATTATTTAATCATTCACATCCCCTTGAATAGGTTTGTTTGTTATGGTTTGTTAGGAGTACTTTATGAGATCCCATGAGTATTTTTATGACATGGAACATATTATTTGATCTGTAAATGACATAACAAAATGTTAGTTATATCAAAGAATTGTAAAACTCAATACACACCAACACCATCACCAATAAAGATACACTTAACATTTTTGTTCTTTGATTTTAAATACCTATCCTTCAACAAATGAACATATGCCTTGCAATCAAAAATATTAATATACTATAATGAGGTATTTTTTCTCAACCAACAGTCCATCAAAGTCTTATCTAGAAGAGTTAATGTAGGAGACTTGTTAGTCATGTGACAAGTTATAGCAATCCCTTATACCTAGAATTTTTGTTTCAATTTAACTCCACTAAGAACACTTTTATCCCTCTCCATCAACACAATTTTAATTCTCTCAGCAACTCTATTCCATTGAAGGGTATATTGATTTTTCTTATGCCTCTATATCCCATGTTCCTTATAGAATTTATAAAAAAATTCTAAATAAAACTCATCACAATTATCAATTCTTAAAACCTTAATCTTCCTACCAATTTAATTTTCTACAATACATGTTAACTCTTCAAAATTCTTAAAGATTTCATACTTCTAAGGAAATACACCCATGTCCTTCTAGTGTAGTCATATATTAACGAAACACAATACAAAACTGAAGGAATATTTAGAGGATAAAAAACATCATAATCAATCAGATCCAACACCATAGAAAATTTGTGGCAAGTTTAGTAAAATTGAATATGGTTTCTTTTGTTATATGCAATATTCATAGAAATCAAGCTTAAGATCACAAACATTTAAACCCTCTACAATTTTTTTTATTTTCATAATCCTTAGACCCTTCTCACCCATGTGATCCATTATTGAGTGACATAATGTTGCCTTCTCTATATATGACTTGGTCTTGGAAGTGAGAACACCCTTAGGTACCCAAAAATAATAATTATCAAAAGTGGATGGAAGACTCCTCTTTGTTATTAGTTCTAATGGTGAAGATGTAGATTTTGTAGATCTTTCCACTACGGGAACATAAAAACTATTCCATTTAGCTATGCATGCATCTAGTTGAAATAGAACACCCATATGAACACCCTTAGAAAGAAGCATAGACCCTCTCACTATCTTGCACACTCCACTTGAGAAAACAACATGCACAACCAAATCATTAAAAAATTATTTACATAAAGTAGGTTTCATGCCAAATTAAGGATATTTATTATATTGTATATCCTCTTCACTCATCCATCAAGGAATCAAATTAGGATTCTTCCATGGAAAATAACATCTAGATGAAATTCATTTCCATGGTAAATCTTCCTTCCACCATATTCTTTATACTTTAAAAACCAACCTTAACATTTGGTCATGTGAAAGGAAGCTTTGAAGTTTATCAAACATACACATTTTAAGCCATGTGCTTCCAAGGCCATGAAAAAGGCATCTCCATCATTTTGAGAAGACTTTTTAGACCCATCACTTGATCTATTTTCTTTTTCATTTTCTCCTTCTTGTAGTCTCTTCTAAAATTCCCATGCTTGTCATAACTCCAACATGTAGCCTTGATATTTTCAAAATATTTTGATCTATACTTGTCTTTCTTTTCTTCCTTTTTATCTTTCTCTTTCAATCTTCCACGAACAACTAAGGCCTCCTTTTTTGATTGAAATTTTTATCTCTATATCCCCTCAAAAATAAATGATGCAACTAAACCATCTATTTTGAATTTAGAGTAAGTACTCTTGATTTCCATCACAAAGTGATCCCATGACTCTAGAAAAGAGCATAAAAGTTTATGAAATGATCCTCCTCCAAGATATCTTCATTTTGAAAAAGTGTAACTAAGTAATAATCATGTTGAAATAATTTAGGTGCTTGGCCATAAAACTTCTATCATCCATCTTGAGCGTATACAAATTTTTTCTTAGAAAAAAATATTTACCAATGGCTTATCTTGATAAATCTCGCCTAACTTCTTCTAAAGGTCTATAACATTTTCTTCTTCATGTACTTTAAATAATGTAGAGTACCAAATAAAGCCTAATGAGATCCTTCACACTTTTTTCCTTTTTGTTTGTTTTCTTGTGAAATAGTAGTATGTGTATAAATATAAATACTCTAGCTCATAAATCTACATCCATGAGCATATCCTCCACCTTGAATTTTGAACTTCCAAAGCTCAAATTTTATGCCTGATAACTTCTCCATTTTTATCCTTGTTGTGCTTGTCATTTTTCTTGTATCAATATCTCCTTCTATGCAAGCTCACACTCAATATTTAAGCTTTGTACAAAAATCCCTTATCCCTAACACCTATAATTAGAGGTGATTAGACTTTGACACCAAATGAAAGGAAGTATAAGTGTCAAATATGCTTCTTACACTAATCAATGAGATGAGGTATATGCAAACAAATTAAATAATTGCAATTACAAAAAAAAATCCACAAAAAGATATACTACAACAAAATGATTTATGCGGGGAAAACTCTTTTGGGAGAAAAACCACACACTTCGAAGTAACTCAATGTATTATTCAACAATCAAAGGTTACAATACACTTATAGATCTCGAGCTTTTATAGGAGCATTGTAGATACTCCAAATCTAACACATCACATAATTAATTAAAATTTCTAATTCTAATTAATTTACCATAAACCATTATTCCTTGAAATTTCTAAATTAATTAAATATTTTTTTATTTAATTAACTATCTATATTCCTCTAATTAATTATTATTTTATTTAATAAATTTAATATGTCTTCTTCTTCTAAAGGTTAAATTAAATTGATTAATTAACCTTAGCTCCCATTCTTAATTTCTTCCAATCTTGTTAATTAATTAATCACTTCTTAAAACCTCCACTAATCTTTTTCTTAATTAAATATTCTTCCAACTCTCAAATTTGTCATCATTCACATGTGTAAGCTTGCACATTTATCCAATAATTCTCTACCTCAGCTCCCATAAATCCACTAAGGACAAATGTCACCTTTTAGTTTGACTTTGCATGGGGGCACTTCTCTCTTATCAATAAAATCTATTTTTAAATTCCCACCTCCCTCAAAATAGATAAAAGTCAAATATTTCCTCTTTTAGAATCCTACCACAATCTCCCTTTTTTTTGTCCAATCTCCATCATTCAACCTTCACCTCTAATTAACCCTCGTGTGACACTTGTTCATTACCTCTTGTTTGATAAAACCTCTTTAATCTAAGCCCTTGATCTTTTGGAAAGATCTTATCCCTCCATATCTTTCACCATGAATCTATAAAGTGGAGCCCTCACCCTTCACTTTCATCAAGTCTTTTACCACTAAGTGTATGTTTCCATTTTACTATAAAAAAATCCTCATCATACCAAGGTTATATTGGGTTTTCTACTGAGCAATCCACATTATAGTATACTATAATCAAGAGCATATCAAGTGGAGCTAGGGTGCACTCTACTTCAAGCTCAATCAAGGATAAAGGGGGTTATTTGAGGTAAAATTATTTGTGTTTATTGCATTATCTTTAGTTATCTTGCTTTATCCATTTTTCTTGTCTTCAAACTCATTATTAAACAACCTCCATCTGAACAAGAGATCTAGAGTAACTATCATAGTATAATAGTACCCACAAACTCATTATCAAAACCTCCATATTAAGAACCCAATAAATAGAAGAAATAATACACCAAAATATCAAATGTAAATCAAAAGAATATGAGTTAAAACTTCCAAGAAAATTAGTGCCCAATTCCCTAGTTAAAAATTCAACTCCTAGAAGATAAAACTCAATTGACTTCTTTGGACAACTAATTTTCCAATAAGGGGGGAGGATGTTACAGGTGCGAGGAGAAGAAGAGCAGGTCCACAACTAGTAAAGCCACAACCTGCATGTCCTTTGTGGCTCATGCACACTTTTTTTATGTGTATATCGAGGCTTTGTGTGTGTGTTTTTAGAGAGGTGGGATTTAAATTTTTTGAGAGGGTTATTTCTTGTGGGTTTTTTTCTTCTATTATGTGTTTTTTGGCTATCCTTTTCTAGTTTAAGGTGCTTGGCCATTGGGGAGGTACAAGGTGGTTCTAGATTTTTTATGCTTGATATAGCTTCAAGTGAAGCAACAAGCTCTAAAGTTTTTTATAGATTTTTGTGCATCTTTAGGGGTGAAGTCTTCATCTCTTTCAAAGTGGGCTACTAAGAGAAATTTATTATTTAAAGATTCAGGAGTGGAGGGGTTGGCTACATCTAGAGGCCCTTGCATCTTGAAAATTAACGGTTGTTTGGAGAGGAGACAAGATAGGCCTGTCCTGGTGATTCAACCTAACTAATTATAGAGGATGTGGAATATTTTTTGGATCATTCTTTAATTTTCAAATTCATGGGAATGTGAGTCTCACTTCCATTTTTGGAGTCATGGACTACGTGGACATGGAACCTTGGGGGTGAAATGGAGGTAATGTTGTTGGCCAATAGTTTTTTATAGTCATTTTTAATAGCATGTTTGATCATAACAAAGTTTTTGAAGGAGGTCCTTACTTTCATAACCAAATTGGATTACTCATCAAGTCATGGCACACTGGTTTTAACCCTTTGGAGGAGCTCTTGAATCGTGTTACTATGTGGTTGCACCTCCCTTGGTTCCTAGTTGAATTTGGGCAGAATGAAATTTTACATATGGTTTCTCTGCTACTAGGGAAACTGGTAGGTCCTTCTCAACAAATGTAGGATAGAAAGGTAATTACTTTTGCATGCATTTGTGTTGAAATTGATTTGAGTAACCCTCTTTTAGATTATTTAGAAATTCATGTGGGTTCGTCATCTTGGGTGCAATAGATTGAATATGAGACTCTTCCTTTTTTATGCTAGTTGTGCCATGAATATAGCCATTTTCAAAGATGTCCCAGACTCCACTCTTCAGATTTGTAGCCTACTCAGCCCCATTGTAATCCTTGTAAGGTGAACAAAGGAAAAAATACTATTTTGGGTGAAGTGGTAGATAAAGAGGGTTTTAATCTTGTTAAGCCTTGTATTAGGAATCGTGGTTTGAAAAGAACTTTCAAGGAGAGATAGGAAGGGGAAACTTTTAATCGCTTTGATGTGATGGATGACCTAAGTTAGCAGGAGGTGAACCTTGGCATGATGACCTTAGATTCAGGTTTCTTGGGGGTGGTTCAAGAGGGTATTATTTATGATGATCCTCAGTACATTCAAGAAGGTGGCTTTTCTCTTGTTCAAATGGATACAAATCTAAACCTATTGGATTTTGTTGTTCTTGTGGCCCTGGTAGCTATGGAAAAGATTTTGGTTGAGAAATATATTCCTTTGGAGAAGATGGTGTCTCATTTGGGGAAGGGTAACAAGCCTTCTACTCCTTTAGGGCTTCTTTAGAAATATCCTAAGGGTCTCCTGAGAAACCCTCCAAGGCTGGGAGAAAGAAGGATTTAGAGAAAATCAAGATGATGGGGGAGATGTTGGTGCAATCAAGATCTATTAAAACTCTTGATTCCCACTTTTCCTATTCCCAAAAATGATTATTCTCTCATGGAATGTAAGGGACTTGAACAATGGCCCTCGATAAAAAAATTTGTTCGTGATTTAGTGCATATTCGTTCTCCTGATATGTTATTCATTCAAGAAACTAAGATTTTAGTAGAGAGTATGTGTAGTTTAGTGCCTAAGCTTTGGTGGCATGGGAAATGCCAATATATTGGAGCCCAAGGTAATGTTGGGGGTTTTGCATGCTTATGGAATCCATTGAAGATTCACTCTCTTTGATGGATGTCCAGTAAGTTCTTTATATTTGTGGCTACATCAAGCTTTGAGATTGGGGAGATTGTCCTTATTTCCAATATTTATGCTCCCATGGATATGTCAGGTAAGATACACCTCTAGTCTCATATTTGGTTTATTCAGAGTATTGCCTCTCTTTACCCTTGGATTATTGTTGGTGACTGTAATGTTATTACTAACCTGGAAGATAAGAGGGGAGGAGTGTTGAGGTTGGAACCTTCTACTTTTCTTCTCATTGAGAATATTTCTTCCTTAAATCTTATGGATATTAAACCTAGTAATAGCTAATATACGTGGAACAATAGGAGATGTGGTAAGGACTATATTGTTGAGAGGCTTGACAGGTTCCTCGTCTCTTGTTTCTGGATTGTGGGGTCTTGGTCACTTAGTTCTAAGACTTTGGATTGGAGGTTTTTTATAATTGGCCAATTAAGTCATCTGCCTCACTGGCTCGTGCTGCTCAGTCTCCCTCTTTCAAGTTTCAATGCATGTGGCTATGAGATCCCTCTTTGCAGGACTATATTGCTAAGTGGTGGCACCAAGTTAGACCTAATTTTGGTACCACAATGTTTTCTTTTATTAGGAAATTGTAGTATGTGAAGTATCAGTTCAAAAGGTGGAATAAGTAGTGTTCCAGTAGCATCTTCCATGTTAAGGTTGTAGATTAGAATAGGTTGGATGCTATTACTCATGAGATCAGAGAGTTTGGCCTATCTGAGGATTCTCTTGAGGAGGAGGCAGAGGCTTTGAAATCTCTAGAGGAGTGTGAGTTGCAAGAGGAAATTTATTAGAAACAAAAGGCACATGTTGAGTGGTTGCAGAAAGGGGACAAAAACACTGCCTTTTTTTCAACTTTGTGAAGGCTAGGAGACATGACAACTTGATCCCTTTTCTTGTGAATTCCAGGGGTGAGCATCTAAATTCTCTAGGAGCTATTCCTAGAGAATCTTTGCAGTATTTTATTGCTTTGTTCAAGGAGGATTCTCTTGATGTGTGGGCTGAAGAGAATCAAGTCCTATCTTGTATTCCTTCTTTCGTTTCTTTGGAAATGAATGAGCTCCTCTTGTGTTGGATTTCCTTGGTGGAATCAGAGGCCAATATTTTTTAGATGAAGAAAGGGAAAGCTCCAGGTCCTTATGAATTTCTAATTGAATTCTTTTAGGAATTTTGGGATTGTTACCTATTTTTCACTCCAAGCTCAAACAGGTAGAGCTGGATGAAGTTCATCATTTACAGGTACAAAAAAATTTCATGTTTTTTTGAAAAAGTGTTCATTGATCATCATTGAGATCATCTTACATATGAATCATAGTTTTATTGTGCAAACATTTAAAACAAAAAATTGAAAAAAATTGCATAGTAATACTTTTATTCATTTTGTAAAAATGTTGAATCCCACACAAGCCGTGGGAGTAACTCATTTTTATTTTTACAATCAAATAAAGGGTGCATAAGCAATGGTATGCTATACAACTGAAAATAATGAAAGCATAGGGTAGAAGGTGATTCGTCATTGCCTGGAATGACGAATCGTTGACAGTTGAGGTTTTCAGTTGTGACGCCAGCTCGAGCTCTGTTTCTAGTTTCAGCTCCAGCTCCGCATACCTGCAAGTTTGAGGGAAATGTTGTTAGATAAATGCGGATCAAATCCTATCATATGCCTATGCTACTAACAGGAATATAAGATACAGTCGATCAGGCATCCATCAGATAATTGCAAAAAAAAAAATCAAGAGGAAAAACATAATTCAATGGAAGCTTTCAACTTCTTTTATTTTGCTAACATGTTTGTTTCAGTGTGCAGGTACAGATTCATCATGTTCATGGTTATTTCATCAGATATGTGGAGTAAAACAGGCTCCCACAAGGGTTGAGGTCGGCATATCAAAAAGGATATATTCACAAGTTTCATACAAGGTACATGAATATTGATAACAACCATTAAAAGCATCAATGTTGCACTTATCAATTTCATATTCTGTTCAAATCTACTTTATATTTTTCACATTACATTTAAATGAAGTATAGAGCCTCTTTGCATTGAAGAGAAACAGAGTATTCGAGCATTGGAATGCTTTCATAAACCATATCACCATACAAGACAGATTTGCATACAGGCTTGTAACTTAATAATAACAGAAATATGATGATCAAGTTACAGTTCATGCATCAATTACTATGAGAAGCAACATATTTGAATGTGAGAATAACCTTTCATTGAATTTGAAAAAAATTCATCTCATAAATGGTTCAAGCAAATGAAAGAGGGCAGTCCAACACTTATAGCAAGCATAGTCTTTTCAGCTAGTAGTTTTCAAGATATCATAGAAGACAATGTCTATCAAGAAGACTGTGCTATGATCAACAATAAAGGATGAATCTGGCTGCTGCTAACAGGGTTGAGAGAAGGTTCAGATTTAGTGGTATTCACGTGGATTTTATGGAAAATGATGATCATAGTTGTTACCAATCATTGACATGCTAATGGAAAATACATGTGAAGTACAGTGGAAATCTTATTATGCAAAACGAAGCATCATCATTCAAGGAATAGGTATACATATTTCAAGTGCCATGAATGAGCAACAACTATCATAAAATGAACAACAACATTGTTATAAGGAATGTTAGCCACATCAGAATCTGGAAAGAACAACTGATTACTTTTCAGTCAAGGCAGTGAGGTATGAGTTGATCAACATTAGCAATGAATGAAGCATCTATTTTTCAATGGTAGTCTTTATTTGTAAAGATACAGAGAAGCAGTTTTTGCATGAAAGAAACTTAGTCACAATCATCAAGAGCAGCAATTATGAACAACAATATTTAGCAAATGTGTTTAGAGCTGCAACCAGTAAAATCAATAACATGATTTTTAATGCCACAACAAGAAGTAAGGAAGGAGTTTTAGAAAAATCATTGATGTTCTCTTAGGATGCAGACAAGGAATACCCAGATATAAAATAAAGATACCCACAATGAAAATATTACTGTGTTTACTTCAATCTTGCTTAGAAACGTTGATTTTTTATGATAAAGAGTCAGATTTCTCTTACCCATGTGAGGTTTTTACTCTAAGATGCAAGGATACAGTGAAATATAAATACCCAGATCAAAACATGTAAGTTGCAACCAGATTCATGAACATGCATGGATTTGTATCAGTCTCAGCTACAATGGCATCAATATCAGATAGATATGTAGAGTGTTCAAAGAAACAATGGATTTCTATGTCAGAAAATACAAATGAAGTCATGTGTGCCTCCTATAAACTGAGTTTCAAAGTTTAAATCCCTAACATTTATGGCGAGCTTGCTGGAAACTCAGTAACAACAGGAAAATGAAAAGAAGAATCAGCTTACTCACCTAGCAGGGGCGACCAAGATTAAGAAGGAAAATCGGCCTGAACTTAGCAAAAAACATGCTCTTTCCAACTCCCATGCCGGCCAAGGTTAAATAGAGTACCAAGAAAATACGAAGAAACAAAGGAAGTCATGAAATATATCACAAAAATTGTTCAATATTGTGCTCAGCTGCGGCTATAAAGCCTGTAAATGGCTTAAAAAAAATAGACGAAATTCCAGATCCATGACAGGAGGAAATGTTTACCTTGCATTTTTTACAGAAATCTTCAAAAGAATGCACAAGAAATCAGAGAAAATGTTAAGTTCTGTCATCAAACCCGCATGGTGACATAGCTCCAATAGAGGGTGAAATGCAAAGTGTGAATGGAGAAATGATTAGGGTTATCCCTAATTCAAATTTTGATAGGTGTTTTTGACCTTTCTTTTAAGAAAATCATTTCATTATATTGTCACCATGGTATTGACTTCAAAGTCAATTAAGCCTAATGATTTAAAGAGGCCTGTGAGATAACCAAAGCCATGAAATCACTAAAGCCAAAATAACATTTGGAGGAAAATTATATATTTCATCATATATTACGTGATATGTATATATTGCATGAAGAGGCCGACAGCATGTGAGAGGACTTTGAGTCTTCTTGACTTTTGATTGGCAAAGTATGAGATTGGAGTGCTATAATGAGGAGTCTAAGGGAAAAATTATTCTTTTGCAAAACATTTATTTTATTATTTTCCCCTTATTCTATATTGTAAAGTTGTATTTGAGGATTATTACTATTTAATAATCTTTTAAATCAACTATTGTAAAATGCAAAAATACTAAAAATTTCACTCATGCACATGTGGAATTGAAAGTAAGTGTCAAGTGCTGAGTTGTAATTATTGTCTCAACTGAAGATTAGTCCTGCATGGATTGAGTTCAAAATATCACAGGCGGATTGATATAAATGAGGTGATTTTCACATGCTTTAGTCCACCTTTTAAGGAATTTCAGCTCAGTTCAAGTTGCAGATCAATTACATGCTTTATGACTGCCACTTCGAGATTGTGTTCACTCATTTTTGCATGAGTTTGAGCCACTTTTTCAGGGATTTTCACTTGTGCTCGGATTTCACTTTGGAATTGTCATCTTTTCACTTTCAGATCACTTTCAGTTGCTTATTCATGCACTTTGAAGTGCATTCATTGTATATATTGAAAAAGTTTATCTTTTTCAATCCAGTTCTTGTTTTTCAGCCTTTGCACTCTGCAAAGTGAATCATCTTGTAACTCAACATTTATTTACAAACTAATACAACAGTGTTTTTATAGGTTCAAATTGTGTTATTGCAGAGTATTCCTTTAAGTTTCAATATTTTAGAATCCGCCTTCAAGTTTCAAGCATCATTGTCATGTGGGATTGATCGAAGTGATTATTGTGTTTGCAATTTATGAAACCTTTAAATATTTCTATCTCCTTAATGAATTTTATATGCATCCAATTTTAAGTCCACTAGTTAAACATTGTGTTAATCAATAATTGAACAGTCTAGTTGTGGGAATCATATTTTTCTTCTATGATTGTTTCTTTAAAAGCCTTTGTTTAAAACATTCAAGTGTTTAAGCTTCCAGATCTAGTTGTGCGAATCAAAATAGTGAGTAATTGTTCTGTGAGTTAAGTCTACATATTGAATTCTTCGGTGCATCACCATAGTTAAAGTTTCATAGTTCAGAATTTAGACTTATTCTTTCTCCCTTTTCCAGCAAATCACTTAGTTATTAACCAGAAAATTAAATAGGAACTAGCCTAGAATCTGGAGGTCTAATTCCTTATAGGATACCCATAGCCTGAAATTAGTTCCAATGTTTCAACAGATTGCTGAATTTAAATCATTCAAGCATTCAGGTGCAATCTGAATTGACAACAGGGACATTATAAAATTAGATTTATTAGAGGTGGTGTGAGAATCTCAAAGCAACAAATAGATGCTAAGGGCTATGAATTCCACTTTTCTTGCTCTCATCCCAAAGTGTGATGGGGTTGATAGGATGAGTATGTTCTAGCCCATTTCCCTTAGAAATTTGGTTTATAAGATTCTATCTAAGTTGATTACTAAAAGACTGAAGTGGTGGATTAGCAGGTTGGTCTCTGAGGAACAAAGGGGGCTTTGTGGCTAATAGGAAAATCTTGTATGACATGGTTATTGTTGTTGAAACTATTCATTCCATGGTGACATCTAAAGAAAAATATATGTTCATCAAACATGACATGGAAAATGCCTATAATAGAGTTAAATGGTCCTTTTTGCGAAAATGCATATTGCTATTGGTTTTGTTGAGGAGTGGGTTATGTGGATAATGAGTTGTGTCACAACCACTTCCTTATTAGTTTTGGTTAATGGGGAACCATCCTCCTTATTTGGGGCTTCCAAAGGTCTTAGGAAAGGGGATTCCCTTTTCTCCTTATTTATTCTTTTAGCTAAAGGTTTGGGGAGAGTTATTAAGAGCTATGTTAATCAAGGTCTAATCCAAGGGTGGAGTTGGGGTAATGGTATACCCCCTCAATTGTACCTACAATTTATGGATGATACTACTCTTATGGGTATGACTAAATTTAGAGAGGCCAGTAATTTCCTTAAGGTGTTGTACATCTATCTCACTGCTTTCAGTCAACAGATCAATGAGGGTAAATCTTCCAATTTTCTTCTTTAACACTCTTGTGCTTATTCAACAATGGATTGCCCGAATTTTGAGATTTTAGATTCGTCAATTTCCTTTGACTTATCTCGACATTTCTATCTCTTCCATTTCCCTTCTTAGAGGCTCTTGGAAAATTATTTTAAACAAGTTCTGGGTGAAAGTGAATCATTGGACTCATAGGTGGCTTTCTTTTGCGGGTATAGTGTTGCTTCTTAAGTTGGTGGTGCAAGCTCTTCCCAATTGCTTCTTAAGCTTTATCAATGATTTGGACTCTTGGCTAGATAGTTCTTATGGGATGGAAATTTGGAGGCCTCTAAGTGGAATTTGGTCAAGTGGGAAATTGTTTGTCATCCAAAATAGTTGGGTGGCCTAGGGTTGTGGTAGACTAGTTTGACTAGTTTGGCGTTGTCTGCCAAGCTTTATTGGAGATGGTGTATTAAAGAAGACCATGTTTTGGGCCAGGATTATTTCTCACAAATATCTGAAGGGTGTATCATAGAAGGAGGTCCCTTGATATCTACTCTTGGGAAAAGGTTTTGTTATTTGGGAAATGCTTAAAAAAGGAGTTAAGATGATCAAAGATGGTTTGTTTTGGATTTGCAATAGGGGTTCCAATGCTCTCTTCTGGTTTGAATCTTGGGATGGGTTCTCTCTTATCTTGAGCAAGTACCATAATCTGTAGGATCTTTGTCATTGCTTCTTGGAGGCTGGATGGTCCCGAGTGGTGAACTTCAAAACTTCTTACTTTTGCAAGCAAGTGGAAGTGTCTAGATGGAAGGACCCTTGTGAGTGGCCTGCTAAAGGTTTGGAGGAGGATAGTGTTGAGCTTAGAAATATTCTTGTGGATAGAGAATACAACTCTCTCAAGGAGAGGGATATTTTGGCTTGGAGCTGTGATCCTAAGGGGGTTTTCATGGTGGCTAGTGGCTATCATGAGTTGATTTCTTGAAAGTATGGTGGGATGTAAGTCTCTTGGTGGAAAAGTGTATGGAATAAGTTTTCCTATCCTCAGTGTAATTATTTCTTATGGAATTTAGCTTGGAATAGATGCTTGACTTGAGATAATATTCAAAAGTGGGGCTTTTAGGGCCCTTCTATTTATGTCCTCTATGGGTAGTGAGGAGAATTTGTCCAACTTGTTCTTTCATTTTCCTTTTTCTATGCTTACTTGGAATTTTTGGTGGGGTATTTGAAGAAATCCTTGCTTTCATTCTTCTTCTCTAGTTGAACTTTAGAGCAATTTGGGGAGACCTCCAACATAGGCCTCTTTTCTCCAGATCGTGTGGACTATTGGCCCTGCTTTCATCATTTGGAAAATATGGATTGAAAGGAATCGTAGGATATTTCAAGGTGGCAAGCTGATGATTCAATAGGTGTGGTAGAGAGTTTTTAGTATGGTTCAAGAGATTGTGGAAGCCAAATGTAAAGTGTCCTTCCCTTTGGAGAGGGGAGATAAAGAGATTGTGAATAGATTGGGCATTCGTGGTCTAGATTTTTATTATTTTTATGTTAGAAGAGGTAGGATTTCCAAAAAGAAGGTTCAAAGAGTTGGAAGATGGTCCCCTCCTTTGGCAGATGTTCTAAAGATCAACACTGATGGCTCCTCTAAGGGTAATCCTAGACCTTCTTGGATTGGTGGTGTTGGAAGAGATAGCTTTGGTAAGGATATTTTCTTATTTTCCATTCATAAGGGGAAACAAACCAATAACTTTATGGAAGATTTGGATATTCTCTAGGCTATTAAAAGAGCTTGCAATCTTTGCTAGCGTAAGATCACCTGTGAATCAAACTCTTGAGTCATTGTTAATTTTTTGATTAAGTAGAATTTGGATGGGGTTTGTTGGAAACTTGCCTCTATTGTTAGACAAATTCTATGATTGTGTTTCATTTTTGAGTCTGTGTCTTTCACTTACATTCCTTGGGAGTGGAATAAGGTTGATGATTTTTTGGCCAAATGGGCCTCAAAGTAGGATGGCAGTTGGAAAATTGAGGGTTGGGGGCAGTTATCCCTAGATTATGTCCAAGATTTAGAGAGGCTTATCTTGGATGATATGGCTGGGTGATGTTGGTTGTTGGTTGGTCTTGTTGTGGGTTTGTCTCTCAGATGGTTGCTTGTTGGTTTTGTGTTCTTGGTTTTTCTTGGTTCCTATCTGGACCTTGACTTCTTTGTATTAGTGATATTATATTATTAATAAATTTTTACCCTCTTTATTAAAAAAAAATCAACTCCCAAATCCCTAGATGAGTCAAGTTAAAAATAGCATATTCCTTCCATCCATCATAAGTTCTTCATAATTCACTCACCAAATTTGGTGCTCTATTTTGACTTCACTATCTTCATTCAATTTTTTTTATGATGTGTCATAGCATGCCCCATAAGATGGTCAATAAGTGTAACTCCTTACAACTCTTTTATGTACCATAAATATTTTAACAATTTCAATGTGGGAGGCCCAACTTCTAGGGGCCATAACTTTTGATCTAGAAGATTGATTGGGCCCCTTTATTAAAAATTGTAGATCTCTAAGATGTTTTCATCCTAGACATCCATAAAACTAATGTTAAATGAATTGAAAATATTTTTAGGTCCTAAAATAATCTCCATAGCCCAAAAATTGAGTTTTTATATTTTATAGTCTAGAAATTATATTTTTATTCTTAACATTAGGGGCAATGTCGATACACCTTTCTGAAGAACCGCAAGACTTTTGAAGAAGATGTGTCTTATAAGCGATGTGATGCATTCATGTTTGACTTATATTCAAAGATGGATCATCACCTAAATAGTTATATGGTTAGGTACTTCACACCAAAGATGGATATGTAAAAGTTTGATGACAAGGATTCAACCAATTGGAGTAGTTATTTGATCTTCGTCACGTCCCATGTCAAAAAAGGTTGCAATGGAATAATTATACTTAAAAATAAGCCAATTCATTTGGTATTGTTGGCTATGTGAAGAAAATAAAAAAAAGGATATGTTGTCAGATGGTTTATTTTCTAAGATAAACTTTGTAATAACCCTCAATTTATATCCAAATTTTTTTATATTTTTCTTGTTTTAAATTTAAGCATTTATTGAGTTATTAAGTGTTTATTTGACTAAATACTCAAGTATTATTCTATACATATGAGACATTCATCCACCTATATAAGATAGGTATCTATTCATGTGGGAAAAAATATCTATCCAATTGGGATAAACAATGCTCTAGCCAAAGACTTATACTCATCAGGACCAACCAAATCCTTAGTCACTCACCAAATACTACACTTTCCTAATGAAAGTGTATTGAATTCATTGTCATTTAAGAGTATATATAATAAAAGAGCTTAAGTCCCACATCAAATTTTAGCCTAAAGCCTTGGGAATCCAAACAAATCCATCTAGGATTCTTCCAAATGTATAGTAATTTTTTAATCTTTAGATTTAGTTTAAGAATTTAATGAAGTATTTTCAATAATTACTTATACTTGAGTGATTTATTTAAGATATTCACTTAATTTTTTTATGTGCTTGATGTAGGTATGCCACCATATACTTTCTTTCAAATGGAATCGATGTGTAATATATATGTAGTTCTATTTTCTAATTTAAGTTTTATGTGAATAGTTAAAAGTGCGTATGTCACCCTTTCTAGGACTCTTTTCCCCAAACAATTCCTCTACAAATACTACCCACAAAGGTAAATATTAGTACTTAGTCATATTGACCAAGACTTGTTTGCTATTATATTCTAACCCATTTTCAATCAATAACTTAGTCATATTAACCAATAAGTTTGTCTACTATTATATTATAATCCTATTCCTAATCAAGAACTTCGTCATTTTGACTAAGATTTGTTTATTTTATTATCCTTAAAATGCACTCTTAATTGAGTAAGGTTTTCTTGGAATTTCTATATTGATAAAAGGCCAAAATTGAATTTATTATTTGATTTAGTGTTAAACAAAACATATTCCCACTTGAGTAACTTGGTTTTTCAATAAATTTCAATATCGATGAAAATTACTAAATTATTATTAATTTGTTTATCCTTTTAATATAAGACATTTGTTCATTTATTCAAGGAATATTTCACATTTTCTTGGACTTATTATTAATATGTCCCAACAATTTATAAAGATGATGTGTTGAGCATGGTTGTTGTAGCTATATTAGGCAATAAATACATTAGTTCAAGTGTGATGTCATGACCAGTAAACGTGAACCAAAGGCCCATCACTAATATTGAGCACTACGAGTGATTTTAATTTTTAATCTCGTTTAATGTTTACTAAACTAAACTAACAAAAAATTGAATACTAAAAATTAATAGTGTTGCATAATGAAATAAAATAGAGGAATAAAATAACGTAAAATTTGCATGTTCAAAACTTAGAAATTTTAGTTGAAACATTCTAGAATAATTAATATTTAATAAATAGCAGGCTCGTTAAGGGGCATGGATGGGTTAATCCAGCTTCAAAGGTGTTAGTGGAGGTTGTTTGGGAAAACCGATGGAGGGATGGTGGAAATTAAATTTTGATGGTGCCTTTAAAGGGAACCCTAGACCGTTTGGAGCAGGTTTCATCGTTTGCGATTGGAAAGGGAATGTGTTGGCCTTTGGGGCGAAGAAGTTAGAGGTTGGGACAAATAATGTAGCTGAAGCCTTAACAACATTAATGGCTATTAGATTTGGCAAGAAATTGGGGGCCTCAAAAATTCATTTAGAAGGTGACTCTCTCATAATCACTCAGGGAATGATGAAAGGGAACATTGATGCATGACATCTTCAAAGTACAATTGCTAAAATTGTGGAGGAATTAGCATCATTTGATGACTTTCATGTTGGTCATGTAAGGAGAGCTAGGAATGTGGAAGCTGACACTCTTTCGAAATGGGCTCTAACCTTTGGAGAGGTAGGTGAAATGAGAACTGAAGATTTACAACACGTCGATCTAGAGGAGTTGGTGCTTTTGAGAGGTGGTAAGTACATATCATTAAATGGGAAAGCATTAATGCTCGATCAAAATAGATGAAGTGACTGGAAAATGGTGTGGAGATGGGCGACAACGCTCTTAGTACATTCTACATTAATAGTCGAGTATGCAATGTTAATTAAAGTTTGTCTACCTGTGTTTCTCGATGTTTCTTTTAAGCCATTCATGGAGAAAGAGGTTGTGAGAAGGTGCGAAGTTGGGTGGAATTATTGTTGTTGCAGGGTGTCAATGGAGGAAAATTTTATACTTCTAACAAGGAGGCAATTGTGCCCTTTCTTCGGCGAAGCGACAAAAAGGAGATTGAAGGGCATGTTTTTGTACAATGATGAGAGATTGGTGAAATGTGTGTAGTTAATTATGGGTAAGGTGTTTGGGGATTTAAGACATAGGTACCGATCAAACATGGATGTTTATTCCTTAATTATGGCATGGGGTCTGGATTTGGGGGAGACAGTGGAAACGATGAAGGGGGTTATGGAAGCAATTGTGCACAAGGATTTTCTGGATGGAATGAATTTAATTTTGGAGTGGGAAATCCTAGGTGAAGGCCTTGATGTTCGTGAAGGGATTGAAAATGTAGATCATGAAGTGTTTGAGAAATGTATTCCATTTGTGTGGTGGCCAGAAGGGAGATTCAAAGAGCATCGAAGAGAGGAGGCCAGACATGGTTGGGAGGCATTAAAGGTCTTTGTGCAAATAATGGAGGTGGAAGCAATGCTCACTCAGGCTAAGGTAAAAGCTAAACGTATGGAAGGCTGAGAGTTTCAGCTTTGGAAGAGGAAGGCAACGAGAGTGCTAGAGGTTGAGCCAGATCCAGGGAGCTTGCTCTGAGCTAGTTAGTATTTCTTTATGGTTTGTGAAGGTACACCAAAGATGGTTTGTCTATCTCAAGTGAATTTTGGGGGTGTAGCCATGCTTGGGATACAAAGATAACTATTTCTTTAGTGTAGGGTGGTGGTTTCTTTAGATGACAATGTTTTGAATGTAATTCTAGGCTTTTTATGAGCACAATTTAGATGAACAAAGTTTTAGCCTAAGGTGGTAGGGATGTTAAATCCAGAAAAAATGGTTCTTTTTGGGTGGTAGGTGGTTTTTTCCTGAAAACAATGATGTACTCTGATTTTACTCTTAATTAATATAAAATCTTATTACCGAGCAAAAATATATATTTAATAAATATCAAAAGTGGATATAAAATTTAAATAACTTTTTAAAAAAAACTTGTGATATTATCTTATATTAATTAATTGTCTTATACTTGGACCTTAGCAGAGGTCCCACCTTCTTTTGCTTCACAACCATTTGAATCAAAGCTGTGAAATACCAATGCAAAGAACTAGTTGATCTCCAATGAAGTGGAAACATCTGCAACCACCTTCAAGAATTCAATGCCCACTTTTCTTTGTAACATCAAGCATTATCATCCTCTCCCACTATCCTAATAATGAAAGGTACCTATGGGCTAGAGAAATTTGGGTTAATTAGAGGTCACTTCCTACTATTTGGGTGAAATCCCAAGCCAAGTACAACATTATCCATAATATTTTTTATATAGCAACACCACAGGGTTTGATGATCAAGTTGACAATTATCCAGATTTCCTCTTTAGCCTCCCTTACATCCAAAATAATGACCACAAAATGGACGAAATACATGTATGTGGGGAGTAGAAAGAAAAGCATCCCCAACACAAAATTTATAGCATGCAACACCACCATAGAATTTTTCTTAAGCACCTTCTTCACAACTTGAAATCTGACACCTCACCTCTCAAATCAATTTGATGCTTTTTCACTTGGAGACAAATAATAGTGTCCATTTTGTGGGAAGTGAGATAAACTAAAACAACCAATTTGTGGCTTTATATCTTCTATCCATCTTGCTGAAGTTTGGTTGTGTGATTTTTAGCTTCAAGAAAATTGAGCTCCTTATCTTATTAAAACATAATTATTTTTCATTTACACTGAACGATATAGGAAGAATCAAATATTAGAGGCAATATCTTGCCACACACCAAGAGAACTATGAAAATGATAGTTCTAAGCCATTTCAACTACCATATTTGCTAGTCTATCAATTGCTCTTTGCTTTGGAGAACCTGTGGTCAAGCTTATAATCATTGAATCTATCCAAAATCTCTCCATATTGCCTTACAAAATTGTTATGTTTCCAATGAGGAGTTTGACATTTATGCAGGGCATTAATTGTGATTAATGAACCCACTTCAATATGTATTTTTTTAATAAAATAGCTTGAAATTATGTTTCGTTATAACAACTATAAACATTAATACATTTATTAAATCCAAAACATTATCTTAAATTTAATACTTAGATTTCAACTAGATAAATTTAATTCTTTTGATGAAATATGTGATTAGATCTACCAATCTAGAATGCACTATCCCCTAATTTTGATATTCTATTCTTACTTAAATTTAATCTTGCATTCCTTCCTATTGTTAGTATTCTCCTTAATAATTCTTGATAATCTTTCTTTTGTTTTTTCTCTTTATTTTTTTTATAAAAATATTTAGTTTTAAGTTTTAATTTAAAATATATTTAGAACATTATAAAAAATAAATAAAACTATTATTTAATTTAAAGTATTAAGAGTTTTTTTGAAAATATTATTAATCTAAATAATAATAAGTAAAAAGGGGGCGCTACTTCCTAACAAATCATGACCCTTAGTTGTAGGCCTTATAAAAATTTATTTTATATAAAAAATTTATTGATAAGTAGGAGGTATTTTCCATAGTGTGTCAAATTATGATATTGCTATTAGGATTCAATTGTGTAGTTTTTTGAGTCAAACTCATTGACCCCTTGTTTCATGAGTAGTGATTCACAAGAACCCATCTCTCATGAAAATGAATGGTCCACTTAGCACTCATTTCATCTAGGTGATGCTCACAGAGGTGAAGCATTGGGCCTTCCTGGGAGGTTACCCATCCCAATACTTCTCCAACTTGAGTCAAACTCATTGACCCATGTTTCATGAGTAGTGGTTCCCAAGAACCAATATCACACGATAATGAATGGTACACTTAACATTCATTACATCTAGGTGATACTCATAAAGGTGAAGTATTGGGCCTTCTCGAGAGATCACACATACCGATACTACTCCAACTCAAGCACACTTAACCAATGAGTTTTTCCCAAGGTTAAACCACTTAGCTTGCAATCCCATTTGTAAAACCTTCAACAGGTGTTGTGCTTGATGATCCATTCATTATAGAGCCCCTTTAGCTCATAAATTGATGAGTAGGAGGTATTTTCCACAACATGTCAAATTATGATATTGCTATCAGGATTCAACTGTGTAGTTTTTTTGAGTCAAACTCATTCACCCATGTTTCATGAGTAGTGATTCACAAGAACCCATCTCTCATGTAAATGAATGGTCCACTTAGCACTCATTGCATCTAGGTGATACTCACAAAGGTGAAGCATTGAGCCTTCCTAGGAGGTCACCTATCCATTACTACTCCAACTCAAGCACGCTTAACCATGGAGTTTTTCCCTAAGATTCAACCCACTTAACTTCCAATCCCATTTGCAAAACCCCATTAGATTTTTTTTTAATTTTTTCAATTAATATATTAGTTTTTATATTACATAAAGCTTTAAGGAAATTATGTAAACATGTATAAATTCTATATATAAATTTATATATAGAATTTTATAGAAAAAAATATTTAAAATAATTAATTATATTTTAAGAAGAAAAATTAAAAATATATATACTTAAAATAAAATTAGTTAGGAGGATATTGATTAGATAAGTATGAAATTCTAATTAAATTTATTAGATAAACAATATTGTTTTGGGTTAGTGATTTTTATAGATAAAGACCAAAAAAACATTTTTCTTTTACTGTTTAAAGAATAGAATGTTAAATGATTTTAGTAGTTCTCTTAGTTTTGCTTAAATTTTTTTTAAGTATCTTACTTTAGTTGTTTTAAAAGTCTTAGTTTTGATTTAATGTTTAAATTTTAAAAAAAATTTAAATATATTATTTAAAGTCTTAGTTTTGATTTAATTTTTACATGCAATAATGTTTATTTCAAGTTTTTTTAATAAAGGAGGGTAAAAATTTCTTAATCAGAATAAACCATCATTACAACCATCAAAAGAAACCCAGTAGGGGTCAAGAAGGAAACCCCAAACTAACCTAAAGAAATTATAGCTAGAAGACAAACTCCAAGGGGCCAAACCACAAACCCCTCTATCCTTGCAAATCTGCTTGAACCAGCTATTGGAAATGTTGAGAGTACTCCATAGGAAGTTGCTCCCATTCAATGACCTTCCAATCTCCCCAACACTTTTTTTGGGTGAAAATTATGTAATCATATTTTCAATAGATTACACAACCTAGACTTCAACCACAGCTGTGTGGGATATAATCTCTCCTCTTAGAAAGGGAGGCACCCTTCTTACTGCTAGCAGAAACTAAGTAAAACTAATTAGGTATTTACAAAATGTACACTACACTTACGAAATGGGGGTGTGTATGTCACATTCATGCTTCTCTCTTTTTTCAAAGAAGATGTTTTACAATGCTTCACAGTTGATAGTTCTAATTCAAAATAACTTTAAACTGAAAACAAGCAGTAATACCCATACCTCTATCTTTTCAAAGCAAAGCGTAGAGACACCAGGTATGATGATAATAAACAAATAAAAGAAAGAGAGAAAAGCTCACAAAGGCACAAAGTCATTCTATAGCTTTTCAATGATGGATCTGTGAGAATCGTAACATTTGTTGCATTAGAAACACAAAGTCTTCTTGGATATAGCAATTCCTCGAACACCATGAACAATTACAAGCACAAAGTCTTGTAGATCATTCAACAATAGTATCCAAACATAAACGTAAATTCAAACAAAGAATGTAACACAAAGTTTACATAAATCTATTTGAATCCCTTCAGATCTCATCTACTAACCACTACCAATAAGATCAATCCACAAGATTATTGATTCCAATGCAAAGTTTGGTTTGCAATTCTCTTCTTTATTGATAAAAATTTTCATTCACAATCATGAACACAAAGTTTCACAAATCTACTTTAAAAAGGGCAACACTTCATTGCAAAATACTAAATGTAAAGATTACAATAGAAATCCCTCTTATTTATAAAAGAGAGGGAAGAGCAAATCTAGGAAATCAGTTGAGTAAAATTAGGAAAGTAAGGTGAGCTAATTTAGGAAAATCTCACCTAACTTTGACTAAGTCAAAATGTAATTCATCTTCGTGAAACTACATCTTAGATTTTTAGTGTAATTATATTTGCGAAAAAGACATTTAAGATGTCAAAAACTATTTACAAGATGCATAAAGGGAAGAATCAAAAAGTCTAACACCGGAGATCAAGAATCTTCATGGTTCCTTGCTTTGGGTGCAGAGGTCTTCATACTTCTTCTTGTACTTCTGCATGAATGTCTCATCCAGACCAACATTGTAATCCATAATGGTGTGAATTTTGGTAATTGGTCTCATGGAAAATGAGTGAACCTTTTTTCACCTATCAATATGTGTCTTGAGGTTGTCAAGAGTGAGCCATGTATCAAAAATAACATGCATAGAGATATTTGAAAAGTAAGCACTCTCTACTTGATTCATGATGGCTTCTTTGAAGATATTAGAAAGTTCAATGGTCAGGAGGAAGATATGGTTTTCTTCAAGGAGTTGTCCTGGTAACTCCTTAATACCCTTTTCAAGGATAACACGATGTCCTTCGACATCTTCCTACACTTGGTGGAGATCTTTGGTAAGAGACTTAATCACCTGGATATGATGTTTAAGTGATTCTTTTACTTCTACATATTTCTCCTTGTCAAGAATTACCCCAACTTCCACCAATTTGTTGAGCTTTGCCTGTTTCATTTCTGACCACAATAACATGCATTTTTCCATTTCTATGCACTCTTGGGAAAGAACACTTTCTTCCTTATCAAACTCTATTTTGAGCTTGGCTATCTAGGTAGATTTTTCATCCACAACAATTATAACCTGGGAACCATGTTCAATAATTTCATCAATAAAATCATATAACACTTTGCCTTTAGAAGCAAACTTCTCAGCCTTCTTCACAGTTGGGTCCTCAACTCTTATCATTGTCAAAGGTTGTGCATTACTTGAAGATCCTGCAAGTCTCCTTAAAATAGTGGCATAATGCTCTACCTTCTATTTGTACATGTTTCAGGCTTGCTCCATTTTGTCAAGCCTTCCTGCCAGTGCATCCAAGGTTACATGTGCATCTACCTTTGCACTTTCATTTGTGACCTTTCCAAGCTAGAATCTTGTTATAGTGTAGTCCTCCATATTTACATCCCCTTCCTCTTGAGGTGGTACACCAATCTCTGCATACTTATGACTGGCTTTGTCAACATGAAGCCATGAATGTACTTTTGCCTTTTTCTTCCCCTTGGCTTTTGGAGGGGCTATCTCTTCAAGATCAAACTCTCTTAGAGAGATCATTTTCTTTTTACACTTCGATACTTGAGATACCAACCAATGGGGAAGAGAGGAAGTGTGAGCTTCTTGGCTAACTGTCAACTCTTTTGTCACTATTGCTTCTGAAGAAATGACTGGTGTAGTGACAATTGGGGTAGTATTTGTCATGACTGCTCTAGTAGATTGCACACCGAGTTGACCATGCAAGGTTTCATTCATGAACTTGTTGAATTCAACTTCTAAAGTGATATAATAGGATGGAGATGACAGGCTGGGAATGGATGATGGAGGGCTCAACAAAATATCAACTTTTTGTATACTTGAAACTAATGGAGGAGTATCAAGTACGATTGATGTTGTAGGGGGTTGTGAGATGTCCACTACGGGTATTGTAGATGTAGGAAGAGGTGATGTAGGAAAAGGTGGTGTAGGAAAAGGTGGTGGAGGAGTGTTTGGATTAGGAGGTGTGTGAGGAACGTTTGAAGTTATGGGTGATGATGTCTGGGGAAAATCCTCAACTACATTCTCATGTGGAGATATAGTCTATTCTTCATCGTGCATGAGTTGTTGTTTATCACCCTCATGCTCTTCTTCTTGATCACCTTCTTGATCTTCAAACTCTTGTTCTCCTATGGAATCTTCTTCCTCTTCAGAGTCTACTTCTTTAGAATATTTTTCTTTAGCAAATTTGTCGCTTGAATTTTCTTCTTCTTTAGAATCTACCTCTTCAGAAATAGTCCCTTTTCCTTTTGAGCGAGATGGTTAATATTTTGTAGTCTCTTCTTCTTGGATTGCCCGTGCATTCTTCTTGCCAATAGTGAACTTAATCCTAGGGCCGCTTTGGGAAGAAGTGGGAATAGCCGCATGTTTATCTTTTGTGCGGAGTTCTTGTTGTTGTCTAGCTTCTGCTCCAAGTTCCTCTCCTTCTGACTTTGTCCTGAAGGCTTTCATCTAGAAGCCATGCTTGTGTAGCCATTCTCCAGTGTTGGTCAATATTGGGGCAAGCCTCTCTCTGATGGAGACACTTTCTTTCTTAGACCATTATATTACAGGCAAAGGTCTTTTGGAAATCTCATTTTCATCATAAGCAGCGTTCATGATGTCATCAGGGTTTGTGAAATCTTCTGGTAGGTCAGCAACATCAAGATCCTTGATCTATTGTATGATTAGTCTACAATAATCCATTTTATGGATAGCCTCCTCGTCTTTGCAATCAGCCCCTGGATGTCCTCAAAGCGGTACTTGTGCTTGTGACCCCTTTTCAACTTCTTTTTTACATTATGATAATCAAAGTCAAATATGTATTTATAGGTCCTTATTGCCATGACTTGCATTTTTGCATATATTGATTTGGCTTTTTGCACACTCTTGATGGTATATCTACCAATCGTCAGTGGAAACTTGAATCCTAGTTTGTGAATCCTAATTCATTCTTTGTGAACTAAAATTAGTTGTCTCCATAACTCCATGAGTATCCACTTGTCTGAGGGATATTTGGGCAACATGTAAGGGTACCCAGTGTAGCATCCCACCCTCATGTAAGTGAAAGTTGGAAATTGTAAGAATATGCATCTGTCATTACTCACCACTTTGTAGGCCTCATTGGACACTCTCTTCTTCTCAAGAGTTGGGTCAAAACTAAAAATAAAAGGTGCTAAAACATAGATTTGTTGGGACCTACTTGCTTTCTATCACTTCTAGGGTTTTTCACCTAGAATGAGAAAGAAGGCCAAAAAATGCTTATGTTCACATGCAAAAGTTAATGTGATGTGGATGGAAAAAGGATGTAAAATTCCTATATGTAGTGTTTAAATGCAAGAAGATAATAAGATCACTTGACTAACAAATAGAAACTAGAGGAAAACAACTTGTTTGAAAACACATTGCGTATTGCAAAATCATCTACGAATGAATGAAAAAATGCAACATAAATGAATCAGACTAAAAATGTGCACCTAGAACCTTGATGAAGACTGAAAATTACATCTAAAATGCTGCTAATGCTATTTTTTAGGCCTAGAGGGATTCATTCGCCATTCTGGTCGAATCAGTCCTAGTTCTGGTAAACTGAGTCGAAATATGTTTTTGTCAATATGGTGTCCGAAAATGTAGAAAACATAAAATTGACTTGGAAATGGGATTCATTTTCCACCCATGGAAAATGAGTCCACTTTTGAATTTCTAAATTTTCAAAAGTGGATTCTGGAGCTTCCGATCTTCACCTTGACTTGCTACAGGTGTTCACTTCTAAAACTTTGAGTTACGGGCTTGAAAATGGGATTTTGTTGATATTTTGACTTGTTGAATGAAGAGAGGACTTTAGCAACCTTAAAACTTGATATTTAATGATTTCCAAGCTTACAATAGACCTAAATCTACAAACACACAAGGAGAGAAGAAGAAATGGTGAATGTTAGGGCACGGGGGTTTGCAAGTGGTCAAACCTTGTTTAGGTAATTAAACCAAAATGATGAAAGAATGGAATGAAGCATGCAATAATGAAATAGATTACCTTGCCATGATGTTGATCTTGAAAGTCTGTAGCATAACATGTAGAATCTTCCCTTGAATGTCTTAGGAAGCTAAATTAATGATTTGCAATGTGAAAGCCCTAGCTTGTTTGAGAAGGTAAATGAGGAATGAGCTATAAAAAAAATGAGTTGAGAGATGTAAAATGAGAAGAAAAACACTTATTTATGCAATCTTGTGCCCTAGTTACCCGTTCATACCTCATCACAAGCTGGAATCAAGTGATTTTGAATTAAAACCCAAAAGGAATTTTGAAATATTTTGAATTTGGAGCCAAGGGGGACTCATTCGCCACCCATGGTGAATGGGTCCCACCTTGGACCTGAAAATGGGTGTCAGGAATTATCTTGTATTTAATGTTGTTTGTTGGGATTACATTCAAAAATCCATTTAATTAAGCCTTACAAGGGCATAAAGGGGCCAAATAAAGCATAAGAAATGTGTAAATGGTAAAGTTATGCCTAGAAAAGCGTGAAATCTTATTACAAGACTTTACAACACTTCATAATATGACTTGTTTAGTGATGAAAAGGTGATTTTTAGGTGAATTGTAATGAATAGAGTCTAGAAGAATGTAGAAATGTCTTACAATAGTTCACAACACCAACACAAGACGTCATTAAAAGCATTTTATTTAATTTGCAAGGGTCCAAGACATAGTGTGGATGCATAAAATACCTCACAACACTAGATTAAGGCCTCATTAAGTCCAATTAATCTCATGTAAAGCAAAGGGTACTTTTTTCTATGACACATTTAGCCCCCACTTTAGTGAGAGGATGAACTTGCTTCAAACTCACACTAAAGTACACATTCAAGAGAGATCCATATGTATAGATTCAGATGACAAAGAATGACAAAGATCAAAGAGGTGGTCAAGCCCCCAGGATCCAAGATCCTAATTCAAACCATCAAGATAAAAAATAATGCAAAGGTGAGATAGAGAAAGATGAAAATAAAAAGATTGATCAAGCTTCGATTGTTTTTCTAGCTAGTTGTGGATCAAATCTAGGATTTTTTGCTTTGGAAAGGAAATGTGTACTCACTCTAGGGCGACGAAACTCTTGGCTATCCATCAGGTGAGAAAGCACAAAAGTATACTCACTCTGGGGCTATGAAACTTTTGGTTGTTTGTGAGGTGAGAAAGCCCAAAAGGTAAGATACATACACTAGTTGGTATGCACTCACAAACACAAAGGTGGCTATGGGGACAGGTCAAGCCACTAGGTGGGCTTCTTGCTCAACCATATCAAAGTTATACCTCCTGATAACTTAATAAGGCACCACAAGGAAAAATGAAATGTCGGTTCATGCTTCATGAGGTAAGCAAAACTTCCTATGCTTGACACTCATAGGCATTGTTAATGCAAGACAATGTAAGGTTTGTTTAGAGGGATTTTTCTTTTGTGTGAGAGAACTATATCATATGCGAGCCAACCTAAGGAATGACATCTACATCCCAAGCTTGCTCTTATGTATTCATGATAGTTTAACGACTAGCCCAAAGGAGGCAACAACAAGTGACATATGAGGACAAGGCTATCGATCCCCTTGCCCCCACTTAGTGCATGACAAAGGTGAGCCGAAATGATTAATGAAATGCATGCTAGAGTGAAAATAAATAGCAATTAGAGGAAGCAGGTTCCCCCACATAGACAGAAGCATACCAAACTCCTGAAAATGTTGTATTCTATGACTCAAAGCATGACATTCATTAGTGGAGTGACCATGAACTCGATGATATGCACAAAAGGAAGTCTTGGAATAACATTTCTTGTGATTTTGAGGAGGGAGGGTGATCAAGTGATCTTAAGAAGTCTCAAAAAGATATCTGCTTGATCAAGGGTAGACGGTGGTGTTATGGTGGGAATCAAAGATACAACTTGCTTGGATGTCATACCTTCGCAAGACTCTATAGATTGGGATATTTTATTCTCTTCATTGTAGGAGGATACAAAAATAACGAATTCAAATCATGAGTATTTTGTGAGATGATAGTTTAATGTTTTGGGAAGGATGATGTTCAAGGCCATTAATTGTGGAGGAGTTAGGGGTGTGTTGTGTGAGATTAAATGAAGGTGGGTAAAGGATGAGAGGGTTGTTAAGATTTCTTGCGGGATATGTATGTGGTCCATTGGGAAAAGGGTATCTAAGGGACACTTGTGCATTCATATCCTCAACAATCTTGTGTTGATGTATCTCTAAGTGAGGGAAATCAAGAACCAAATGTTGAGTGAAAGAAGAAACAGGACTATTGTTGTCATATTTTAACACCATGATATTCTCCCTAGGAGGAGAACTTGTAGGAGAACAACAAACCACATGTTATTGACATGTACAGTTAGGTTCTTCCAAAATGAATTCATCGCTAATAGGGAAATGATCAATGATGGTAGTATGAAGGAGAAGATGATTATGAGAAGGTGTTAGTTGAATGTCCATTGTCTTTAAGGTATCATTCTCTTGTTCCATGTTATCTACCCTACAAGGAGAGCTTGTAATATGTTCATCCAAGTTTAAAGTTTGTAAAGTAGCTTCATCACAAGTGGGAGAGGCATCAAGGGAAGAATCACTATGGTTTGCAAATAGATCTTCCCATAGGATAGGGACATTAGGGAAGGGAGGATCAAAGGTATCATGATTATTAATAGGCATGTCTTCTAACACCATCCTATCCTCATTACTTCGAGGAGGGATATTAGGAGATGAACAAGTGTGATTGTCATGAGCATGGAGACTTGGTAAGGTGATGTTGAGGAATGTGTCTATGATCGCCTGTTCTTGTTGTGTAAGGTCATTCAAAGGGGAATAAGGAGATGGACAATCAAGACCTTCAAGGCTTGTAAATTCTTGCACCAAAATACCTTCATCACTAATAGGAGAGGTATCAGAAGAAGAACAAGTATGTGTGTTATGATTGCCAACATTACCATTCTCACCAATGGGAAATGTAAGATTAAGGATTGTATTAATGGATTGTTTCTTAAAGTCCTTATTATGTTAATTAGAAGAAAACTCATAAAAGGGGATATTATTCTTATAAAATCCATGTT
The DNA here is from genome assembly GCA_007258455.2 of Sequoia sempervirens. NCBI lineage: Eukaryota > Viridiplantae > Streptophyta > Pinopsida > Cupressales > Cupressaceae > Sequoia > Sequoia sempervirens. Next base: position 168,313,967 of record VDFB02000015.1, on the reverse strand, counting down.
TTATCAAAGCAAGAGCATATCTTTTGAAAGAAAACATGTTAAAATGAAAGAACTCACAATGCAATGCAATTTTTAGTTTTTTAGTTTTTTGTTTATACAATGCAATGATATGTTATGAATACAAAAGTGAAATTAAACAATGCATGAAATGAGCTATTCTAAGGGAAATGTAGTGAAATGTATGTTACAGAAATTCGGCTAGGTGATATAGATAATTGATGGCAGCAATTAGAAGCCTAAAAATAGTATGTTCAATTCTGTACAAGGTTGTTTTAGGGGTCAAGAGGGACTGATTCGCCCAAGGTGGTGAATGAGTCCCAGTATGGACTTTTTTCAAAAAAATTAGAAATTTTTGATTGATTTTTGTGAATTTTGAGTGCTATGATGCAGAGCTAAATGAAAAATGTAGAAATCCAAAAAATTTACATGAAATTAGTTGCCACAAATGCAATCTAAATGCGCTTTCTATGAATGCAAAATTTGAAACCTATCATGCAAAGGACTTCATGCAAATCCTAATGCAAGCTAGATGTATGATGAAGGAATCCAAAGCAAACAAGAGAGTATTGAAAAAAGTAGGTTCACCAAAATGAAACATAGCTTTTTTGGGATCTACTTGGTTTCTATCACTTCTAGGGTTTTTTCACCTAGAATGAGAAAGAAGGGCCAAAAATGCTTATGTTCACATTCAAAAGTTAATGTGATGTGGATGGAAAAAGGATGAAAAATGCCTAGATGTGGTGTTTAAATGCAAGAAACTAATAATATCACTTGACTAATGAATAGAAACCAGAGGAAAACAACTTGTTTGAAAACACATTGTGTATTGCAAAATCATCTACAAATGAATGGGAAAATGCAACGAAAATGAATCAGACTAAAAGTGTGCACCTGGAACCTTGATGAAGACTGGAAATTACATCTAAAATGTTGTTGATGCTATTTTTTAGGCCTGGAGGGACTCATTTTCCATTATGGGTGAATCAGTCCTAGTTTTAGTAAACTGAGCTAGAATCTGTTTATGTCAAAAGGGCGTTAGAAAATGCAAAAAACATAAAACTGACATGGAAATGGGACTCATTCACCACCCATGGTGAATGATTCCACTTTTAAATTTCTAAATTTTCAAAAGTGGATTCCAGAGCTTTTGATTTGCACTTTGACTTCCTATAGGTGTCTGCTTCTGAAACTCTGAGTTACAGGCTTGAAAATGAGATTTTGTTGATATTTTGATTTGTTGAATGAAGAGAGGACTTTATCAACCTTGAAAATTGATCTTCAATGATTTCCAAGCTTCCAATAGACCTAAATCTATAAACACACAAGGAGAGAAAAAGAAATGGTGAATATTTGGGCATGGGGGTTTGCCTTGGTCAAACCCTGTTTAGGTAATTAAACCAAAATGATGAAAGAATGGAGTGAAGCGTGCAATAATGGAACAAATTACCTTTCCATAATGTTGATCTTGAAAGTATGCAACATAACAGGTAGAATCTTCCCTTGATTGTCTTAGGAAGCTAAATTAATGACTCGCAATGTGAAAGCCCTAGCTTGCTTGAGAAGATAAATGATGAATGAGTTGTAAAAAAAAAAGAGTTGAGAGATGTAAAATGAGAAGAAAAACACTTATTTATATAATCTTGTGCCTTAGTTACCTGTTCATACATCATCACAGGCTGACATCAAGTGATTTTGAATAAAAACCCGAAAGGAATTTTGAAATATTTTGAATTTGGAGCCAAGGGGGACTCATTCGCCACCCATGGTGAATGGGTCCCACCTAGGACCTAAAAATGGGTGTCGGTAATTATCTTATATTTAATGTTGTTTGTCAGGCTTACATTAAAAAATACACTTAATTAAGCCTTATAAGGGCATAAAGGGGCCAAATAAAACATAAGAAAGGTGTAAATGGTGAAGTTATGCCTAGAAATGCGTGAAATATTGTTACAAGACTTTACAACACTTCAAAATAGGACTTGTTTAGTGATGAAAAAGTGATATTTAGGCAAATTGTAATGACTAGAGTCTAGAAGAATGTAGAAATGTTTTACAACAGTTCACAACACCTTCACAAGATGTCATTAAAAGCATTTTATTTAATTTGCAAGGGTCCAAAACCTAGTGTGGATGCATAAAATACCTCACAAAACTAGATTAAGGCCTCATTAAGTCTAATTAATCTCATGTTAAGAAAAGGGTACTTTTTTCTACGACACAGGTGCAAAGAAAGAATTGGTGACCCTTCTAAAATGGTGAAGGCTTTCCTTTAACTCCAGTTGATAGAAATATTTGTACATAGGTACAAACTATCGATTCCCTTTTGTAGATAAACTTGGGAATTGCCTCATCACAGTTGCAACATACACTAGATAAGAAGTCATATAGAACTTCAAAGTGGTTGGCACATTTATCAGTTGTTCATGGATTTCATCATTGATCTATTTTCCCCATTCAATGAGCCTTTTGTCTTCTTATGATCCAAATGTAATCATACATCCACTCCTGAAAATGAGATGATTCAAGCAATCCCTTAACTCTGCTCAAGAGTGTAATCATGTCCCTGACATCTTCTTTGAAGTCACTTTGCGAAATTCCCTTCAACCATCTTGAGAAAGAATGCTTGGTTTCTTTAAGCCACTGACTATTAATCAAGTTCTTAGCCTTATTGGGATCTGATTCATAGACTTCCTGTGCTTTTTGTATTTAAATTTTAATGTATTTCTCCATGTGTGGGATTTTGAAAACAATGTCAAAGAAATCAGGGTCAAGCCTGATCAATTCTTGTCCAAAGGAATCTATCACACTTCTGCTTTCCATGATATAATGGGATGCAACTTGGAGGAAAAACTCTGTATTATGTGTAGAAGTCAAGAACCTAGACACTAGATGTAGATTATTGTGTACAATGGATCTCAAGGAGTCTTCAAGAGGCTTTTGCTCAGTCCTTTTTATGAAATCAACAAGGTCTTGATGACCAACCTCAGTGTCCTTTATTTCTTCCACCTTTGAAATCACCACTATAGGCAGATAGGCACCTTGGTACTTGTATTTCATTTTTTCCTTAGCCTTAGAAGATGATGGAGGCTTCTTGGTTGTCATTTAGGAGCAATTGGATCAAAAGATGTCACCTTGAGGATCCCTTGACAAGATCTAGAGAGAAATTGAAAATATGGTGAATCAACAAATGTTAGATGAAAAAGAAGCATTGGGACGCGTGATGCAAGCAACAATGTTGAGAAAGTGTGAAACAAGCAACGAGGCAAACAAAATGATGCAGGAGAGAAGAAACAAGGTCCAGAGCAAAAATGGAGCAATTTTGAAGAGTCTAAGGCAAAAATTTCCAAAAATGTAGGGGCACTGAAAATTAACGCTCCTACACTTAGAGAGGTGATCTTAGGTGTAAGGGTGCTGAAAATCAATGCCCTTACATGTCTAGCATGAAATTTTTCAAAATCTATCAAGGCGCTGAAAAATAGGGCCTTGACACTTAGTCTTCAACTTAGAGAAAATTGTGAAGTGTAATGGCGGGTTTCTTCAATGCTTGAGCATTAGGAGGGAAGGTTACTCCATGTAGTAGTGGTGATTTTCACCACTCCTACACTTGGAGTTGGTGTTAAAAACTTTGGTGTAATGGTGCTTAAAAAAACTACTTGGGAATTGTATGCAAATCTTAGAAGACAATGGTACAAACTCTTGAAATGCCTGTCACTCAAGTTCGTGTCGCTTCATCATTTGATGGAAAACTCAAAATTGTAGACACAAGACATTGAGTGAGAAAGAGAAGAAAACTTGGAAGCCAGGGCAAAAGACAACCTAGGGCGTGCATAAAAAACAAATCAAAACCCAAACAAAATGCAAGCAGAAGGCACGAATTAGAAGAGGGCACAAGTGAAGACTAAAATGCGTTGGGAAATAATGAAAAACTAGGGCACAACATAGCGATAGGAGAAAGAAAATGATGCACAAAGAAATCTAATTTAAACATAAACATCTACAGACAAGATCGAAATGAAATTTACAAAGCCCTCTAAAAATGAATGGAAAGAGGAAAACAATGGGGAGAAATAAAAATGGCATACTTGGAATAACTTGAAATCCTTAACTTGAATCAATGAGAGATCTCCAAAACCACGAGTTTACAGAAGGATAGATGGTCTCCCAGCTCAATGAAGAGTGAGTGAATGGTGATTAGAATGAAGTGAGGTTAACTTTAAAATCACTTCTAAGTGATTTTCAAGTATAATAAATGAACACAAGTTGTGTATTTAATTAAGGTGTGTTAAGTGGAAAAAACTAGGAAAAGTGCACTTCATTGAAAAATAACCGCCCAAGCCTCAAAATGGTTAAGTATAGAGAAAAAGTGCACAAGCGCTAAAAATCAGCACTTGTGCACCAAAAACTGACTTGACTTAAAAATGCAAAAGCGTTGATTTTTAGAGCTTGTGCACTCAACACTTATAATTTTTTTACATCATGTAAGAGTGTTGTTTTTTAGAACTCCTATACTTTTCACAGCTCTGACTAAGTCTAAACATTGAGAGTTCACAAAGATATTCGTTTCGAAGGTCTTCGATAGATGAACATAGAGGAACACTCAAATGTATTGTTTGAGACTTGGGAATACAATTCGAGGTGGATTGAAAATCACCTTGTTTTGCATGCTTGAACATCATGAACCTATGAAATGGAAAAAATTTGTAGGGGGGGTTATTTGTGGATCAAGCACTGCTAGATTCCATGATAATAATGGCTCTTGCTGGGGATCTTCCTTCAATTGTTCTTTGAAACAAATGAAGGGAGAAGAACTCCATAATTCAAGGGCCTTTATCCATTCATTGGTCTTGGAGTCAAGTGACAACAACAAAAATACTTAAAATAAAAAGACACAAGGACTAAAAGTAAAAATATTTACATTTCAATGCCTATCACTTTACTGTGTAAAGTGCTTGAGATGTTTCCCACTATGAGGAAGGGAAAATGGTGTTCCATATTCGTATGACAACAAGAAACTATTTTCACCATGTAACTGATGAACCTTGAAAGGTCTTGTCCACAATGAATCAAAAATTTTGTGCATACCCTTTGGTTCTCTTCACTTTTCGCATAGGAGAAGAAGACCACCAATTTGAAAATCTCGAGACTTGGCCTTCTTGTCGAAAAGATACTTGACAAGGTCCTGATGTTTTGCAATGTGGTTAGCCACCTAAACTTGATTCTCTTCCAATACAGAGAGATACATAATGCACTTATCAATAGAGTTATTAAAAGTCTCATCCTTAATGGCCTTAGCCAATTTGAGGGTTGGGAGTTCCAAGGTAATAGGAACATCGACATTCAAACCATACAAGAGTTGAAAGGGAGACATACTGATCGCCCGCTTTAGAGTTATCATGTCTACCCACAAAGCATCATACAAAGTTTTGTGCCACAAACATTGATTCTTGTCCACCAGTTTGCGAATGATAGTCACCAAATTTTTGTTGCTTGATTTGGCCTGGCCATTACCTTGTGGGTAATAGTTGGAAGAATGTGACAAAGTTATGTCGTGTTCGAAACTAAACTCAGTGATCTCATTTGACAAGAAGGTGGAAGCGTTGTCAGCAACAATTTTGTTCAGCACGCCAAACCTAGAAATGATGTTTTCTTTTAAGAAACTGCACACCACTTCAGAAGTAGCATGCTTAGTAGGAATTGCTTCCACCCACTTGGTGAAATGATCAGTCACAATTAGGACATAGGTGTGTCCTACACTTGATGATGGATTAATTGCACCAATGAAGTCAATTCCCCACTACTGGAAAGGTTCCTCAATAACAACGGGTTTCAATGGCAAAGCCGCCAACTTAGGCTTACCAACGAACTGTTGACATAGGTCACACTTACATACCCAAGAGTATGCATCTTGAAAGAGTGTGGGCCATTAGTACTTAGCTCTCAAGATTTTTAAAGTAGTTACTGGCGTAGAGAAGTGTCCTCCACATTCCAAGTCATGGTATGACTTCAACAATCTTTGTTATTGTTATTTATCAACACATTGCAGAAAAGTCCATCCATCGCACACTTGTACAGGCCATTGTCCCATAAGACAAAGTTTGATAATTTTAGCTTGATGGTTCTTTTTTCCTTTGAGTTCAAATGATCAAGACATTCCCCATATGTGAGGAAATGGGAAATGTTGGAATACCATTCGTTGGTTGTGCTGATGAACAACACCATTGGAAGTTCACTTGAATCTACCTCTTCATTTTCTGAAACTTCTTTATCTTTTGAATTTTCTTCATCTGGATTATTTTTGGCGATAAGATGACACAGTCCATGCCCATGTATCAACTTGGTAGGTTTTATTTCCATGTCATATTCTTGAATCTTGGCAATCCAATTACCTCTTTTTGTTCCAAATTCCTACTATGTTAAGATGGACTTAACAGTTGAATATGGGACTAGAACTTTGACATGGCTATTAAGAATGTAGAACCAAAAATGTTTAATAACTTTGACCACAACAAAAGAATTATTTTCCATTTGGGAGTATTTCAATTCATAATTCTTTAGAGTGCAGCTTATGAATATGATTGGAGATTCAAAACCCTCACTGTTCTCTTACATCGGAATCATTGAAAGTGTATGCTCAGAAGCATAACTATACATGATGAATTCTTTGGTGTAGTTAGGATAGATTAACATGGGCACATGAGAAATGGCCTCCTTGATGTCATCGAATGCAGCTTTCCCTTCTGACGTCCAATGAAAAGTTGTATTACCTTTCATCATATTTTAAATATGACGAGTCTTTTCTGCAAAGTCTGGAAGGAACCTTCACAGAAAGTTTACCTTTCCAAAGAAGGAATGAACAAACTTCTTGCTTGATGGTAAGTGATTTGATACTGTGGACTCTTTTTGAGTCAATCTTGATTCCCTCTATGGACACTATGTGACCAAGAATTTTTCCTTCTATAAAATTGACTTTTTGGGGTTCAAGGAAATACCATGTTTTCGGCATCTAGCCTCCAAAAAGATACATATACATAAATAGAATCAAGGGATGGCCATCCCAAGAGAAAAACTAGAATAAATCCCTAGAGCCCCTATAAATCTAGAACATGCCCTGCTTGATAAGATTAGCCCCTCGCTTGAGAGTATCCTCGACCATAGATCCCCTTCCTCCAAGCCTAACCTAGGCACATCAACACTTCCCACACCTCTCAAATACTTACATGAAAGGATATTAGCCCAAGCTTGGTCTTGATGAGTGCACCACCTTTAGTAAATATTGTCAGCAAAGGCTTGGCCTATAAGAACAACTTGACGTAGTCCAAGGCCTCCTTCTGCTTTGGTCTACATATATCCTCCCACTTAACCAAAGCCCACTTTAAAGAGTCCAAATTCCTTGCCCATAAAAATTTCCTAGAAAGAGCATCCAACTCCTTGATAAAACTTATAAGAGCCACTTGAACCATACATCTATATATAGGTAAATATTGGACCATTGATTTCAATAATAAAACTCTACTTGCAAATGAAATCCACCTGACTGTCCAATAACTAACTTTACTCTAAAACTTATCTAACACATTTTTCTAGATCTCTCTAGGTAAAGGGACTACTGAGATAGGAATACCCAAGTAGACCAAGGAAAGGTATCCAATTTGAAATCTGATAATTTGAGCAATTCTCGATTGAATGAAAGGAGGAGTGTTGAAAAAATAAATGGAATACTTAGCTTCATTTATTCTCTGACCTAAGGTAGCAAGGTAAATATCCAACACTCGCCTGAAGTTGCTAGTTTCCTTGATTTTGGCTGCTCCCAAAAAATTAGTATCATCCACAAATTATAAGTAAGACTAAGTAGAAAGACCATATCCCCAAGTCCACCCTTGGATAAGCCCTTGTTGCACATTCTCCTTTATAAGCCTTCCCAAACCCTCTACCAATATGATGAAGAGATAGGGTGACAAGGGTTCCCCTTGTCAAAGACCCCGAGAAGCCCCAAACAAATCAGTAAGCTCACAATTGATAAGAATTGAGTACAAATTTGAAGAAATACAACTCATTACCCATGCAATCCATTCATCACCAAACCCAAAATCTCTTAGCACTTTTCCCAAAAAAAATACCATCTCACACGATCGTAGGATTTAGCCATGTCTAGTTTCATGAACATAGCCTTTCCCTTAGATATTTCCATTGAATGAATGACCTCAACAACTATAACAATCCCATCTAAAATTTCCCTACCTAACACAAACCCCCTACTCCTCCAAAATAACTCTATTAATCCATGGCTTGAGTCTCTCCACAATTGTCTTGGAGATGATTTTATAAGCCTCATTGTATAGAGAAATCGGTCTAAATAGATAAAAAGAATTAGCTCCTTTGTGCTTGGGAATAAGCACCAAAAAAGTAGAATTCAGAGCACGTAACATCTATTTATTTACTTGAAATTCTTGCACAACTGTCAATAGATCATATTTGACAATCTCCCAAAATTCTTGAAAGAATTCTATGGAAAATCAATCCAGTTCAAGGGTCTTCCCTATCCTCATCTGGAACACTATCTCCTCTAGCTCCTCAAGAATTATGGGTCTACAAAGACTCTCATTCATCCCATTAGAAACCAAAGGGGGAATGCAACTCAGAATAAGATTCTCCTCCTCTAAATCAAGAGGGGAATCATCCTTGAAAAGAGGAAAAATATTGGATAGCCTCCTTTGAAATATCATGAAAGGAAGAAAGTTGACTCCCTCGAGAAGTCACCAAAGAATATAATAAATGTCCATGCCTTCTATCTTTAACTAAGTTAAAAAGAAAGCAATGTTCCTATCCCCCACCTATAGCTAAATAATCTTAAACTTCTACTTCCAATAGATTTCCTCCCATAGCTCCCATTCCTCTAATTCCTTCAAAGCCTCACCTTCTTATCTAAGGGTGCCTTTTGAAAGATCATGATCTTGAATTTTCCTAGTGATTGCATCCAAGCAATTCCAAGCTAAGTACTTCACTTGAAAAATGTTCCCAAAGTACTACCTATTCCATTTCTTAAGATGGATCTTCACAAAGGAATACATAGTAGTTCCATGTGTAGGCATGCCTCTCCAACACCAATCCCTCACCAAATTTGACAAAGATGACTTTCGCAACCACATTAATTAAAAATTAAAGGATGGGTTCTTATGGACTCCCATCACAAATGTTGAAATTTTGATAGGCCAATGATCAGAGCATTGTCAATCCAAAAACTAGACACCAAGAACCCATAGTCTTTCCGATATAGACTCCACCCCACATCTCCTATTGCTCCAACTAAACAACCCATTTCTTGGTTTGATGTCAACCAAATTCAAAAATCAGATGTTATCCTTAAAAAGAAAAGAAGAGGCCTCTATCCTAGCCACTCCCCCTTTCTTTTCTTCCAAATTGAGTATAGAATTAAAGTCTCACTTGTTGAATATTTAGAGAGGCTAAATATCTCACTTGTTGAATGTGACCAGAGAGTGGTTTTTCTAGGTAATTCAGTCAAAGCATAGACATTGGTAAGCAGAACTACCTCCCCAAAATCAAAACTGGAAGCAGTCATTGACATAGAAAGTCTACTAGTAACCCACCAAAGAGGTGACACCTTACATGGATCCCAAAGGAAAACCACCCCTCTCGCTCTGCCTTGTGCACCAATACACTAACACTGACCTATTCTCCACAACTTAGAAGCAATACTAGAAATTTCATCAACAAACACCTTAGATTCTTGATTAAATAAAACATTAGGAGAATGCACTCTTATTAACTCCTGAACAACCTTTTGTCTAGGGATGTTGTTCAAACCCCTTGCATTCAAATAAAGAACTATAATTTTTGAAGGTTAGAAAAATGGGAGTCAATAGGCTTAATTGATCCAACTCCACTAAATTCTCCCCCATTAGCTTCATTTGTCTCAATCCTTTTTCCTCCCCTCTTTGGGGAACTTCTCTAAAATTACCTTTTTCAAGGGCTTCTACTACAAACCTAGTGAAGGAAAAACTTTACTACCTTTCCCAAGGGCAGAAGCCTCCCCATTCGACCTTAAATCATTAGTCTACAAGGATGAAACTGCTACCAATTCAAGACCCTCGACTAGCCCCAACTCACTAGGAGAAATTTGTGCTTCATTTGTAGCCATTTAAAACTCAAAAGACTCAGCCACTTTACTATACAGGTTAGCATCCACCTTTGCAGCCAAATTCTCTTCATCCAAAAGAAGTGCCACATGGAGCATACTTCCTGGGCCCTCCAACAAATCTAGATCTTCTAGGGCCTCAAAGCGATTGAAGGTCTCATCTTCTTGCCTATCCTTGAGAAATTGCTTTAGGCCCCTCTCTTTGTTATGGGACTTTATAGGAATAAAGCCCTCTTTATTTGGTGCTCCTCTTAACATGGTTAATTTACCTTTATCTTTCATCTTCTCAACTCAGGATCAAGCCTTGGTTGAAGCACTATTGGTAGTCTCCCCCAAGGGTTTAACCTTAGGGAATTTCATCTACAAGTGCCCATACTCATGAAAATTTTAACATCAAAATAGAAGAGCCTCATAATCCAGTTGTTGAATCTATACAATATCTCCAACCTAAATTTCTAAAGAATTCAGCAATGGATTATTTAAATGAATATCAATACAAATATGGATGTAGGAAATTACCTTATTATTCTAGGATATGTTGCAACAGGCCTGTCAGTTTACTTAGCAACAAATCAATCATATGTAGGATATCATTTATGTAAAACTGTAGCATTAGCCACGGGAGTCAAACCCACACATAAATCTTTGATGAGAAATAAACCCACTTGGTTGTAAAAATATGCCCCCCCATAGGTCTTATTGTGATCCACTAGGAAGGAGAATACCACAATGAAATAATTATTTGCATCCAACATCACCTCCATATCCTCCTCAAGGTTCCACGTATAGAGAGTCCATGAATCCAAGAACGAGAGCAAGACTCGAGTCCCCATAATCTTGCAAATAAGGGCATGATTACATGGGTAGCTTACATCCTTCGCTACTGACTCATTCTGAATCACTAAGGCTGACTGAGAAATACTACTTTCTAGGCAACCATTCACTTTTTGGAAATTCTAGCTCCCCATCTGGGATGAGCCTTCACCATTCATAGATTTTTTAATATACTTGACTATCTTAGCATGGGCGGATGGGGGAGAATCAAACCCCAAAATAGCCTCACTAAAAAACAAATTATTCTTATTTCCCAAGACACCACCTACAACCATACCATGAACCATGCAATAGTAGCACCCTACCTCAGAAAATCCCCACACAAACCCCTGCTACAAAATTAAAAAAATAATAGCCTTGCTCGAACCACACCCCCCATGCAAACCCCTTACACCACAAAAACAAATCACACACCACCCGTGTCACAAAAGAGATCATGAACCAGAAGAAAGAGCGGGTTCATGGCTAGGGTTGACGAGCCCTAGCCATTGTAGCCCAATAAGAGACCCACAACACCATCCAATCAACCACCAAATACACTTATCTAGACATCAATGTTTATTACAAGTTTTAGTTGAATATACAAATTTTAATTTTGAAAAATAATTCATGGTTAGTAAACATTAAAGAAGATTGAAATCAATTCATTTGCAATGTTCAATATTTATGATGTCTCTAGTTCACGTTTATGGGTAATGTTGTTAGTTTTGAACTACTACATATATCACTTGACATAACTACAACAATGATGCATGTGACATCATCCTTATAAATCACCAAGGAGTAATAATGAATCATTTCAATATTAAATTGGAGGAACGAGAAATATTCTTTAGATAACTGACATTAGTCTCACATTTATAAAGATAAATAAATTATTAATTTTAATTATATTTTTGTTGAAAACTTAAAAGGGATTTTTACTTAAGAGGAAATGTTGATAGCTTGACCTAATTTTATAAGAAATACTTCTAAACCTTAATCAAGGTGACTAAGTACTCTACTAGCACATATATTTAATAATATATATAAAATACATGAAGAAATATCCTTCTCGAGGTGCCTAGTTTTTTAATCAATTTCTCACATAAAAGTGCAATAGGTGCCTCAAGAAAGGATATCTCTCAAAGTATTGTATATATAAGAGGATTAGGGCTAGTGTTGGGGTTAGGTTAGGTTTAGGTTTAGGGTTAGAGATATAATTAGGGTTAGTGTTTTTTTTAGTGTTAGTGTTATAGTTGGGGTTATAGTTAGGCTTAGAGTTAGGGTTCGAGATAAAATTAAGGTTAGGGTTAGAGTTAGAGATAGAATTAGGGTTAACATTAGTATTAAGAGTTGGGGTTATAGTTAGGGTTAGGGTTAAGGTTAGAGATAAAATTAGGGTTAAGGTTAAATTATAGTTAGGGTTATGGATAAAGTTAGGGTTAAGATTAGGGTTATGATTAGAAATAGAGTTAGAGTTGTAAATAGCATTGGGGTTAGAGTTAGAGACAAAAATAGGGATAGGTTGGATAGGTTTAGGTTTAGGTTTAGGTTTAGGGTTACAAATAGGGTTAAGGTTAGAGATAGAATTAGAATTAGAGATAGGGTTATAGATAGAATTAAGGTTATAAATAGGGTTATGGTTAGGGTTAGTGTTAAGGTTTGAGTTAGGGTTAGGGTTAGAGATAGAAATTGGGCTAGATTTAAGGTTAGAATACGAATTTGATTTGAGGATGAAGTTAGGGTTAGGATTAGAGTTAGATATAGAATTTGGGTTAGGGTTAGGGTTAGGGTTAGAGTTAGGATCAAAGATAAAATTAGGGTTAGTGAAGGAGTTATGGTTAAGGTTAGGGTTAGGGTTAGAGATAAAAATAAGGCCAAGGTTAGGGTTAGAATTAGAGTTTGGGTTGGGGATAAGATTAAAGTTAGGGATAATATTAGGGTTAGGGTTAGGGTTAGGGTTAGAGATAGAATATGAGTTATGGAAGCAAGGTTTTAATTAGAGTGAGGGTTGAGGATAAGGTTAGGGTTAGGGTTAAGATTAGGTTTAGGGTGAGGGTTAGTGAACTAGAGATAGAATATAGGGTAGGGTTAGCATTAAAAGCTATGATTAGAGATAAAATTAGGGTTGGGGTTGGGGTTATTGATATCATAGGGTTAGTTATAGGATTACGGTTAAGGTTAGGGTTAGGGTTAGGGTTAGGGTTAGGGTTAGTGTTAGGGTTAGGGTTAAGATTAAGGTTAGGGTGAGGGTGAGGGCTACAGATAAAATTAGGGTTAGGGTTAGGGTTAGTGTTAGGGTTAGAGATAGAATTAAAGTTAGGTTTGGAGTTAGGGTTAAAATTAACTTTGATGTTAGTTTTAGAATTAGGGTTAGGGTCAGGGATAAAGTTATAAGTATTTTTTGAGTTAGGTTTAGGGGGTTATAGTCAAGGTTACATTATAATTAGTGTTAGTTTTAGAAGTTGGGTTAGGGTTAGAGATAGATTTAGAGTTAGGGTTGGGTTAGAAATAGTGTTAGTGTTGGGGTTAGGGTTAGAGTTAAATTTAGGGTTAGAATGGTTAGAGTTAGAGTTAGAGTTAGAATTAGCGTCGGTTTTAGGGTTGGGGTTAGGGTTATAAATAGGGTTAGGATTAGGGTTATAATTAGAATTAGTGTTAGTTTTAGAATTAGATTCAAGGTTAGGATTAGAATTAGAATTAGGGTTAGGGTTAGAATTAGAGTTAAATTTTGTGTCAGTTTTAGGGTTAGAGTTATAATTAGTATTAGAGTTAGGTTTACTTTAGAGTTGGGGTTACAGATAGAAATAGGGTTAGGGTTAGAGTTACAATTAAATTTAGTGTTAGCTTTGGAATTAGGGTTAGGGTTAAAATTAGTGTTAGTGTTAGAATAATTGTAAAATATTTTGAATTTTTACCCTAACCATAATTAAAACCTAACCCTAATCCTATTTGTACCCCAAACTTAACCCTAACCCCAAGTTTTGTTGGGATTTCAAGTAGGATTATCCAAATAAATAAATAAAATGAACTAAAGCAATGTAGATATAAAATAATTCACAAAGAGAATGAATTCACAAAGGAAAAAACAAAAATATTAACGTGGTTCACTATTTGGGCTATATCCACAAAACAACAATCCCAATTTTATTAAAACTTCTAGTGAAATCAAATTACATTTTTGCAACAAATACCATTGTTGTGTATCTCTTCAAAATTTATATATACTTCATTGTACATGCACTTTATTGCGTTCTTCCAACACAAAACCGTGAGTTCCAAAATTTTGTCTACGTGACTATCCAACATCACACTGCATACTGCTTGTTATGTGTAACATTCTTTTTCACATGACTATTGAACTTTGATCTACAATAGGATAACTATTTAGTTGTGGGCAGTTATAAAACTAATCTCAAAATAGAATTTTTAGTGAATTTTCTTTATTAAAATTGGCTAATAAGACCTTGCAGGAGGGGCTCTACCCCTTGCACACTCTTGTTAATTATTTTGGTGGAAATCATACCTAGGAAAATGGTCAAAATATTAACTTAAAGCATGATTAGACTACACATACCAACAATTTGATTGAACATTAACCCTTACCATAATTAAAATATAATCCTAAACCTAATTAAATTCTAACCTTAATTAAACCCTAAACCTAATTGAACTTGAACCCTAATTGAACCCTAACAATAACCCTAATTGAATCTTACTTAAAACCTAACCCTACTTGAGCTTGAACACTAACCCTAACCTTAATTGAACCTTAAACCTAACCCTAATTGACTCGTAATTGAGCCCTAACCCTAATTGAACATGACCTTAACTCTAATCATAATTGAACCCTAACCCTAACTCAACCCTAATCCTTAGGCTAACCCCAAGATTTATCCTAGACCTTAACCATAACCCTAGTTGAATCTAAATTCTAATTGAACTTGAACCCATAATTGAACCCTAACCCTTAGTGAACCTAAACCATAACCCCAAGCTTTATTGTAGATCCCTAACCTTAATTGAACCCTATCCCTCACCCTAATTAATTTTTAATCCTAACCATTATTGAATCCTAATTAAATCCTAACCATAACCTAGCATTAACCCCCTAAATGAACTTGAACCATAACCCTAATCAAACCATAACCATAACCCTAAAACTAACCCTATCCCAACCCTAACCTTAATTCTAATTATAACCTAAACCATAATTCTAGCCCTATTTGAAATCACATTTCTAACACTAACCCTAATTCTAATGGAATCCATAATTCTAACTATAATCTTAATTAAACCCTTACCTTAACCTTAATTGAACCTTAACCCTAATTCAACCCTAACCCTAACCTAACCTTAACCCTAAACCTAATTAAAATTCAAACTTAACCTTGATTAAACCCTAACCATAATCCTATTTAAACCCTAATCATAATTCAACCCTAACCTTAACTTAAAGATTTTTCCTATAACCCTAATTGAACCCTAACCCTAACCCTAACTAAACCTTAGCCCTAATTGAATATTAATCCTAATCAAACCCTAACCCTAATCCTAATGTAATTAAACCCTAATATTAACCTTAACTCTAACCATAATTGAACTCTAAACCTAACCCTGACTCTAATTAAACCCCAACCGGTAATCAAAACCTAACCATAATTGAACCATAACCTTAACCCTAATTGAACCATAACCCTAAATTTAATTAAACCCTAACCTTAACCCTTATTAAATCATAACCTAAATTGAACACTAACCTTAAACTTAAGCCTAAGTGAACTTTAACCCCAACCATAATCCTAATCCTAATCTTATTTAAAACCTAACCTAATTGAACTTGAATTCTAACCCTAACTCTATCACTAAATGAACTTTAATCCTAACCCTAGCTCTAATTAAACCCTAATCCTAATTGAATAATAAATGAATTCTAACCCTAATAAAATACTAACCTGAATTAAACCATAACCCTAACCTAACCCTAAACCGTAACTATAATTGAACCCTAACCCTAGTTCCAACCTTAATAATATTAATAATAATAACCCTAGTTCTAACCTCGAGTCTATGCTAATTCTAATTATAATCCTAACCCTAATTCTAATCATAACCATAACCCTAATCGTAACCATAGTCCTAGCACTAACCCTCATTCTAACTTTAACCCTAGCCCTAATTCTAACCATAACCCTTCATTTAAGCCTAATTTTAATAGTTAGGGTTTTAGGTTACTATAGATTTAAAGTTTAGGGTTAGAATTAGGGTTAGGGCTATAAGTATTACCATAAACCTAATCCTAATCATAACTCAAAGTTAACCTAATTCTAATTCTAATCTTGATCCTTATCCTAAACCTACACCCAACCCTAACCCTAATCCTAATTATAATAAGGTTTAGAGTTATAGTTAAATTTGAATAATAGATGTTAATTATAATTATTATAATTATAGTTAGGATTGTAGGTAATTATTATAATTAATTATTGTTGAGATTATAGATAAAAACCTAATAATAACTTTTAATAGTTAATTATTACAAATTAAGTATAACTTAATAATTATAATAAATCATTATTATAGTTAATTATAATAATAAGTTAAACTTAATCCTAACTATAGTTATTTATAGTTAATTATTATTATAATAAATTAAATTTATTATTAATATTTTAACCAAAATTATAAGATAATTAAGTTTATTATTAACTATTATTAATTGCTATTAATAAATTAAATTTATTATTATTATAATTATTAATAATAACGTTAACTTATTCGGAATATTATTAATAAATTATTAATAATATTTTTTTATAAATAATGTATATAATAAAATAATTAATATTATTAACTTAATTTTATATTAAGTTATTAATTATTAATATACTATATTAACTTATTATAATAATAATAGTTTATTAAAGTTAATTATTATTATAAACTTATGAACTATAATCCTAATTATTAACTTTATTATTAATATTTAATAATTATTATAATTATCTATAATAATAATAAAAGTTCATAATAATAAGTTTTGATTATATGGGAAAAGCAACTTTTGAAGGGACCTGAAACCCTTTACAACAAAATACACAAAATACTGCTAGAAAGGATTTTCAAAATGCCACCAACAACAACCCAATAGCCAAAAAATAGTGCAAAAGGGGTGCTAGACAAAAATATAGCAATTAACTACCAACAACACCCATCAGCCACAAACCAGCAAACCAACAGAAAAGAAACCTACACCCAATAGGAAACAAAAAGCAACAAAGAAGATGACCAGACACTAGTCCAAGCTACTCAGGGTGTTAGCCACCTCAATCTGTTGGTTCCTATGTCTTCCAATCATATCCAACAACTCCTTCTCAGCATCAAAGGATCTCTTCTAATCAGCCGACCCTCTAACAACAAGTCCTTTGTCATCATCCTTAGCAGATTTTTTACCTTTTCCCTTAGTCGCGTGTTCTTTCTCCATAAGCTCAAAGAAGTAAACCTGATCCTCCCTGAGCTCACTAATCTTTCTGAAAAGGACTTCCAAGGATTCTACGTTGTTCTTCATAGAGATATGACATGCCTACAATAATTTTTTAATATCAGCATTCGTACCTAGAACCTTGGCTTCCAGAGCAGCCAACCTTTCCTCACACAGAGATTTGAAGTCATGATAGGAACCTTCAAGGTCCACCATTCTTGTCAATAAGAATGTCTGGAACCAAACCCTTTGGAACATTCTTCAGATTCTCCTTCAGACCTCTAATTTTAATATTAATCTTATTGAACTCCTGCATAGTCTACTTAGCTAATTTAAACGTACCTGTGAACCTAGTGTTTTTATCCTAATCTAAGTGTGCAAACTAACTAAACTAGAATGCAAAGAAAAACATAAGATCACCTCAAATGATTAGCCTAAGGAATAAAACACAAAAGAAAAGATAAAAACAAGACAAAGATTATACCTTTTGTGTAACTCCTTGGTTGGCCCTTGATATTGTTGAAGATGTGTGCTCCTTGGATGGTTGTGTAATGAAGATGGGTGCAAGATGAACAATGTGGACACAAGATAATAGAAACTTGATGAAGCTACAATGAAAAAGTGCACTTAAAGTTGGATGCTAATGCAAAGGATAATGCTTGAAATGGCTTCGAAATTTGAGAGCATGTGGGTGCAAAAATGACTAAGTACTCTAAATGCATTAGAAGAGGGGGTATTTATAGAAGAATTTGAATTCTCTAGAGAATTCAACGGTCAAGATTGTGCCACCATGGCCAAGATGAAGGGCTATGGTGAGTTGAGGACTCATAAGCCCTCACATCTTGCCATGTGGTAGGTGAAGTGTCACAAGGACACATGAGGTGGAAGATGACATGTGATGGGAAGGTACTTGTAAGTACCTTAGAATAAGGGTGATGTGACCTCTTAATGATCACATGGGGAAGAGGAGAATCTTAGATGAATAAAAGTGAATTTAAAATTCACATGATTGGTAGATCTGGTGGATAAGACAAGGTTCCCAAAAAGAGAGGTGAGAAGTACCTTGGATAAGACAAGGTCCTTAAAAAGGTAAGTACTTACCCACATGTGACTGATGTGACAAGTCAAAGGTTCTAGAACTTGCATGGGGAAGAGAAGATTCCTTGGAGGAATAAAATTTAATTAAAAATTCACACAGGAAAGACAAAAAGGAATTAAAAATTCCTTAGGGGTTGGGGAGAGTTAACCAAGGTGTTGATTAGACTTAACTAATCAGTAATTAGAAGATAATTAGAGGTTAATAAGGATTAGAAGCCAACTTGCAAAAGTTGGAGGATGTGACACATCCTAATCAAAGATTAGGCATGTGCACATCCCTAATGAAGAGATCAAGAGGTGGGTTAGGATTAAGTGAAAGTGATGTGACATGCAAGGAATTAAATAAATGTCATATTTATTTAATTCATTTGATGAAATGAGGATTAAAGAGATAAGGTATTTAA
Organism: Sequoia sempervirens; assembly: GCA_007258455.2. Taxonomy (NCBI): domain Eukaryota; kingdom Viridiplantae; phylum Streptophyta; class Pinopsida; order Cupressales; family Cupressaceae; genus Sequoia; species Sequoia sempervirens. Next base: position 168,295,015 of record VDFB02000015.1, on the reverse strand, counting down.
TTATTAACTAAATACCTTAGGGATTTGGCAGAATTAAGGGTATTAATTAGATAATAGTGATATTACCTAATTAATGCAATTAAAGGTATAAATTTGGACCAATGTAAGTGTCCAAATTTAGGTGTCTACAGTACCAGTGGCCCCAACCCTATCCATATCAAGCAAATCATATATGGAGGTAGCATCATCATCAAGGTAAGAAAAATTCTTGGAAAGAGGATTTACCTTCAAAGGCTCATGTTTAGCTTTTTTCTTCTCCGCATCCTCCTCATCTAGACGCCTTAACTCCTTGTCTTGCTCCATCTTGGGAATATCCTAGATTGGGGAATCCTCAATGGCCATCGTCTTATCACTAGAATCCTTTCCATCACCAGACACAATGGGGTCCTTAGTTGGACCATCCGAGGCCTTATTCTTCAGGTTAGCAATACGTTTTGACAACCTTCACATCTTGTCCACCAAACCCTTAGCAATATCCTATGTCCCCACCTCAAGGCCACCACCAACAACATCATTACCAACAACTACCTCCACATTTTTGGGAGTGGAATCATCTAAGCCCACTTCTGTGTCCTCACTCTCTGAAAGGGCAAGCCGCTTAGTTGCCTTGTTACTCTTAGAACCACCAAACTTCCTCTTCTTCGAAGAAATAGCTACAATCGCTGAAGACAAATCCTTCTCCTCATCCAAAGAGGAATCTGATCCCGATGACACATCACTTAAATTCTTCTCCTTTCCCTTGATGGCAAGAGTAGGGATAAGAGAATTAACATGCTCCATAATCAATAAAATAATATCTTCATGGAGGATGGGGGCCCTCCTATTCTTCAGATGAGCATAAACAGAGACCTCCAAAGACGATAATAGAAAGAAAGGAAACAAAATGAACAAACCATGTCTAAAATGGTTGAGGAGAGTAAAATGGTGATCAAGAATAGTCGTAAACCTCCCCTCCAAAGTAACATAATGCATAAGCACCTCAACAACGCTCGCCAAAATTTTCTTGAGTGATTTTCTCTCATAGCTCTAGGTCTCCAATTTAACTAATTTCTTATGCTCATCATCTTTAAAAAACTAGGCCATCGCCTCCTCATTACTCTTTTTATCCTTGTAGAACTTACATCCAACCGCTGACATCCCAGTAATAGAAGCAATTAAATCCTCATTTACCTCCAGTTCCAGACCATTAACCTTGAGCTTGCGATTATGCCAAAAAGATACAAATTGCACCGAGGCATTAGGGTCATGCCCATGCAACTTCTTGAGGAATGGAGTAAAATTGCCACGGCGTAGAATATTCTAGAGATTTGTCTTTCTTTGAATGTCCCCATAGGAATGTGGCTCGATTCTGCTCCTGTCACTACCCATTGCTAGCAACACAAGAAACACCAAACCCTTGCAAATAACACTCAGTTGAAAACCAGAGAGCAAAAGAAAACCCACAAAGCGTGTGGAACAGAGGAAGGTACTAGACCATGAATATTGCATCAACTTAACCCATGCCATCATTCCTCAATAAAATCCTAGCTTTCTCGAGAAGGATCGATCCCTCCTCCCACGAACAAAAATCATTTAATTTGATAGCCTTAGCAAAAAATCTGCCAACAAGTTTCCTTCTCAGTAAACGTGAGAGACACAAGTCTCCTCACAAGATTGTAACATGATTATCGTATCCTTAATGAGCTGATCAATATTCCAACTCAGAGGATGAGTGTCACACATATAATTTATTATGTTCAAAGAGTCACCTTCAACCCATAATTTGGAGTAGCCCTTACTGATTGCAAATCTAACACTTATGAATGCAACCTCCGCCTCCGCACAGTGATTGGTATGACTTCCCAATGGGCTCATAATAATAAGTTAATAATTAGGATTAACTTATTTTACAATCTGCTTCTACTTCTTTATCAACATGTACATTCTTGAATAAAAGGCGATGGGCAGGAAGCAGAGTAAGTTTTAAATCCTTTGAAGGCGATGGCGAGGAAGATGTAGATTCAAATGGTGATGCAGATGGTTATTTTTCATTGCTTGTTTCTTTTGTGGCTACACAACTTCGGTGGATGGCACTGGGTGCTTGTGGTGGAGGCCATTTTGTTGGAAATTTGGGTACTCCATCATCCCTCCTATTCCATAGCTCTAGTATGAATGGTGGAGGAGTGGTTGTGTTGAATGGTGTAACTTTGATGTTCATTGTTTTCTTTTCTTTCTAGGTCTCTTGGGGGGGCCTACTATTTTTTATAGTCAATGGCCTAGATATGTCTTTTGAGTTTTCTCACTCAAATCTTATCTTCATGGGTGATTTTTGGTGGTAGTGTCTATGGTGACCCTCCAATATTGATATTGTCATTTTTTGACCCAATAATGATGCCATGGATCTCTATGGAGTTTGGGTTAGGAATTTTCGGTGCCTCAACTTCTCTAGATCTCAACCAAGTCGTGTTGAGATTAAATGTGAAGTGAAAGATTTATTTTTAGGTTTTTTTTCAATTGTTTCAATTCATTGATAGGTGGAAGTTAACTTTGGAGGTCTAGAGTTTGGTTACCTCTATTGGAGATGGTGTTGTTCATCATTGTTGTGTGAAAGTTGAAATCCATCATAGGGGTTTGTCTGTGTTGGTTGTCCTTGTTGACTCTGGGCTTTTGGAGAAGATTATTCTTGTGGGTGTGGATGGGATCTTGTATACCTTGGCTTTGTTTTTGGTTTCCCCTATTGAGGCGAGGTTTTCTCCCATTGAGGTGGAGACTATCATTATCAGAATGGCTATGGTTTTATTTCTTTTTTTGATGTTGTCTTCTCCTATTGAGTTGGAGAGTGTCTATACAAAAAAAAAAGGAGTTGTTTCAATTGAAACCCTTCTTATGGGTGTGTTTGTGTCGATAGTCCCAATTGACTCTAGTCTTATGAAAGAAGAATATTCTTGTGGGTATTGACGGGACTCCATTTACCCTTGCTCTCTTTTCGATGTCCCCTTTTGAGGTGGGTATTTCTCCTATTGAGGTGGGGACTATTCTTATTAGATTGGCTAGGGTTTTGCTTCTTTTTCTAGTGATGTCTTCTCCTATTGATGTGGAGAGTGTTTGTGTTAGAAAAACAAGAGGTGTTTCAAGGGGGATTTGGCTGCCCTTATTTCATATTTCTTCCTTTAATCCTATTGAGGTGGAGTTTAATATTGTTGATGGGACCTTGGATCTATGCCGTAGAAAAAGGACCCTTTGCTTGACATGAGAATAATTCATGATTAATTAGAACTTAATGAGGCCTTAATCTAGTGTTGTGAGGAATTTTATTCATCCACATTAGGTATTGGACCCTTATAAATTAAATAACATGCTTTTAACGACGTCTTGCAAAGGTGTTGTAAAGTCTTGTAATGGAATTTCATGCTTTTCTAGACCTAATGGACCCATTTCTCCCTAATTCAACATTATAAAATGTGTTTAATAACATCATTACATAAATATCAAAGGTTCTTGAATTAAATTTATTGATAAACTAGTGTTGTAATGTGTCTTGCACATTCACATTGGTTTTTGTGCCATTCTAGGCTATGTGGACCTCATTTTAGTGTTGTAAAGTGTATTTAATCACACTTTCACATTGAATGTTGTGTCCAAAGCCCTATTTGACATTTACATCATCACTAATAAACCCCTATTAACCCATATTGTGCACCCTGAGGCTTTAATTGATCAAATACCTAACAAAGTTGCAATTTAAACCTTATTTCCTTATCTCCTAGCTTCTTAGCTATTGGAATGGCCCCTGTGGGAACCATTTGCCATGCATGGAAAATAAATCCCATCTAGGTGGGACCCATTCACCATGTTTGGCGAATGAGTCCTATCTAGCCCCATTTTGACCTTTTAGCGGGAAAAAGTGAAATTTAAAGTTTAATTTCACTACATGTCGGCTTGTGATGAGGTATAATCAGGATACTAAGGCACAATTGTCTATAAATAAGTGTTTTTATCCTCATTTTAAACCCAACAACTCATTTTTACATCTTTCATCATTAATTCATCATCTATCTTCTCATCCAAGTCAAGCAAGTTAGGGTTTCTTCATTAGAAGTCATCAAGTTAGCTTTCTACAGCATTCAAGGGTTGAATATTCATGTATTGTTGCAGAATTTCAAGATAAATCACCACAAAAAGGTAATAAATTCCATTTTTCATGTTTCATTACTTGCTTTCATCATTTTGGTTTAATTACCTAAACGAGGTTTGACCAAGGCAAACCCCCATGCCCTAACATTCAACATATCTCTCTTTTATCTTGTTTGTATGCAGATTTAGGACTCTTGGAAGCTTGGAAATACTTGAAGATAAATTTTCAAGGTTTCTCAAGTCTTCTTCTCATTCAACAAGTCAAAATATCAACAAAAAAGTCATTTTCAAGCCTGAATCATACAGTTTTTGAAGTAGAAGACAAAAATGTAGATCTAGACCTACATAATCAAATCCTGACTTTGTAGATTCCTACAAGAGGATTGATTCTCCATGCATGGTGAATTAGTCCCACCTATATGCCTAAAAACTAATTTTCCCATAATTCAACTCTTAGTAGTCATAAACCTATTTCAAGAAGTTTTCACCAGAAGTAGGACTAATTCACCATCTGTGGTGAATCAATCCTAGTGGCCATTTATAGTGACTTCTGGAACATTCCAGAACCTTCCAACAATATTAATCTCCCTTGAGGTGCATTCTAATCAGTATCATCAACTTCTGTTTTCATTTGCTTAAGTTTCTAGTTCATATTTGCAATCAACACTGTGTTTTCCAGCATCTTGCATTAGGTTAGTTTACATTCATTTATTTGCATCTATACACACTTCACATCAATATTCCATCCATCCTTACATTAATGTTGAGTGAAAAATTGTGCATTTTGGACCCATCTTTCTCCTTTTGGGTGAAAAACCTTAAAAGAGCAATGAAGGATTTGGGTACCAAAATCCTTCATTTCAAGATCTACATCAAAAGGTAGTGAATGTAAGTTTTACTATGCTAAAGGATTTTGTTGGTTCTCTTTCTTATCTCAAGAGTGTTGGTTTTCTTGAGATGGTTTGATGTGTGGTTGTTGCCTAGGTTTCATAGCAATTGGTTTATTCTGGTTTAGCTCCCTTGTGATTTTTCTTGTTTGGTTGCTAGTTGATTATGGTTTTTCTTTAAGCACCGTTCTATGTAAGGGTTTTGGGACCCTTCAAAACCTATTTTACCTCTAATCAAAAACTTATTATTAAAATCCTAATTATCATTACAATTAATTATGATAATAATAACATTAAGGTTTATTATAATAATAAGTTTATTATAAGTTAAATAATTAGTGTTTTAATAATTTATAAAAAATAGGTTCATTATTGTAATAATTTTATTCAAAGTTGATTATTATAAGTTAATTTATCTTAAAGATATTTTCTTTCCTTAAAAAAAACACTAACAAATAAGAGACGCATTGATTCTTGTCGGTAACATATGTAACATCTTGTTTGTTTAAGAAAGGTTTAAAGTAGTAGTCATCTTTGCATGTAATAATAATTAGATATGTGTCAAAATGCATATAATTTTAAGTTATATAGAAAATGTCTATTTGTAGACCACTTTGGTCTATACATTGCAATTGTTATTAGATAATAGTAAATGTGATTAATAGTAAATGTGTATTGCTAATGCTTTGTAGTTGGTCATTTTCAAATTCTCATTTTGTTGGTGATTGTAGAAGATGAACAAATTCTAAGAAGACTATTTGTAGATGACCTTCTAGAAGGTCTATTGTTAGGTTGTTAAATGTCATTAGATTGCCCGAATTTAGATTTAATATGAATGGATTAAATTTGATAATAAGTTTTCTTTGCATGCAACCAATCTATTCTTAAGATAGAAGTTGTATTTAGATTTTTATTTATTTTTCATGCAATAATTTTGTAAACATTATAAATAAGTGCTCTTGGAATTTGTGGATCCAAAATCTACTAATTCAATAGAAATTGATTATGTATATTTTGTTGCCCAATTGTTGTTGAAATTTTCTCTATGTTATTTTCTTATAGGAGTTGAATATTGTTTAAAATTTACTAAAAGTTGTCAAGTTAGTCATTGTAGCTTTGGATGCAATCACTATGTTTACCTTATAACATGTGTATGTTTTTTGAGTTAAATTAAATTGTGATAACATGTTTATGTTTTTAAAGATAAATTAAATTTTGTTTATCGACTTTTCAAACACTGTATTGCAACTTTACTCAAAGTTGGAGGATCACCTAGATGTAGTGAGTGCTAAGCAACCCATTCATACCCATGAAAGATTAGTTTTTATGAACCATTAATGATATATGGGTCAATAAGATTGCTTCAAAAGCAATGCAATTGAGTTTATGATAAAATGTCACATAATTTTACATACTCAAGAAAACATCACATTGTTGAAAGTGAATGAGATAAGGAGTTCTCTAATGAATGATTTATAGGGCACAAAACTTGTTGAAAGTTTCATAAATAGGGTAGCAACCCCATTTTGTTTGATCTTGGGGGAAACTATATAGTTAAGCATGCTTAAGTTAGAGTAATATCAAGATGGGTAATGTACTCAATTCTTGACACTTCACCTTTTTGAATATTATCTAAATGCAATGAGTGCTAAGCGAACCATTCATCTCATAAACAATAAGTTGTTATCAAATATTATTAATAAAATATGATTCAATAAGATTGAATTAATAATTATATTTTAAAAAACTCTAAATTTATTTTAAAAATCATAATCATTATATTTTCGTAATTATAAATAACAAAACAAATAAATATGTTATTTATAATTATTTAAAAAAAAATTAAATATAAACTTTAGTAATTTTGACCAACTTTATTTAAGTCTGAATAATGAACTCTTAGAAGTCCTATTTAAGAGTATATTGTTTTGTAAAAGAATTCAGAAATGAAGAATGGCGAACAAATATTGATTCACCCCAAGAAGACAATGAAAAACATAGTTCAATTAAAAAACATATCCATGAAAGAGAGAGACAATGTTCAATTGAAAAACAAAGCAAAACATGGCATACATTTGAGTGGATTGCAATGTTTGTAAGTAAATGGATTTTGACTTCTTTGTCATCTAATTATACTTTGAATTCAACGTCCTACCTTAAATAGTTGGCACCACAGAAAATGAGGCCCCAAAATTTTAAAAAGCAAAGTTGAAAAAATCATCATTCTGTTATGCTAAATTATAATGAATACTCCAAATCATAGTTCCTTTTGGCACCGCCTAGCCTTGAATTGGAGACCTTCGGTGTGTTAGACTGACGTGATAACCAACTACACCATGACACCAACATTTGAGCACCCTAATGTTTTGTTAATTGATTAGTGTAAATAAAGCATGTTTTCAGGCATTGCATATGAAGAAAAAGAACAATCTCATAAGTACTTATTCACTAGAAAATGTGGCTTTGTACGAATGTTTTCCTTGTTTTATACACAATAGATATATATATTAGAATATTGTTATTCTTATTGTTTGAATTTATTGTCATCTAATTATTTTTTAGTATAATTATTGTGTTTGTGCAAAATTTTAACATGTTAGTGGAGTACTTACTTCACCTTGGATATGATATAAAAGAGGAGATAATTAGAGTAGCACAAAAAACATAATTGAAGCTATGTTACCATTCATCTGAAATACATTTGCCTCTGATGCTAAAGGTAGAAGGTCGCATCTCAGCATCAACAATGTATTAGGCCCCATAATTCAAGCATTTAGGGTGACAAGGTGAGCAACACCTTTCATATGCAGCTAGTGTTGGAGGAATTTCATCATCCAAATGAGGAGGAATTTCATCATCCAAATGAGGAAGAAATTCAAAAGATAAATTTTCAATATGAAGGGTTAAATAGTGATTTGAATGTGATATCTCACCAGATTGTAACTTTTCAAAAATGATAAAGTGCCCCTGCCAAACCAGGGAAAGAATTAAAAAAATATACAATTACAGAAAAAAAAATTTGCACACTAGACCTACATCATACAGAATGGAAAGCTTATTTTGGGAACCCGTCCTTAGCTAAAGCCCTTATCCATGATGCTTCCATTTATTATTTCTACTTTGATAGTATATACAAAGTTTACATTGTGTCTACTCACAATAAAACACAAACAAAGATAATATATGGTTAGAGTTATAATGCGTGGAGATAATCAACTTCAGTACCATTTATTTGATACCTTGCTTGTCCATTAGAAAAGTGTGTGTTCATTACAACGACTATTGAGGATCCATCATAAATTTACAATACTTTGAACTTTCTGATCATGTCAACGAGGTGTTCTTTTTTGAAGAAATCTAATCATCCCACGTGAAAAAGACAAAACAGGTACGGAGGAAAATTAGATTTAAATAGACTCTTAGATGTTGAAGTGGACTTGTACAGAAGCATAGAAGACTGTCTTGGCTAGGTACAATGCCCATATTGTCCTTCAAAAATTACTTGGCCTGAGTTGATACTCAGACATCCTCCAAGAATCTCCCTTCTCTTCTACGTATCCCTCAAGTATATTTGAAATTATGAACAATGCTGCAATTCTATTTTGTCTTTCCATATTTGTTAGCTAATTAATCTCTACCATGAAAAATTGTTTTCCTTTTTCAGTCTTTAAAATAAAAAAATCATTTTCGTCCAGTGAGCACCCAAATTCAGAATTTTGTTCCTTCTAGAAGGTTGACACTTCACAGCAATTGTAAGAAGTATTAGTTGAGTTTGCAACAGTGATCCCAGAACCACTTTCTTGGTCTTGTGAGACTAACAATAATAATAGCAGGTTTTTCAGAACTAGAGTAGCACATCCATTGTTCCTCATTGATGTATACCTAACCTTGTGGAATTTTTGTTTTGAAGAGTAGCCTTATAGCTTCTCCTCTCTAAAAAATGTTTAGATCATGATGACCACATAAATTAGTTAGTGGGAATGGAGAAACAAGTAATGAGCAAAAATTGAAAGAGATCAATCTATTTTTCATTGGCAAAGATGTGGAACTTAGAAACAATCTTTAAGAACATGAGGCTGAAACTAAAGACATGATTGAATGTTTACACAAGCATTGCAATCATCATCATGCTGCAGTTGCCATTGTTAAAGAATTCCTTAGGAAAGAGATTGCTAAAAACAAGAGCGGTAAACAATATGCACAACCTCAAAATATATGCCTCATATTCCCCTAATCTAGCCTCATATTTGAATGAAATAGAATTAGAGAATGCATGTACAACATTTGGCTATTTTGAATTTTGCATTTGGAGATGCAGATTTTTGCAGCAAACTCGTATTGTTGTTTCTTCATAATCGCAAAGCCCCATCTTTGATCACCATAGCATGTGGTAGAAGATGTGAATCTTCAAGAATTCTTTCAAATTCTTGATAATTTCAAACTATGTGGCCTTATAATTGAATTTCCTCACCTTCCCCTTAATTTTTTCAATGCCAAATCATTTATTGGAAAACTTATAATTTTCTTACTTGCGGAATTAAATCAGGAGACATCTAATGTATGGAAAAAGATGTAAGTGCACTTTCTTCGATCACAAGAAAGGAAAAGATTGAACATCTTAAACTTCCTTTGGCAAAGCTCCATTTATCAAAGAAAATATAAGGTCCAAGCATCTCATACATCTTTCCCAACTCAACAAGAAAAAAGGAAATAAAGCATTTTGTATTGTTCATGGATTTCTTTTACCCATCTTTAAACTTAAATTTTCCTACAAATTGTCATTAGTTTTATTCAAAATCCTAACTACATGTCAGATTTTCTTAAGCAGTGGGTTCAAATGGATCCACTGACTGTACATAAAAAATGGTAGAAGAATAATTCGTGCGATTGACACTGTTCCTCAAAATTTTCATAGGATTTTATATTGTTTTCCCAACATGAGACAACTTTTCGAAGAACCAATCCCTTCATTTAATAGATAACATAATTGTGTTCAAATGAAATAAAACATAACAAAAATGATCCGGTAGTGTAAAGATTCCAAAAAATAAAATTCACTAAAACCATGACAAGCAACTTACCTAAAAATTAGTTATCTACAAAAGACGTACAAGAAAATGAGTATATTGAGCCAATCTGGGCTTGTAATTACATTTGGAGATCCACAACCATGTCAAAATCACAACAAGAGTAGCAAAAAATAAAAGTGTCTAATAGGGGCGTATTTATTTACAAGGAGACCTATAAATAAATGGTTGTTTACAGCGATGTTTGAGATCCCCAACCATGTCAAAATCACAACAGGAGTAGCAAAAAATAAAAGTGTCTAATAGGGGCGTATTTATTTACAAGGAGACCTGTAAATAAATGGTTGTTTACAGCGATGTTTTCTCTTTTTTGTAAGGGGTTTCCAAAAAAAAGTTGCTATTCATGGCAACAATATACGCTTCTCTATAAATAGGCGAGATCGACGCTTAACATTTCAAGGCTTAAATATACAATATAACCCTCCTTAATTTGTGATGAAACCCTAAAAAGAAGCCACAAGCTAGCCAACAGACTTATGCAGTGAGTCTCCAAAAAATGGGCCAAGAGACTTAGTGGAACAGAGGGCATTTGTTTGATGTTGAAGCACAACATTGTCATGCTAGACATCGTCTACTGCAAACAAACGTGCAAATGAGGTTATTGCAAAACAACATTCCATGAATCACATAAAAAATTAAAAGCAAGAATCTAACACAGCCGTTGGAGCCGAAAATGGTTGACTGGAATCTCATCCACGTACATGTCATTCAAGCACAATGCTGCCATGTTAGACATCATCCACTGCAAACAAATGTGCAAATGAGGTTATTGCAAAACAAAGCGAAAATGGAAAACCGAGGTTTTACTTGCTCATAGACAAAAAACAATAGCTGGAGAAATACAAACACGTACCTGTAAACAAATGCTATGAAAAACTTTCCGGTTTTGAAATAGTTTCTAGTTTATTAAAAATGATGGAAGACGATCCCTACTCTGCAGCAGCCTCACTGCAAGCTGCTCCACACATAGCCACAATGGGAGCTACTCTGTGCTTGTGTGCTTTAACACTAGCATCTAAAAATAAATTAACATTTTCTAATTTTAATCTCCATCAAACAAATGTAATAAATAAATAATACTTTTGAAAAAATAATAATCAATCTCAATACAAAAAAGGGCAAGCAAATTTGAGCAAACTCTAAATGGTATTAAAAGGACCCTACTCAATCTATATTATAGAACTATAAATTCATACTTAATTCCCCTTCAATTATAACCTTTTATTCCATCAAACAAATGTAGAAAAAATAATAATCAATCTCAATACAAAAAAGGGCAAACAAACTCAAATGGTATTAAAAGGACCATCTTCTTGATAGAAAAATTGGGCAATAGCAGGCAACTTAGTGATGGAGAATTAGAAAAAGAGGAACCAGACCATTGCTCTGACCTTGGCTTTATCTTTGAAGATTTTATAGAGGTTGTGGGAGTTTTTGGCCATGGAATGTAGCATCACCACCATACTAAATTTTTAGCACTATGGGCTCATCCAACAACAACACAACAGGGTCATGTATAACATCCACCCCTATAGAAACTCTTCCCACATACATATAACCCCTTGATACTCCTCTAATGCTTTCATCACCAATGTGTGTATTAATGCATGTAGAAAACCAATATCAAATAGTAGAGATTCAACCTTGGCTTATTTCTCCTCTTTGGATTATGAATGTGGTAGCCAAAAACTTGATTTGAACATTAACATTCCTTTCACAATCAAAAGTGGCAGCAGGTCAACTTCTTGTGGTTACATAGCTTGAAATCCTCTAAACCATGAAAGATTCACTGGTTTATCATTTACCATAATATGTCTATCTAGTGGCCACCCTTCTTCTTATTGAACCTAATTCTACTTGTAATAATGTCAAGAAAAGTAGACTTACCTGCACCACTTGTGCCAAGTATAGTTAGAATATCTCATGGTTTGGTGCTATAACTTATGTTCTTGAGTATTTGATGAACTATATTTTTTCCTCTATACCTAGATTAAATATCTAATGAAATGGTTGAGAAAACACTATAAAAAGAATAACACAAGAATCCTTCCAATATTTCCATGAGTCTTGCTTCTTTTCTTTTTTTATTTCCTAATTGTACTAGTCCAATAGGTTGTGGTGTAGTTGTAACTCCAATACCTGAGACTTGAAAGGATGGCACAAAAGTTCAAATACCCCTCATCATAGTAAGGCGGTGCATGAACCCTACATATAAGTGGTAAGCTTGTGGTTTTATAGATCCTACTATGTTTAATAAATTGATTTAGAAAATGCATACATACAACTTAACAGACCAATTAATCCCTTATCAAGTAACTCATTATCCTAGAGGTGCTTCATTTAATTTGTCAACTAGGGAATTGTAATCTTGAGATGATGCTTACACTGTATGTGTTGTTGAGAATCTTAAATTGTCCTAATCAGTTATGTTTAGAAGTGTAGAATGCTTTGCCTAAACCTGCTCAAACATGGGAAAACAAGCAAACATTAGTCCTTAAACAAGTTCAAACTAAACATTCCCAATGAAATTCATTCAAAACACAAGAACAAGAAAACAAGATGAAATATCAAATAAAATCTAATGAAATCTTATTCAAAATGCTCAAACCAGCATCCCATAGGGGAATTGGTGCTACTTTGATGTGGAAAGTAGCCCTTTCCCAATTCCTTGATAAGCTTGATGATTATTGATTGATCCTTGATGCAAAATGTCAATATCCTTGCTATGAATGATGAAACCTTATGATAATATGGATGACATGTGGATGAAAATGGATAATTTGAATTCAAAATGACTATAATAACCTTGCATAAACTTGTGAATGATTGTGGATTCAAATGAGTATAATGATCTTACATGGATTATGGATGCTAAATCAATAGAGAAGGTCTCTATTTATAATGAAGAAGAGTTGAAGAATAAGGAATAGGATGAATGTGGGATTAACATTTGAACCAATGGCATTGTGTCACTTGTCAACATGCTAATGAAGGAGAGTGGAGCACATTTTGAACAATGTGCATGTTAAATGCATGTAGGTGGAATTTGAATTTGAATAAGTGACTTGTGCAAGAGGGGATGTAAGTGGAGTTAATGCCAAGTTGGCTCAAGGAGAGGACATGTAAGAGCCTTTAATGCCAAGTCGGAGGACAAAAGTCCTTTGGGAGGGAGAATTCAAATAAGTGGAATATTCCAAGAATATGCCACATTTGAATGAAAATAGGAGGAATTAATAAATCAAATAAATTGATTTACATGTACAACTTGCAAAAGCTAGAGGAATGGAGGATTAGTGTCAGGAGTTAATTAAGATTAATTAACTTAGATGAAGTTAGTTTGATTTGACATTTGATTTAGATATTTAGATTTATTTAAATCAAATGAGAGGATAGTTGGGAGATAAATTTAATTAATTAAAATGATTTATTCAATTAAATGAAGAACATTGGGATTAAATAAAGTTGATTTATTTAATTCGAAGAACATTAGGACTTAATTAAATAAAGTTGATTTATTTAATTAAATGAAGAACAATAGGATTTAATTAAATAAAGTTGATTTATTTAATCAAAGAGGAATTATGATGAAATAATCGGATAAAGTGTATTATCTGATTAAGGAGGAAATTAAATTAATTAAATAAAGATTATTCAATTAATTGGTTAGTGTGGATGTGATTAAGGAAGAATCAAAATTAGCGAATTAGAATTGAATGAATGATATCAATCAGGATAATTTATGTGTCTACATTTTGCCCCTCTTTGAAGCAATGGACCTACTGCATTGGTTCAAAGAATAATCTTGTCGATGTCAAAATTCAAAACAAATCTTATTTTTTTGGATGCCCCACTGCTGTCCTAGCGAGAAGAATTACACTGGTATACTGCCCCCTCGAGATTAGATGAAAATTTGGATTTTTTGGGTGATGTCTCAAAAAAAAGACAAGTTGCACGATGGGTCCAAAAAAGCACCAAGATGTTGAAAATATGCCAAAACACGAAAAAAAGATGTGAAATGAGCTTCAGTTGGGCAAAAACAATGCTAGGGGTGCAAAACCCTAGTTTGATGGCTAAATTGGGCAAAAAACCCTAATTTTCATGCTTAAATAGGCTTGGAGGGGTCACTTTCCATTCATTTTTGCATTCAAACTTTGAGATTTCTAGCTTTTTGAGCTCTGACCCTTCTATAGAATGGTACAACGTGTGCTTCCCTGACACATTTCTGAGCGAGTCCATGTGTACCAGAGACCTCCAGGTGCAAGATCACTGGTATGTGACCCAAACTCGACTTTGAAATTTGATTTTTAAGTGCATTTATTATGCTTCAAAGTGTCATAGTCCTCAATGTCGCTATATAGTGACACTCCAAGTGTAAAATCGGTGACGTTGAAGCTTAAACAGCGCCACTTGTGTAAATAGTGATGCCGATCGCGATTTGGGATTAGGGTTCCAAACTCCAAATTGCACTGCCTTTGTGAATGACAATGCTTAATTTAGGATTGGGGTTTAGGAGTCAAATGGTGACACCTTTGTTCATGGTGACACTGAGACTGATTTGGAATTTTCAAAGACTCCAGTGTCGCTATTTGGAATTTGACAAATAGCGATGCCTTTGCAAACTACCACGCATTCATGGTTTCAAGGTCAAAAACTTCAAATGGGTTCAAATTTTTTTTTACGAATTTGGACACGATGGTTTATGGATGCAGGATGTGATTCAACCTGTGCATTCATGTGAGCATTGGCCCTCAGTCCTACATAGATTGAGTGATCTATCAGAGTTATGACAGGAGCACTTGGGTGAGATTAGCCTATGGTACATTGCCTATGTGCCCATTGTCCAGACCCATCTAGCGATGATGACTGCGTTGATGGAGAGGTGGCACAGTGAGACCTCGTCATTTCATCTTCCCACTCGCGAGGTGACTGTTACTTTGGAGAACGTCTGGCACATCTTACAGTTGTCGATTCACAGTGACCATGTGATTTGTGATGTAGATGTCAGCTTTGACGCATGCTTTGAGGTTATGGAGGTCAAGGAGCTTGCACTGTTTGAGGGCCAGATCGACTTGGACTACTACAAAGGTCGGGTGCGGACTTTCAGGATGATTGTTGCTACCATTATATCAGGGCTAGTAGCTCCAAATCAATAAGGCAGACACTTTAGTCTGGGATGGGGCTTAGCCTGGTAGAGGATGCTTTTCCAGAGGACATAGTATGTGTGGGGGCCACTGATGCTGGCCTCATTATATCACGACCTACATGATTTTGTATATTGCGACAGCCAGGCGATTGGTTCCAGAGTGATACTGCTACACATATGGGCCTGGGAGCATATTGTCGTGCTCCATCCAATTGTTATTGTGGTTGATGCTAAGCCCGATGATCCTACAATTTGGTGATACAAGGGTACGATTACTTTGAGGCATACAGGACATCTTAGGCTACCTCACCGGCGTCATGTTTTGGATGAGATGACAGTATTCTACTAGTGTCCATGGTTACAGATGCCTGCATGGTATGATGACGTTCAATAGTTATTCTATGCTCGACAGGACAAACTAATGCAGGGGAGGGAGCATACCATTATAGAGCGATACCTTCCAGATACCATTATAGAGCGATACCTTCCAGACAGGGTAGCTCATCAGTTCAGAGATGTTCAGGATCAACTAGATGATCAATACATGGCCATTTTTTCCAGGTCATCCTGAGAGATTGCATGGGGATGGACGATTCCAGTGTCTGATGTTGTTGATAGCTTTTGACTATTGGTTGTGAGGCCATGGGCCTACACGCAAGGACCAGTAGATCTAGGCACAACTCGTGCATATGATGATTGGTTCAAACCTTTGTGTCAACTTACAGATTCAGGAGTGGCACTTCCACGGGGGAGACCTTGGGGGAGGAGTGCTCGACGAGCACAGGCAGGTCATGGTGGACAAGATCCTGGGGCACCACCCAGAGATGGGCCACCTCCACGATAGCTAGAGCAGTAGCTAGACCAACAGCCGCACCAGCAGCCACCCCAATAGCCACACCAGCTAGATCTGAGGGATGGCTAGATACAACAACTACAGGCACAAATACAAGTCCTACAGGCACAACTGCAGACAGTTACAATGGAGAGGGACTAGGCTAGACAGCAGGTCTAGGCCCTTACTACCGAGAGGGAACATGAGCAGTAGCAGAGGTAGGCCATAGGTCTTCAATTGGCTCAAGAGGTCAGCCGAGGCAAAATTTAGAGAGCATGGTTGTCGCATCCCAAGGGAGGACCATGCCAGTACAGATGTACCATGAGGTCATTAGAGAGGTAGAGTATTATAGGCTTCATTATCGATAGGTTGTACCTACGGATATGCAGGTGCCAGACTATTCCCAGCAGATAGGGCTTCGACAGATAGATGACCGAGCCGACAGATAGGTAGGTGAGGGTAGCAGCCACCAGGGCTAGCAGCATATAGTTTTTTTATTAGCAATTGATTCTTTTTTGAGATAGACCCACAGGCTCCATTTTTTATAGCCCTATGGGCATTTTACCTTGATTGATATACATACACATGATTTAGATTTGTACCATGACAGTGATGATTTTTTGATATATATGATATGAGTTCAATTGATTCATGATGTGATGCATTTACTTTATTTATGCATTTATGGATGGATGCATTTGATATTCTATATGCGATGTGATTCTATATAGTGTGATGTGATGTATGATTATGCAAATGTTCATGGATGTTATGGATGCATTTCTTTTCTGTATTATTTCTATGTACTTTTATGATGATGATGATGTTTGCAGTATGGATGTATGGATGGAAATGATTCTAAAATACTTAGACTATCATATCTATATTATGCCCCTAATGGTAATGGATGATGTAATACATTATGCTTATGAGATGTTATGACATGTTATGATATGCTCTTTTTCTTTTTCAGTATCTTTTCTATGATAATGCAAGTATGGATGTTATGATGATATCTATATGATTATGCAATGGATGTCAATGTATGGTTTATGAGATGCTTAGAATAACCAATCTATATTATGGTGGAAATGGTGGAAATGCAATGCATGTGAAATGATCAGTGTTTCCTATTATGTATGATATGGATGATATGCGGTATGCTGATGATTTGTGGATGCAAGATGGATGCATTTGTGATGTTTGGTTAATTGTCATGGTACCATGTTAGCACGATGAGAAAAAAGAAGAAAAGAGGATCTAACAATTCCATGATCTGTGAGACTTTATTAGAGATAATGATGAGAAATTGATGATGGTGTATTGCTTATCAGAGATTGGGATTTTAAAGGGCTTACTTACCTTATGTTTGATAACACACATAGGCACGATGCATCAAGGTATAAAGAACCAGGATGGTGTTGTTCCTAGTGTGATGGACTTTGACTTGAAAATCATATAGGAGTATCCCTATTCACACCTGACATACGAAACCTTATTTAAAATGCAGTTCAGATATTTCAAACATCTCATACCAAAACATAGAAAAGCAAGCCTTCCTATGTGGTCAACAAGACACCTAAAACACCCTCCCTACAAACCAAACAAAGTAAGCAAGACCAAGGTTATATTACAAGAGTATCCAACAAGCACAACAAACAAAATAAAATGATCGTTGCCCCATTCCTTTATCTCTAAATTTTTTTATTTAGACATCATCGAGAGGTCATTGGAATGAGCGCAATAAGATAAGTCAACAAAGCAAAGATCAAGTAAACAAACAAGCCAATGTTCTTCATACTGCTGGCCAAAACTAAACTACGGTGATGCATGATGTGTATGTCCATTGCAGGAAGGATGCATCCTAGGACATGATGATATCAGATGATTGTGAAATTGATTGGATGATAGGCTATTGATACAAAGAGTTGACCAAATTGTTTACCTATTGACCTAGACTTGAGACCCTGACGTTTTGACTTTTCACTTGTAACCTGGTAGACTTGTTTTCGATTATCATACTAAATGTTGAAGGTGATAATTGATGAGTGGAAGTTTATTGCAGGTGAAAGCAAAACAGGATGGATGATTTTTTGGGTTTTTTGAATGTTTTTGATATTTTTGAGATGTTTTGAGGTTGTTTTTGGTATTTTCAAGATGTTTTACAAATGTTTTGATTTTCAAATTTTCCAATGTTTTTGTGTTTTCTAAGATTTTAACCAAGAACCTAACCTAAAGACCTATCCTAGGGGCCTCAAGGTTGATCAAAGATTAGCCTTGCTTACATTATACACACAAAGACCACATAGTTCAACTAACACTGACTCGTTTATTGATGAGATATGAACAAATGGATTGATAGTTTATTATGATAGACTCCTAAAGGACTGACCTAGGTGTCTCAGGGGATGATCAAAGATCAACCTTGCCTCTGTTCAGAGCTCAGAGACCCGTAGTTCGACAAGACAACTCTATTTTTTTTTTACTTTTTTTGACTTTTTGACCTGTTTTTGGGATTTTGATATGTTTTGAATGTTTTTGAATTTTTGATTTTATGATTTTTTTTGAATTTTATGATTTTTGAATGTTTTTGGATTTCCTGATTTTATGAATGTTTTTTGGATTTTATAATTTTATGAATGTTTTTGGATTTTTGATTTTATGGAAGACTTCAAGAATATACACAAATCTGATCCAATGTAGGTATAAGAACATGCCCCCAGCATGGTGCAATGCAATAGACTACTCCGATATAGGCAAGACAAATTGACCTTAGGAATGTGCCAAGTAGTACTAGGAGGGATCATGATACGAACACAGGATCAAGCTATGATACAAATGCAAATGGGTGATGGATGGAGATATGGAAGTGTGATGGATGAATGATGCAGAACAAGCCATAGAGATCATGGTGGATGGAAAGTGCTTATTTACACAAGGTGCTTTTTTGTCAGGTTTTCTCCAAGATACTTTCCAAAAGCGCCACCAAAGTGGTTTTCACTAGAGAATGATTTTTTCTTTACTATTTTCAATCCTTTTTTTGATTTTTTTTAATTTTTAATTTTTTGTTTTTTTTGGATTTTTGGATTTATACCTTGCAAGTTTAGGCATAAATTTTTTTGAGATGGGAGCTATTGATAGGCTCCTGCAGAGGCTCACCTTCTGGTGTGGATAGCTGATATGCTCCTGATTTGAAGCTTGTCGTGACAATGAAGGGTCCCAACCAATTGGGTTCAAACTTTCCCTTGCTATCTGGATTTGGTATATTTTTTTGATTCTCCTTCAATACGAGCTCTCCAACTTGAAAGGTCTGACTCCTAATTTTCTTGTTGTAGCTCCTCTTGAGACAGTTTTGGTAGACTTGCAAATGATTCATAGCATCTATGTGCCACTCATCCAGTAGTTCTAGCTCGTTCAACCGTGATACCCGATATTCTTCATATGTAATGAGGTTCTGCAATGATACTCTTAGGGATGGGAGCTCGATCTCAATGGGAAGGATGGATTTTGATCTGTAGACCAAGGAAAAAGGGGTTGTACCTGTAGGCGTGCGGATACTCGTTCAGTAGGCCCATAAGGCAGGATTTAGCTGTAAGTTCTAGTCACAACCAACGCCATTGACTGTTTTCTTTAGGATTTTTAAGATGGTTTTATTGGTAGCTTCAACTTGGTCATTTCCTTGGGGGTAATATGGAGTAGAAAAGCGATGTTGTATATTGAACTTTTGGCATAGGTCTCGAACATCCTAGTTTTTGAAAGGTGTCCCATTATCTGAGATAATGGCTTGAGGGACACCGTAGCGAAAAAATTAGGTAGTTCAAGATGAACCTAAAAATCTGCTTTCCTATAATATAGGTCATGGGAATGGCCTCTACCCACTTCGTGAAGTACTCAGTGGTGGTGATAATGAACTTATGTCCACTAGATGAGGTGGGGGTGATTTTACCAATGAGATCAAACCCCCATTGTGAAAAGGGCCAAGGTGTAATGATTAGGTGGAGCTCCTGAGTTGGTGTATGGATGAGATCCTCATGTTGTTGACACTACACACATCTTCAGACATAGTCGTGAGCTCCCCTCTCCATTGTGGGCCAATAGTACCTAGTCCTTAGCAGTTTCTTAGCCAAAGTCATACCACTCGAATGTGACCCACAAATTCCATTGTGTACCTTAGTTAAAGAAGTCAAAGCTTCCTCAACATTTAGGCATCGTAAAAGGGTTCTTTCGATACTCCTACGGTATAAGGTGTCTCCTAAGATAACGAAGCAGGATGACTTCTTGACAAATGTTCTTTTCAAATTCAGGGTGATATCAGCGGGGAGGACTCCTATTCTCAAGTAGGTGTATATTTCATGATACCAAGGATCATTGGGACCAATGATTTTACACACAAATTTAGACTCTCGTACCTCAAATGTTGGTACGAGAAGCTACTCTACAAGGAATTCTTTCTTTGGGACGTTGCGTGGGATATCTAGTAGTGATCCAATTGTTGCCATAGCATCCGCTACTATGTTATTTTCTCTTGGTATTTGCTCAAACATGATGTCAATGAAGAATTCTTTGAGACTTTCCACCAGTTTCTTGTATGGGGTCATTTTTTCATCCTTCATTTGGTATTCATCATTGACTAGTTGATGATTAGTTACAAATATCCATAGACTTTGAGTGTCATTATCTGTCATTATACTACGATTCTGAGTCCTATGACAAGGGGCTCATACTCTGCAATGTTTTATGTGCAAGGAAATGACAACTTCTATGATTTGGGTATGCAATATCTTTGTGGTGTAATGAAGAAGATTCTAGCTCCTGACCCGTGTTGTGTGTAGGATCCATCAAAATATAATTTTCAATGATCTATTACACTTACGTTAAAGATGGACTCATCAGGGAACTTTGATACAAGTGGCTGTCTGAATATATCAACACCTCTTCCAGCCGATCTGTAATTACTTGTCCTTTAATGGCCTTCCGTTCTACATACTCAATGTCGTGTTCTATCACGATCATAACCCATTTAGTTGTTTTCCCTGTGAGTGTTGCTTTAGAAAGCAGATACTTGAGAGGATCTATCTTGGCAATGAGTTTTATCTGATGTGCTACCATATAGTGTCTGAATTTATGTGCGGAGAACATGACTGCTAAGCACGCCTTCTCAATGGATGTGTAATTCAACTCGTGTCCCACCATGGTTCTACTGATGTAGTAAATAGCTCTCTCCTTCCCATTTTCATCATGTTGAGCTAAGAGAGTGCCAAGGGTTGTTGTTGTTGTTGATATATACAGGATCAAGGGCTTGCCTAGAATTGGTGGCATGAGAACTGGTGGTGTGAGCAAGTACTCCTTGATCTTATTGAAAGCCCGGTCACATTTCTCATCCCATTTGTATGCTACCCCCTTGTGGAGTAGATGAGAATATGGGATAGCCTTATCTGCTAACTATGTTATAAACTAGCAAATGGATTGGAGTCTTCCCTGCAAACCCCTCAACTGCTTCAATGTTCTTGGTGCCTCCATCTTGAGAATTGCTTTGACTTTTGCGGGGTCTATCTCGATTCTCCTCATAGATACAATGTACCCTAGGAGCTTTCCTGATTGTACACTGAAGACACACTTCTTTGGATTGAGCCTAACCTTCTACTCTTCTAGCCTGTCGAAGATGGAGCTTAGTGATACTATGTGATCCTGATGCTTCTTTGATTTAGCCAATATGTCATCCACATAGTCTTCCACAGTTTTGTGAATCATGTCATGGAAGATTAGCATCATGGCTCTTTGATAGGTAGCTCCTACATTTTTCAACCCAAATGGCATCATGTTCCAATAGTATGTCCCCCATGGACAAGTAAAAGTCGTCTTGTGTTGGTCATCCTTAGCTATCATGATCTAATTGTACCCTGAGAATCCATCCATTAATGAAAACATTTCATGCCCCGTTGTTTGATCCACAATCATGTTGATATTGGGAAGAGGGAAGTCATCCTTTAGGCATGCCTTTTTTAGGTCTTTGAAGTTTGTGCAGATGTAGATGCCCCAATGGGTTTTGAAATAGGTACAAGATTTGAAACCCACTCTGGATAATCAATTGGTCGTATGAAGCCAACATCAAGGATTTTTTGTAATTCAAGTTTGACTAGTAATGCTATTTGTGGATGCATCTTTCTCAGCTTTTGTCTTACTAGCTTTGCTTTGGGATATACAACTAGATGGTGAACCATAATTTCTGGATCAAGGCCAGGCATGTCGGCATAGGTTCATGTAAATTTTACCTTTCTTTCTCTTAAAAAAGTAGCTAGGAGTTCTTGTTATTCTGTCAAAAGTGATTTTGCATAGAAGGTGATATGTGGCGTTTCTTTTGTTCACAAGTTGATCGGATTGCATTTTTTTGCTAAGACTATTGACTTCTCTTGATGAATAGCATTAAGCGGAAGATTGAATCCCTCATCCTCTAGTGCCTCAGAGAGGTTTTCACTATTGTATGCGTCCTTTGTTTTTACTATTTTTGAGTAAGAGAGTGCCACAATGTGGTTTTCACTCAAAGACCTAGATATTATTCTTAAATTTTGACTTTTGTGAATGAGGGATTCAATCATTTCCCCATAGTAGGCATGTGTGTCTAGCTCAATGTTGAACCCAACTTTGTGATATCCACATGGTATAGTATCCCACAACCCCATGAATTTCAAGAGAGCCTCATCATTTTCGAAAGTGTCCAAAATCAGTGGTCCTTGTTGGTTGTAATTGATGAGTTGGGGATAGACTAAGTTTAGCTCATGGGTTTGGTTGTGTGACTCAAAAGATAGGGTACTAATCATGAGAAGGGAGGAATCCTCAAATAGCATGAGTAGATCAGTTATGGGATCCCCATCACACACATCGGTTATGTCAAAGGTATAGTTTTCTAAGGGAAAACCTGTGGATACCGGCAACTGAGGGGGAACTTTGAATTTTCTAACCAGGCCACCTTTTCCAAGTATGGTTATTTTCAGAGGAGTACATCCAAGGCCAAGATTCCTTATACACTTCTTAGGAATGATAGGTTCTAGAAGACCATTGTCATTTTGTTTGAATTTCTTGTTTTTGTTATAGCCCATCCTTGCATTATCTATAGTCCTTTGCTATTATCATCCATGGGAAGATTAGGCACGGGCCTTTCATTTTGGTATAATAGATTTGATATGTCATTTTCATCCACCACTTCCCAACTTAGGTCCCCCCAACATCTAAATATGGAGGGGTCTTCTTTGAAATTTTGGGCTGAAGTGTTATTTGGATGCAGTTGCCCATGAGATCTAGGAGATTGAGGTAACTCTCCTATTACGAAGGCACTCTTCTTCATTTTGTAATCCCCACACCCATTGTCTTGGATAATGACTTTGATGTCAGAGATGTCAAGAATGGTGTGTGTCTTTCTCTCAGAAGTGGAGGCTAAGGTAGATGGGTCTACATATGGAGTCGTAGGGCCTTCATCATTCTTTTGGACTTGAGGGATCTTGTAGTACTTTGCTTCCAGATTCTTACAATAATAAAATGGCTCGGGATCACCATGGATTGTTACCTCTTTATTTTGATAGGGAAACTTGACACATTGATAAAAGGTAGAGGCAATAGCTTGCATTCCATGGATCCATGGGCACCCCAAGAGGATATTATAAGGTAATTCTAGATCAAGGACTTGGCAGGTAGTTTCCCTGATAGCTGGCCCTACTTGAATAGGGAGTTGAATAGTGCCTAGAGACATTCTTTCTTGATAAACATATGCCCTGATTATAATACCTTTACCCTTTTCAGTGACGTCCTCGAAGAATCCTAGATTCTTTATTAGCTTGAGAGTACAGATATTCAAGCTTGAACCCCTATCCACCAAGACTCTTTTGACTTTATTCTTATGGACCAAGGCTTCGAGATGGAGTGCACGGTTATGTGATGGTTGAGTTGGGAAATCCTAATTAGAAAATGTTAAGAGATTTGGTGTGGTGATGTGTCCAACCATAGCTTGGAATTGGTCTACATCAAGATCTGTGGGGATGGAGGATGTGGCTAATGCTTCTTCTAGGATCTTCCTATGTGCGGGTGAGATTTACAGTAACTCCATGATGGAGATTTGAGCAAGGGTTCTTTTCAGCTAGTCCAAGACATTATAACCATTGGGAATGGATTTCGAATTAGAGGTTGGTGCCTTGGATGGTTGTGATGGTCCAGGAATGGTAACTCTTCCACCACATGTGGTGACTCCACAGTCGGCTCTAGCTCCCTTGATGTTGACAATAGTGACCCATTCATCCAAGGATGCAACAACATGGTCATAAACATGGTTTACATTGTTATACTTTGTCTTTCCATTGTTGTTCCCTTTATTGTGATTTGGCACTGGATTTGTGTATATCTTAAGGTCCCAATTTCCTGCAAGTTGTTCAACGTTTATCATTTTGTCATCGATAAGGTCTTGGATCAAATATTTCAATCTCATGCAACTAGTCGTCTTGTGCCCCTTGAGTTTATGAAAATCACAAAGGTGATTTTCGTTATACCATGATAGTTTCACTTGGGGCTCCTGATAATTCTCATAAATGGGGATTTTAATGAGATTCTCCTATACCAATTTTTTCATGACAAATTCGATTGATTCCCCAAGGGGTGTGTATTTTCGTCTTGGGGGATACTTGTTTCATGGGGGTGGTCCCCCTTGATTATTCATATTGTTGACCACTTCATTATTGGGTGGTTGTGATACTGCGTTGGCTTGTGTGTTGTTTTAGTTATTGATTTGCGGTTGTTGATATGATTGTGTGTTTTTCCTTAGGGCATTGATGACACTTTGGCATCAACGACACCATCATTAGTGAATTTTTTGTTCTTTTCCCATGTGTGAGGTTTTTCATTATAACTGGTTGATGGGCGATTGTCTTGATAAGTAGGCATCCCCCCTTATGTGATAAGGGCTCTTTCAATGTTGAGCGCCTTGGGGATCAACTGGTCAAATGTGGTGATGCATTGCATTTTTAGATGGAAGGACAAGGTTCCTTCAAGATTAACAATGATAGTACATATTTTTTGTTCTTCTGGCATAGTCCACTTGCTTCTGTTGGCCTTGGATCACCATCGTTGTAACAAGAATGTGAATATTTCCCCTTTAGATTGTTTGAGAGTGGAGAGTTCTTCTAGACTTACGCCCATGCCTATGTTGAATGTGTAGTTTTATATGAATGCATCCATAATTTGTTGGAACTTTTACTTCCGGGAGGAAGGCGAGAGAACAATTCCATTGTTGGTCCAGCCAAACTCCAAGGGAATAGTCGCATTAGATATGTGTCGTTGTTTGCAACTTCCATACAATGTACCTGGAATTCCCTGATGTGATCCTCAGGATTACCTATCCCATGATATTTGTCAAATTTAGGTATCTCAAACCCCTTTGGGAATGGAATCATCGCAATGCTTCTATCGAACGGATAAGGGCACAAATTACTTGGTGTTTTCATTGTCTTCCCTGATTGGAGGTCTATCACTTGTTATGAGAGCAATTTGATTTGTGCAGACACATCATTTTGCGGATCAGGTGGTGGGATGAATGGATTTTGAGGGGGTTTGATCATTTGAGTCATAGGTGGGGTGTTTTTTTGTGTTTGTGGGAGGTTGTTGCATGTTTTCCTGTGCCAACAACGCTTGTTGATATGCCTGCAATTGATGTTGTGCCAATAATGCTTGTTGTTGGTCCTGTTGTTCTTGTGCCAACAATGCTTGTTGTTGAGCTAATAGTTGGGTTGCTTCTTGTTGCACTTGGTATTGTTGCAAAACTTTTTGATAGGATTGCCATTGATTTTCTTGTTGTTGTGCTTGTGCTTGAGATTGTTGGGCTTGATATTGAGCTTGCGCCTGAGCTTGAGCTTGTTGAACAGCTTGTACAGCTTGGGCGACCTGTGCGGCTTGTGCTGCTTATGTGGCTTGTGTTGCTTGTGCTACTTGTGCAACTTGTGTGGCTTGTGCAACTTGTTGTTGTTACAATAAAGCTTGGGCTTGGGTAGCTTATTGTGCATGTTATGTGGCTTGTTGTGTTTGTGCTTGTTGGGTGGCTAGTTGCGCAACTTGTGTGGCTTGTTGATTTTGAAATTGTTGAAGTGCCTTTTGATAGGCTTGTTGCGTAGCTTGCAGTGTGATGATATATTGGTTTTCCATGTTTGGTTTTGGTGGTTTTGGTGGAGGATTTGGAATGGTATGAGATGTTGTGATAAGAGTTGGTTGAGGTGTTGTTGGATTGATGATAGGGGGTTGTGTGGTAGATGGTGTAGTGGATATGCTAGGTCCTTGGGAGACCACATTTATAGATGGTATACCGATTGATTGTGTTGTTTGGATTGGTGCCACCTGGTGTTGCGATATTGGTGGCATGATCAGAGGATTGGGTATGTTGATTTGATTCATGACTGGACGATTGCTTTGATTTGGTTGATTGAGGATTGGTAAAGGGGGTTGCCCTAAACCAACAATTGGTGTGGATATCAATAGTAGAGGGGGAAACAATGGGAAGATGGGGGGTGTGTTTCCTTGAGAAAGTGAGGATGAGTGATCAAAGATTCCCCCTTGTCTAAATAGTCCCCCTTGTCCTTGTGAAGTCATTGGGAGAGAGACTTGTGTGTTAAGGGAATATGTCAGTGTTGCGGATAAGGTGGATGGATTGTTGGTGTCGCCAAAGAAAAGTGAAACGTATGGGTGTTTCGGATCTTGAGGGACAAATTGACCAAAGATGGTGTTTGCATCCAAGTCTTGGTTATTTACAAGGGGATGTGTTTGAAGAGTATGAAGCAATGAACTGCCCTTGGTAACTATGGGTTGACTTGGAGCATGAGATGAAATTGGTTGTGGGATGGGTGGAATGATGCTTTGGAAGGAAGGTGTGAATGAGACCAGTGGCATAATCCCAAGAGGTTTCTCCACAATACTGCTTACATCATAGTCAAAAGAGAGTTTAGCCCCCTCTTTAGCCAATTCCAACATGTATTGCGAAGAATTAAGTCTCATCATTGTGTAGACAATTTTGTGATTTTTCAGTATTTTGGACCATTTATATGATTTCATCTTGAGTCATTCCTAAGACATTGTTGGTGATATCCTCCACTTGGCAACCTCCCTCTTGAAGATCTTGTGGAAGTTGAGGAAGATTGAATGGGGGATTGCTAGATCCAATGGGGTTGATTTCAGGTGTTGTTTGACTCAAGTCACTTGAAGTGGATGTTTCTTTGTTTGTTTCCATGTTCTTGTGTTGAGATCTAGTTTGGACCATAAAATAAGGATCAATTTTCAGGAATGTGGGAGGTGAACCTCTTAGATTGTTCTAAACTTTAGGTACAAAAAAGAAAGTCTAAGATGTTAAGGATCAAAGGGTGGTGATGAGATGATGAAAGATGAGTGTTGTGAATGATTGAGCTTTTAAGAAACCTTGAAGGAGATACTAGAATTTAGGACTTTGGATTTTGGATTTTGGATTTGATTTTGACTTGATTTGAATTTGATAATGAACTCATAAACTCCAAGAGGTTAGATGTTGTTTTGGAATAAACTTGTCCACAAGGTGATAATTTAACTAAGTGTATGAAGAAGGATGCATCCACACACACTTAGTCAAACAAGATGATTTTGATATGATCTAAAGGATTTTCCAAAAGTATAGTACGAAGGATTTTTTCCAAGATTTCTAAGAGTTGTTTGTGAGATGGGTTTTGATTGATGTTTGGGGGATGGATGAAAGTGTTGATTTTGATCCTAGGTGAACCTAGAGAGACTTTTGTTTACAAGACCTAGGTATTGAAGAACATGCTATACTTCTAAGAACTTGTTAACTCTACAAAGTGAGATACTCAAAACGTTGAAAAAGACTTGGATTTTGACAATAATAGAACAAGTACAAATTTGGGTAATCCTTTGATGCACGTTTGTAAAAGTTATAGAGCAATCTTTCTCTAACTGTGTAAAGCATACACTGACATTTCTTGAGATTTCTTGGACTAAGACGTTTGTTTCGATTGATGGACTTTGGTTTTGGAACTTTGATCTTCTGGGAAATCATTTGAGAAAACACATGTGTGAGGTTCAATTTGTCTTTTATCTTTGCTTAATTGATCCTTTTTACCACAAACACTTTCTTGGTTAGCTTTTCAAACTAAATGTCTAATGTCTCAATTTGTTTTCATCCCACAAATTCCATTATGTGGAAATCAAGAGAATCAAGGAAATAGTTCCCTAATGTTGACTTTAGAGAGAAAATTAATATTTAAACTCAAATACTTAGAAGCCTCTAGGGATGAAATCCCTAGGGACAAGTAGTAGCACTTGGATTCTTCAAAGGTATTCGCCTCTTCTAAAGGTTTGAAATTTGATGTCCTTGTTGAATGTTTGTTTTCAAGATTTTGGATCCAAATAATGTGTTTAACTAACTCAAAATTGCACAATCCTAGGATGGAAAAAGAAAATATTTGTTGAATTCCCACTTGGATAAATCCAACTGCACTTATTCAGAGCGGATGACTAGAAGCTTGACCACACTGGCTCCTATCCACAACACGCACTTCTATGGGTCATCCAAGCTTCAGTTCTCATGAATCTCCCATGATGAACTTTTCATCTCTACAAAGAATTTCAAGTATGTGGGACAGCTCTGGAGGTCCGACCTCCTGACGCTAACAAATATTGGGATTTTGGATTCTAAACAAAGGTTCGTAGTAAGGGCATCCAGTTTAGGGGGTGCAATGATAAAATTATTGTGAGATATCTCCCAACCCTTAGAACATGGGCTTTACACATCATAAAGACACTGGGGGAGAGTTATCATGCATCGCTTCCCATTGTTTACGATTTTCATTGCAACCACAAATTTATATAGCAGTTTGGAAGAGCTTGGCTTATGCTCGTTATCGCTTGGGGCATTCCCTTGGGGTGAGTAATTTTTCCCACCAAGGTAGGCCCTCTAAAGGTAAACGAAAGCAAGTAAGTACATACATAGTTCGATCAATCTTTGTTTACGTGAACAAAGAGAGAACACACGTAATATACTTATCTCACACTAACAAGATTTGTTCAATTTTTAAGAGCCCAAATTTGAAATGTGGAGGCAATATTTTAGACAACCTAATATCACCAAAATGCTTTTGATTCTTAAGATCGTTGTGAGGTGCAAGAGAAGTGCATACGCATTTTGATGATATTAGTTTGTAAAAAAGATTACAAAACAAGATAAGCACATGTTCATTTTAAATCCCCAAAGACAATAGCGAGTTCTTTTTATAGCACCAAAATCAAGTGTTTGAAGTTGCTTGTTCAATTTTTTAAAACCAAAAATCAAATCTAGTGAGTTTCTAGGGTTCTTTTTAACCAACTTTGAGGAAAAGAAAGCTTTTGTATTGTTCTTTTTTAAAACCCAAACAAAATGTAGTTAAGTTCTAAAGCTGGAGATAACAATTTCCAATGATGGGATTATAAATGTTCCCAAAGTGTTAAAGAGCACTTTTTTTACAATCATGAAAAAGAAGGTGCCATAAGAAGCCTCCCCTTTGTTTCCTCTTTTTCTTCTTGTCACCAAACCTGCACAAGTTGATTAGCCTATAGGAAACTACACCCCAAAACAAGTTAAAAGTCAAAGGTGATCAATATAAAAAAGCACATGTTAAAATAAAATTGGAAATTGAACTTTTACCCCAACCTGATGTCATAATCCATGAAGGCGTCGCTATTTGGAGGCTTCAGCGTCACTTTGCGGAAACCAGCGTTGCTCTATGGAAAAATAGAGATTGTGATTATGTTGCTATTTTCTCCAGTATCGCCCTTTGAAATTTGGATGATCCAGCCCTTAGGAGAATTACTTCAACATCGTCCTTTACATGCAGTGGCAGCGTCGCTATATAGCGATGTTGGACTGATAGCATCATTGTTTGTCTCCTTTAGCGTCGTTGTATCCTGAGAAGAAATAGAAAAGAGAAAACAACGGATTTGACCAAAAAAATATTTTAATTTTGAGATTTGTGCCCTCCTTCTACCACTAAATATAGAATGCTTTGCCTAAAACTGCTCAAACATGGACAAACAAGTAAACATTAGTCCTTAAACAAGTTCAAACCAAACATTCCCCATGAAATTCATTCAAAAAACAAGAACAAGAAAACAAGATGAAATATCAAATAAAAGCTAATGGAATCTTATTCAAAATGCTCAAACCAACATCCCATGGGGGAACTGGTGCTACTTTGATGTGGAAAGTAGCCCTTTCCCAATTCCTTGATAAGCTTAATGATGATTGATTGATCCTTGATGCAAAATGCCAATATCCTTGCTATGAATGATGAAACCTTATGCTAATATGGATGACATGTGGATAAAAATGGGTACTTTGAATTCAAAATTACTATAATAACCTTGCATAAACTTGTAAATGATTGTGGATTCAAATGAGCATAATGATCTTACATGGATTGTGGATGCTAAATCAATAGAGGTCTCTATTTATAATGAAGAAGAGTTGAAGAATAAGGAATAGGATGAATGTGGGATTAACATTTGAACCAATGGCATTGTGCCACTTGTCAACATGCAAATGAAGGAGAGTGGAGCACATTTTGAACAATGTGCATGTTAAATGCATGTAGGTGGAATTTGAATTTGAATAAGTGACTTGTGCAAGAGGGGATGTAAGTGGAGTTAATGCCAAGTTGGCTCAAGGAGAGGACATGTAAGAGCCTTTAATTCCAAGTCGGAGGACAAAAATCCTTTGGGAGGGAGAATTCAAATAAGTGGAATATTCCAAGAATATGCCACATTTGAATGAAAATAGGAGGAATTAATAAATCAAATAAATTGATTTACATGTGCAACTTGCAAAAGCTAGAGGAATGGAGGATTAGTGTTAGGAGTGAATTAGGGTTAATTAACTTAGATGAAGTTAGTTTGATTTGACATTTGATTTAGATATTTAGATTTATTTAAATCAAATGAGAGGATAGTCGAGAGATAAATTTAATTAAATAAAATAATTTATTCAATTAAATGAAGAACATTGGGATTAAATAAAGTTGATTTATTTAATCCAAGGAGGAACATTAGGACTTAATGAAGAACATTAAGATTTAATTAAATAAAGTTGATTTATTTAATCAAAGAGGAATTATGATGAAATAATTTGATAAAGTGTATTATTCGATTAAGGAGGAATTTAAATTAATTAAATAAAGATTATTCAATTAATTGGTTAGTGTGGACGTGATTAAGGAAGAATCAAAATTAGTGAATCAGAATCGAGTGCATGATATCAATTAGGATAATTTACGTGTCTACAAGAAGAGTAACAAAAACAATTATAATTGAAAGCAACTTGAATGAAATACCTCTTATCTAGAATAGATTCAAATAAATGACAAATGTTACGAGTAACTATAATAACTGCTATGAGTAACTACTCTTATGAAGACAATAACTTATTGACTCAACTATGTTACAACTTTAATAGGAAATACAATTTAATAATTCATTCTACTATAATTAAGAATCTAAAGAACGAGGAGTATCATTGCATGTGAAGTGGCCCTTGCTTGAGTTGTTGCAATCCCCTGATATTCTTCTAAATCTTAACTCAGAGATTCATGGAAAATATTATATCCTTCTTTATTGTAATTTGAACATACAAAATTGAGAATAAAGTATCTAATCAATAGGAAGAGTTTTTATATTCAAATCTACTTCATATAGATTAACTAGCTAGCTCAACCTCTCATAAGATCAAGCATATATACAAGATCTTTAAGAGTTCAGTTATTCTTGGACTAAAAACAAACTATAAGCAATTGTCAACTCCCGAAAAAAACATAGGAAGAGGACTAGGTATTTTTTCAAACACTAAATAAAAGCTAGTGGAGATAAGAGTGTTAGAATCATATCATGACTCTACATCTTTAAAGATGGTTATAATTGAAGATGTGCCTAACAGGGAAAAAGTTAATGCACAACCATTTTTATTAATGGTATCTTCTTTCCTCCATGACTTAATAATAGTATAAAGTAAAAAGGTAGAGTGATCCATGAATAAACCATGTTCACACTCTCTGGCCATTACCTACATTGGCTAAAAAAACTACACGTGTTGTAGGTGATCACCCTCTTTGACTACGACAGACAAACATCCTTTTGCTATGGGTTGATAGTCCCTTTGTTGTAGGTTGAAATATTCTTCACTACAGGGGTTAGTTTATTCCAAAGGTATCTTTTTATCATTAATAATCATAATCAACATAAAACTCCATAAACATTTGAAGATTCACCTAATCATTTATCAATTTAATATATCATCTTCAATGCCTTGAATACTTAAGATATGTGATCAGGCTTGGGAATGTCTTTGAAACTTATCAAAAAAATGATGAAAAGTATGAAATTAAAACAAGGAAAATAGCTCTTCCTCAAACATGACCATATATCTTTTCAAAACCCTTTAATGCCAGTTAGGGTTTGTGTATTACTTGATATCTCAAAATATTTTCCCCAACAAATCCATCTAGCATCAAAATTTGGGAAATGGGCTTAGAATATCATTTTGGAAATCCCGGATAATGCTTGTGCAAAATGTCATATTTTAGGGCACAAGCCTATAAATTGTTAGACTAGCCTTGATCATGATGATTCAAACTATGGGAAATATGCTAATTTTGCTACTAGAGATCTTACCTCATCACCAAATGATAAATCAATATCAGAAACTGTGAAGAATGTCAGTAAGGGGATTTGGTGTGAGAAGAATATAGAGAACAATTTGGAGATAGGAGGGAAGTCTAAGCTGAAAAAGACTATTTTGATCTCTCTGCAAACCAACAAGAAGAAGGATTTTTTGATGCAAATATACATAGATTGTTGTCTTAACCTATACTCACTTCTCTTCCCCAAGTTTCAGAACAACACCTGGACATTATTGTGCATAAATATATGTTTGAAGATTGTTGAAAGCCCCAAGATGTGATAGTAAATAGATGTAGGGGTGTTTTTCCTACTCTCTTGTCTCAAGACCCACCTACATTGATTCAAGCTGCTCAGCCTGATAAAATAGATGAGTTGGAATTGCTAGCAGAACAATTCTTAATATCAGTAGGTTTAGAAATGTATGATGAAATAGAAAAGGATTTGGCGGCTGAGGAGGGTTGGGGGGAAGGTGTAGCATCTCAAGAGCATAGTATAGTGGGGCTAACAAAGCATAAGGTGGATTGGGGGAATAAAGGGATAACTTATGAAGATTATGGGTCAGATCAGTGTACTCATGAAGCTTTAGATCACCATCTGCAGCAAACAGAGTCTTGCCTAGTAGATCAGGAAGAAGCAGAATATGACTATTCAAAGACATTGTCCATATCTCAGACTCCTCAAGCAATTCTAAAGAAGTCACCAGGGAAGTGGGGAAGGAAATCCAATTTGGATAAATTCAAAGAGGAGATTGAAGCAGGGGTTCAAAAAACTATTTATGACTCTATTCCAAGCAAATTCTTGAGGAGAGCTTGTTTCTCTCCTCGAGCGCAATGAAGGTCATCTCATGGAATGTCAAGGGCATAAATGCCCCTGATAAGAGAGCTCGTATCAAGCATCAAATTGATGCTTGTGGAGTAGATATTGTTTTACTTAAGGAGTCTAAACTCTCAACACAATCCTATGAAACCTCCCTACAAAAATGGACAAGGTCGAAATCGACCCACTCTTCGTCCCAGGGGGCCTCTAGTGGGCTAATTTCTTAGTCGAACCTTAAAGTAGTAAATGTTATTTCAACAAGGAATGAATCTAACTGGCAGTTGCTTGAGGTTTCTAAGTTTAGTCTGAAATATTGGTTATTTAATATTTATGGGCCTAATTCATCATTTGACAATAAATAGTTGTGGGATGAAATAACTCGTGTTTTAAATGACCTGGGTGATGCTAAAGTTGTTTTGGGAGGAGATTTTAATGCTATTTTTTCACTGTAAGAAAAAGCTAGAGGTATTAGTCTTCCATTGAGAGTGATTGAATATTTCAATTCTTCCATTCTCACTAATGCTTTGAAAGACATTGTGCCATTCAAGGGGAAGCACACTTGGACAAACCGTAGAAAAGGTTTCTTACAAATTGTTGAAAGATTAGACAGGTTTTTGGTTTCTCCAAACTAGTTTTTAGGGCAACACAATTTGGAATATAAAATCCTATCTCTTGTTGGCTCTGATCGTTATGCAATCTCTTTGCATATATCAAATGTATCCCTTCTTAAGGAAAATTGTCCTTCAAACTTAAAAGCATGTGGTTCAAGCATCCACAATTCTTACCCCTGTTGCGTCAATGGTGCATAAATGCTTTGTTTGAACAGAGTTTGAAAATGTATCAGTGTTATCAAAAATTAAAACATGTCAAACAACAAATAAAAGTATGGAATGAGCAGGTGTTCAAAAACATTTTCCAACAAAAAGAGGACGCCTTCAAAGAGTTATCAATGATCCATGAATAGATTATTCAAAATGGATTAGATGATAATTTATTTGAGAAGCAAAAAAAAATTGCAAAGGGATTGGGAAGAGTTATGTGCTAGGGAAGAAATATATTGGCGCTAGAAATCTCGAGAACTTTGGCTTAAAGAGGGTGACAAAAATAAAAAGTATTTTCATGCTTTTGCGTAGATAAAAAGATCTACTTCAACAATATTTTCAATTCAAGAGATGGCTTCAGGCATCTGGCTAACGTCGGAAGAAGATATTAGGAGAGAAGCTTAAGAGATTCCTTTCTGAACTTTTAACAGCCCCACAAGGCAAAGATGAAGTTGAGATTCTGGAGGTTATTCCCTCTCTAGTTCAAGATGAGGATAATGATGCCCTACTCAAACCTTTTACCTCAGATGAAGTTAAAGGGGTTGTTTTTTCATTGCCTCTAGATAAAGCGAGTGGTCTGGATGGATTTATAGCAATATTTTTTCAAAAAGGCTGGGATTTTTTGTGCTATGATCTATTGTGGGATCTAGACAAATCAAGAATAGGTTCCATGCTCAGGCAGTTTAATGTGACAAACACTGCAATCATTCCAAAAGGAAAAAACCCCAAAACCTTTGCAAATTTTAGGCCTATATCATTATGCAACACTGTCTATAAGATCTTTACCAAGGCCATATACCTCATATTGCAACCTCTTATTCCAAATATTATCTCTCAGGCACAGGGAGGCTTTGTCCCAGGTCGTGAAATGTCTGAAGGAGCGCTAATTGCACATGAGACCCTTCACTCAATTTATTTTGATCATTTACCTTCTTTCATTGTTAAGCTGGACATGATGAAGGCTTACGATCGAGTAGATTTGGATTTCCTTAACAAAGTTCTTGAGAATTTCTGCTTCAAAGGAAAGTGGCGTAGATGGATTAGATCTTGTTTGTTAGGAGAAAATTTTTCAATCATCCTTAATGGTTCACCTATGAGCTTCTTTGCAGCATCACAAGGAGTGAGACAAGGGGATCCATTATCCCCCTTCCTATTCATTATAATGGACGATGCGCTAAGTAGATTAATTAATTATAAATAGATCCTGGGACTTTGGAGAGGCATTACTATTTCAAACACAAACATTTCAATAACTCATTCTTTGTTTGCAGATGACACCATCTGTTTTGGTAGATCAATTGTGGATGAAGCCATTCAAATCAAACAAGTGCTTGAAAGGTATTGCTCAACCTCAGGTCAAAAATTTAATACCTCCAAGTCCAAAATTTATGTTTTCAATACAAAAGAGGCTATAAAAAATAAGATAATTAAAATACTTGGGAGTTTAGGCAAGCAAAGTTGCCATGTGCGTACTTGGGTATCCCTTTTTTCAAAGGCCCAAATAAAGCTACTTGTTGGGTTAAAGTAATAGAAAGATTAAAGACAATGATTCTTTCAATGTAGGGATTAGGCATTTTCAATCATCCTTAATGGTTCACCTGCTTTGCAGCATCACAAGGAGTGAGACAAGGGGATCCATTATCCCCCTTCCTATTCATTATAATGGCCGATGCGCTAAGTAGATTAATTAATTATAAACAGAGCCTGGGACTTTGGAGAGGCATTACTATTTCAAACACAAACATTTCAATAACTCATTCTCTGTTTGCATATGACACCATCTATTTTGGTAGATCAATTGTGGATAAATCCATTCAAATCAAACAAGTGCTTGAAAGGTATTACTCAGCCTCAGGTCAGAAAGTTAATGCCTCGAAGTCCAAAATTTATGTTTTCAATACAAAAGAGCTAAAAAATAAGATAATTAAAATATTGGGGTTTAGGCAAGCAAAATTTCCATGTGCATACTTGGGTATCCTTTTTTCAAAGGCCCAAATAAAGCTACTTATTGGGTTAAAGTAATAGAAAGATTAAAGCAGGGATTCTAATGTGGAAGGCATGATGCTTATCATTATCAGGAAAAATTCTTTTAATAAAATCAGTATTATCTGCAATCCCTATCTATTTTCTGGTAGTTCTCAAGGCACCAAAGTCATTATCCTTGAAATTGAGAGCATTATCAGAAACTTTCTATGGAAGGGTAATATAAACGATTGCAAAAAAGTGCCTCTAATATCCTTGGACAGTATGGCGCTGGAAAAATCTCAAGGAGCAGTAGGTATTGAAAATATCTCAATCAGGAACAAGGCATTTGGGGCCAAGTTAGTTTGGAAAATTTACATAAAGCCTAAAATGAAGCGGTGCGAGCTAATGCAGGTTAAGTATCTTGACACTTCAAACCCCTTGAGGATTCTTACTATTTCAAACCTGCCTTTAGGATCAACCATGTGGAATTTCCTGACGTCATGCAGGTTGATTATTACTTCATTCATTACGTGGGAAATTCATGATGGGAAAAGCATGAAGTTTTGGGAGGATTTGTAGAATGGCAATCTACCTTTGAAAAACATTCAAGAATTACAATAGGTAAGGGTCGTATTGTCAAGAGAATGGGGTGAAAACTTTCTAGATTATGTACATTCAATAGAAGGCCTAATGGGTAAAGTAATCTAGAAAAAGCATTCTGATTCATCCCTTTCTGCCAATCAATTTTTGTTGCTTCAAGATTTTATGAAACGTAGAATTGTGTTCATCTCGTGGAAGCCTGATAAGATTCTATGGGCTCCTTCAAAAGAGGGCTCCTACTCTATGAAGCAAGGATATCAAGCTCTAATCCAGCGTATGGATTAGTTGGTCTCACAAAGGGCTTATTCATTTTGTTGGAATAACAAGATTCTCCCAAAAGCTGGGAGTTTTGCATGGTTAGCTTTATGAAAGAGAATTTTAACAAGTGATCGCTTAACTAAACTAAGAATTTTTGGTCCTTTCAAGTGTCCTTTATGTGAGGAAGAGTTGGAGAATGTAGACCATTTGTTTGTTCAATGTAGCTTTGCGTAGGATTGTTGGGTGTTCGTAAAGAGCAAGTTGAACTTACACAACCCTTTGCTAAATTCTATTTGGGACATCTTCTAGATCTGGCCATTATTGTATAAAACCTCTTTTTTTTGCTTATGCATGGCAAGTTATTCCACCACTACTAATATGGAATATATGGTGGGAATGCAATTTACGCGTTTTCAAGAAATCAAGTTCTTCAATTGAGATCATCAAAGTCAAGATTGAAAAAGTAGTTTTAGAAGTGGTTAATGCTTATGTTTTGAACATAAGAACATGTCCTCCTTGTTTACAAGTTGGGATGACTCTGTTTTGAAGACCTGGAAGAACATAATTTTTCCATTTGCAAGAAGTTTGCATCAAAATAGCAGAGTGAAGGTGAATAGAAAAGAAATCAAATGGAAACCCCCATGTCTTGATTTTTTCAAGCTTAACTTTGATGGTGCTTCGAGAGGAAATCCGGGCATCTCAGGGGCAGGAATTTGTATCCAAAACTCTTTGGGATCAGTAATAGTGGCTAGTCCATTTTCACTTCCAATGGGCACGAATAATGTGGCTGAGGGTCAGGCAATCCTGGTAAGATTGGAAATTGCCCTCAAATCGGGTATTGCACAAGTTCATATCGAGGGGGATTCCTTAATTATAATTAATGCCTGCAAGGAGAGAAAGGCACATAGTTGGTGTTTAAAATATATTTTGCAAAAAATATGGTTTTTGTTGGACAAATTTCAAACTTTTGTCATCTCACATACTTACAGAGAGGGGAATGGCATGACAGATAAATTGGCGAATATGGGCTCTGATGGGAAAGAAATTGTTGTGTATAATGACATAGAATTGCAAGCATACCCGGAAGTTGTTGTAATAGCTGCTAGGGAAGCCACAACTTCGATTGTGTGTGAAAGATGAAGGTGGAAACAACAGATTATGTTTAATGGGTGGCGTCAGTTGTGGCGTTGTCTGCTCACCCTTCCGGACAGTCCCTTCATATATACTGTAAATATAAAAAGAAAAGACAAGCAACAATTGAAAATCTTACAAAAAAAGTTTTTGATGAAATTCTTGAGTGCCAAGTTCTGGAGCAAAAGATTCAGAAAACATAGTTCAGTTTTGGCTAGAGATATTTCAATGGTATTAGAGCAGTAAGCCCTTAAAGAGTGACAACAAAAATGGATCCATAAGATAAAGGCTTATGATTTTGATATTGAGTATGTTAAGGGTATGAAGAATGTGGCTACCAAGGCCAAAGTTTCAGAGCAACAATTTTTAGAGCACCAAGTTCTGGAACAACAAATTCAAAAAATTCAGATCAAATTTGGCTCGAGCAAGAAGGGTGTAGGGTCCTGTCCCAAACATGATCTTAATAGCGCAAGAAGACCCAAGGGAGAATTCAGTCTAGGGGCCATGCAAGGGTACTTAGTTCACTTTCTTCATACCCAAATCTATCTTAGTTTTAGGTTGAAAAAATAAGTTTTGTTGTGGATTTATGAATATTTTGTATAATTAGCCCATTTTCAGTAGCAATCTTGGGGTTGACAGATAGATCATCATTGTAAAGGTGTTTTTGGGATCATATAAACTATTATCTATTGTAAAATTTTATTATTATTAATATATCTACATCCCCCCTGCCTTTTGCTTAAAAAAAAGAGGGAAAATAGGATAATTCTAGGACTCATCAATGATCTAAAGAATATGGAGTACATTAGAGAGTGAACAAAACTTAATAGGGTACATAGAAATTTTATTGAGATTTAAAATTGTAACTCTACCATTCCAAACAAGCCATTGAAGGCAAAAAAATGATCTCACCTAACATTTACAAGACAAGTAAGAAAAACATCATAATTTCACAGGCTAATTCAATTTCTAATCATAAAATTTTGAAATCCAAAGACTTGAACTCTCAAATATTTAACCATCCACCCACCCTTTCATAGGACAAAATATTTTTTGCTTTTTTGAGAAAGCAACAAAATGTATTCCTACAAGATATAAAATTGAAATATATACAAATCCACAAAATTTAAAGATTATTATACAAACACCATTAAACCATTAAAGATAAATTGCTAAGAAAATGCACCCATTGTAGTTAAATAAAATTTAAAATCTCAACCTAAAGAGGTAACCTAGCCATTGAAATAATGTTACAAATCATTTGAGAAATATGTCAAAATGTATAAAAAAATTATTTTAGCAATGGGAAATCCAATAAATCAAAAAAATAGTTTCCTTATAGATGGTTTTTGCTAATACTACATTAAAATTTCGTCTACTTCCAAAGAAATCTAAATTTATTGCCTAAAGTTTGTATTTTAATTTGTAATACAATAGAGCTTACCCTTGTAATATGTAAAGATATTGATTATTAAATATATTTTTGTTGCTTGACAAGGTATATTGCAATTGCAATTCGATTTTAGAGCAATTTTCAAATGGAGTGAAAAGGAACACACATATGCAATATGCACTTCTCTCTCTCTCTCTCTCTCTCCTAATGATGGGTGTAAGATACAGTGTAAAAAAAACAAAGAATTCAAGGTACACTGCAAGATACATCCTCAACAATTTCTTCTTCCTTATAATTTTTTTATGAGGAATTTTTCACTCTCATTAGTTTAGGGTGACTCTTCCACTCTCATCAGTTATGCAATGCCAAACTCTTCCACTCTTGTCGGTTACATAATGCAACCTAGTGCCTGTCATTAAAGTGTCATTTTAGATAATAGGGATTTTATGTACACAAGTTTTTGTAATCCATATATGCAACTATAGAATGCCTCTTAGCATAATTAAGACTATTGGTAATGGAGTTTGATCTTGTTAAAGGTCTATTTTTTGTGATTTCATAGTCACGTTTGGAGCTCATTCATTATGAGGGAATGAAGGGGGGTTTACCCCCCCTTTGGTGTTTGAGGGGATTCATTGTAAATCTAGACCATTCATCATTAGGTCAAGTTTTTGAATCCATATATGCAACTATAGAATGCCTCTCAGCATAATTAAGACTATTGGTAATGGAGTTTGATCTTGTTAAAGGTCTATTTTTTGTGATTTCACAATCACGTTTGGAGCTCATTCATTATGAAGGGAATGAAGGGGGGTTTACCCCCCCTTTGGTGTTCGAGGGGATTCATTATAAATCTAGATCATTCATCATTAGGTCAAAAATTTGACATAGAGATTATGTTGGTATTTTTTTCCCTAGAAGGCAACCCTCTTTTATGTGAGGACATTGTATTTCAACTATGCATTATATGAGGAGACTCTAAGAGAGTGAAGAGGAAGTTGCAACACATGTGTTGTAGGTTGTATCTCTTCATTTTTATGGATGAAAGAAAGGAAGGACTAGTTGTCTCTCCGTGGATGTAACCCATATTGAGTGAACCACATATATTTATGTCTTTGTGTTTTTTATATTTTATTTTTACATTCATTTTATTGTATATTTGTTTGTGATCCTATTCCTAATAAGGACTAAGCTTACAATTTTTTATATTACTAGTCAATGAGAATAGAGTACATAATGAATTAATACTTTCCTTTGTGGGTAGCCATCACAAAGGAATTATTTGGTGAAAAAAGGCCCTAGAAAGGTTTATGTGCCCACATTCAATATTTCACATCAAACTTAGAATAGAAAACATAAATAAAATTATATTGCATCTTGATCATGGTTCAAAAGTGGGTATGTAGGCACTCTAGGTAAAAATATATATTACCAATCCATAATTAACATTTAAATAAATTCAAGTAACTAAAAAAATTACTCAAGAAAGAGACACGCTTCAAAAACACATAAGTAAACCTCAAACTAAATCTAAATATAAGATGATTTCACTGTATACTCAAAAGAATCTTGTGGATGCATTTGTTTGAAAATAAAACTCAAGCCTATATATAAGTCGAATGACAATGACCTTAGTGCACTTTCATTAAGGAAGTGTAGTAGTTCATGAGAGACTTAAGGCAGTGGATGTCATGTGAGTTTAAGTCTCTAGCCAGAGCATTACACCCGTCATATGTAATGAATGAATTCCTATTTTGTTTGATGGATAGATGTCTATCATGTTTGATGAATAAATGCCTATGTTGTATGGACAAATGATTACATGAGTATATATATGAATGAGCACCTAATAACTTAATAAGTGGATAAAATTTCAACATAAAAAATAAATGAAATTTTGATGTATAACTGATCTAAGAAACCCATACATTTGTTGTTTACAAATGTCCAACCCCAAATCCCAACCTCATGAGACATCCAAAATGGCCAAACACAGACCATGCAAAGATGCAGATAACACAGTACCAAGCCAAGATTGCATTGAGGACAAAAAATTTGTGTCATCCCATACCGACGCCCATGCCACCTTTCTTATTTTCCACCAAGGCCAAACACAGGAGAGCCCATAGAAGCCCTACCAAAAAACCACAAGCACTTCTAGGCTAGAGCACATCAACCCACTATCAAAAGGGAACCATACTTTGTTCTGGAAACATCATCAAAAGCAAAAAATTGACCAACATCCAAAAAAGCACAGCACCAGACCATCACTCCTCCAGCTCCATGCCTTTCGCTAGTAGGTACTCCTTGAAATGCCAGCGCCAATCGACCCCGTTCGCCAGCTTGAGGTACAAATGGTGCTTCAGGAAAATAACCCCACATTGAGCATGGTTTCTATGCTCCCACAATGCCTCCCCCTTGATATCCAAGGGAACGAATGTCGTTTCACCTGGGCACCAGGCACAAAGACCCTATTCATATCCCATGACCACAAGAGCCCCACTCATGGCTCCACAATTATCAGCATGTCCTCCACCCTTCCTAATAGATCACCCATTACTAGTTTGTGCACCATCGAGAGAATCATTGCCTTGGGGACCTCCAAGTCTAGAAGAGAGGCGATGAAACGAGATGCAGTATCTGCATTTGTTTGGTACTGCTTAGAGGAAACCAAGAACTCACTCCCCAAAATCAATTATGTTTCCTCCAACATCAGGGGATCCCAATCTTTGGAAACAAACTTTCAAATGGGAATATAACAGCCAACATCGCCCGTAAAACGTGTGAGCCAGGGATCTGTATCCCACCCAACATTAATTGTTCCTCAAGATGTCGTCAACTCACCCAATATGAGCTCATATAGACATTGAATGCATTGATTACTGTCGTGCTTACAGTCGTTAATTGCACCAACCTAGGAGAGAATGTCTTGAGTGTTCCTCTTAGTGACATGTAGTATGCCTGCCACCCTAGCCAAAATGTCGCAGATAAAATAATTATTATTTATTATCTATTTAGTCAGTTAACTAATTATTATTACTATTTAATAATTATTATTTCATTATTGTTTTTAATCGATTATATTAATATCATTACTAATTTTAATAGATTAATTACTTAAAATATCCATACAAGGTTTTCTAATTTAGAAGGAAGGGGTCATGTGACATATTTCCTCCTTAAAATATGCATCATCTCGATACATCAAATAATATTCAATTATATTATTATCACTATTAATTATTTTTATCAATTAATATTTTCATTTGGTTAATTAATTATCTAGAATATTAATTATAAGGTTTTGTAGTTTCAAAAGGAAGGGGTCATGACATACTCCCCCCTTAAAATATGTATCATCCTAGTGTATCAAAATAATACTATAGCTAAAATAAGTAAAATTGATAGAATATCAAAGTTTTAAAAATAAATGGAGACATAATTCTTGCGTCTCATTAGCATATTCCCATGTGGCATTCTCTATATCCTGTACTAATCCCATTTTATACCGATTTACTAAGTTCTATTGCATAATTGGTAATAACACTAATTTAACTTTCTCAAATGAGAGATTTTATGGGGTCTAAATCTTAGAAGAAAATCTAAATTGAAAATTTTCTTTGAATCTTATATTCATCTACATAATTCTTTTGCATATTAGATACTTCCTTAAACCCTTGTCTTATATCCTTGATTTGATTTCTATTTCCTTCAATATTTTAGGACCAATTACAACTTTGTCATCTAGATTATCCCAACTTTAAGTGTTCAACTCTTCCTACCATATAATTATTTGAATGGAGCCACCCTCACAACATAAACTGAAAATATTTATTGTAAGAAAATTCCACTATTGGAAGATATTCTTCTCATTTTGACTATTGATTTATACAATACACGTGTAAAAGATCTTCAACTATTTGATTGGTCCTTTCTATTTGTCTATCTATTTTCAAGATGACATGTTGCTTTGAAGTTTACCCAAGTTTAAAGTTTCCCAAAATTGTGAAGTGAACTTAACACCCCAATTTAATATGATCTTTTTGGAACTCCACACAACTTAAATATATTATTTTTAAATTATTTAGCTAAGTTTGGGGCATCATTATTTATATTTTCTAGCATGAAATGAATTGTACTTTTGTAAGTTTATCTACTATCACTAAAATTGCATTATATATGTATAGTATCATTAGTAATTCTTGTACAAAATGCATAATAATGACTTGTCACTTATAATGTGGTATATCATGAAGATATAACACGATCTATTTGGGTGATTATGTTTTGCCTTAATTTCTTATACTCCAAATACTTTTCCATAAAGTGTACTATATCTTTCTTCATTCCTAACCAAAAATAAAATTTCTTAAGTTTTGAGTACATCTTATTTACTCCTAGATGTCCTAAACAGGGGGTTATTGTGAGCTTTGATCATAATTAAGGTTTTATGTTTTTTATATATTTTATTACAATATCAAAGAAACTTTTCCTTATCAAAAGTATATATCCTTCAAAATTTAGATCAAATGGATTAATTTCTAAGGTTATTTTGACTCACTCATACAAGAAGTCATGCTTTTGATTCACTAATACTTTATCTTTGAGAGTGGTTCTAAAGGTTGCTATGACCATTAATTGTCTTCTTCTACTTAGAGCATATGTTACTATATTTTCA
The DNA here is from genome assembly GCA_007258455.2 of Sequoia sempervirens. NCBI lineage: Eukaryota > Viridiplantae > Streptophyta > Pinopsida > Cupressales > Cupressaceae > Sequoia > Sequoia sempervirens. The sequence goes on along the minus strand of VDFB02000015.1, from coordinate 168,250,578 downwards.
TTATCTCGAATGTATTCAATCTCAAAATCATATTCACTTAAAAACTCCAACCATCTTTATTAATTTGCATTAAAATGTGGTTGAGTAAATATATTTAGACCCTTGATGATCAATTGTTAACTCTAACATTGTTCTCCTAATAGGAAATGTCTCCATTTTTTTAAAATGTTCATAATAGATGTCAATTCTAGATTATGAGGTGCATAATTTATTTCATGTATTTTAATTTTCTAAATGTATAAGCAACCACACCTTTATCATGGATAAGAACACCCGAGATAAATATTCTATAGAATCATCAATGAACAAAACAAATTGTTAATTTTTTTATTAGACTCTTCTATCCACATAAATCTTTTATTATTCTTTTGCAGAGAAGTAATAGGGTTTCTGACTTGAGAGTATATTTTTTATGAATCTTTTATATTATCCCACTAAACACAACTTTTTTTATATATTCTTAAGAATTTTCCACTCCATTATAGCCTTTATCATGTAAAAAAAAATATAATTCCTTCAAATAATGCACATTTTTAATAGTTTTCTAAAGCCTAGATGTTCTATTAACCTTTGTAAGATTATTTGGAGGTGAACTAAGTGTTCTTCATTTTTGAAGAAGATTAGCCTATCATCAAAGGTCACTAGGTATAAATTCATCTAAATCATGATACCCATATTTGGTTTGAAAGGTTATTTTTGAGATATCTCCATCTTTGATTCTTAGTTGGTGATATTGTAATTAAATATTAATTATTGAAAATACTATAGCTTCCTTCATTTGATCAAAAGAGTCTTCAATTTGAGGTAATGTATATATTTTTTAATCATTACCTTATTCAACATTTGACAATCTATGCACACCTTAGGATTCTAACCCTCTTTTTGACAAAAATAACTGGTGCTTCTCAATGTGATATAATTGGATAAATTAATGTCTTCCAGATCAACTCCTCTAATTGTATCTTAAGTTCAAGCAATTTAATTTCATTCATTCAACAAGGAACCTTAGGCACAAGTTCAAATCTAGGTACAATTTCTATTAAAAAATTAAACTTTATTTTAGGAGGTAATCTTGGAAAATTATCTTAAATTCCTAATGGAAGGAGAATTCTTGAAATTTGATGTATCTTCCTCAATAAGTTTTCATCTAATTTAGTGATAGGTAATGGGCTCCTTTGCTCCTTTCTTTTTTTGGCTACATTGTCAATATCATTTTTATATTTATAGGTATAAGGTTTGGACCTTGTAGCTTGACTTTATTTCTTTCATCATCTATACATTTCATTATTTTATTATAGCAATCATCACTTTCATGTTGATGGATTACACAAATCACTTCAATGATTATGGCATATGACCCTAGGGGTGCGACATATAGATCTAGCTTTATTTTAAACTTAAGAAATTAAAATATTTGTTCTTTGATTTTTGAAGTTTTTCTTTCCATTGAAGTCTTGTTTCTTGTTGAAATATTTATTACTATTTCAATTAAAATTTTGTTTTGATAGCTAATTTACTTGTATTTTCCTTTCTTATTTTTGATACCTCGAATACTTCATTCATATTTTTAGGACCATATATATCCACCTTTTCTTCAACATTAGTGATTGATCTTAACAAAAAAATTCTTGGTTTGACTACTTTCATATTTTTATTATATTTAACAATTTTATAAATTTATTCTAATATTTTTGTACTATTAAATAAACTTGCCATAAGTTATTGTCTTGTTTATCGATTGATTTCTCCATAAAATTTCTCATCTCTTTGTTTAGTTAACAAATTGATTATTGCTTCAATTCTAGTACTACTATTATTTTCTAATTATTTATGTTGTTACTTAAGACTCCTCATTTATTTTCAAGTAATATAAACTTGGGATACTATATACTTTGTCATTTAATATTTTTTGAGACCATAGTTTTTAATTAATATTTGATTATAGTTTATGTCAAGTAATTCACATTTATTTTCTCATGATTAATCAAATCATAATTAATTTCAATTAATGGAAGTTGTAGCAAGCTTAAGGTATAGCTTTCAAATCTTGATCTAATACCACATGTAACAATTCTCAAGTTAATTTCAATTAATGGAAGTTGTAGCAAGCTTAAGGTATAGCTTTCAAATCTTGATGTAATACCACATCTAAGCCTAAACCCCCATCAAAAAAGAAGAAAAGTGTGGTTGGGTTGGCCCAATCTAAAGCGGTGGTTGGGTTATGTGAGCTAAAACATAAACCCATCAAGAAGGACAACATGCCCACTACTAAGAAGAAGGGGAAAAAAGAGACTCTGGGCTAGGTGGACTTGTCGGCCACTGACAGTGAAGGAAAGAGTGCTGAGGAAAAAGACTCTAATGGCTACACCATGGTGGATATGAGCTTTGAGGTGGGGACAGAACAAACTAGTGTGAGGAGGTCCCACATATTGGCGAAGAACAAAAAAGGAGCCTTGGTGGATGAGATTTCTAATGATTCGAAGCAAACTGGCAGAAAAACTGAAGGCAAATAAGACACTATTGAGGAGATGGAGGAATGGTTTGTGGAGGGCCCTAGTAATTTCTCTGACATGGATCAGATGCTTAAGGATGACTCCACCCACTCCTTGGATTTCACAGCTGGCAAGGAAGAGGAGACCCAGAGCAAGAGAGGCAAGGATGGGGACCTCGACATGTTGTAGGAACAATTAACTAAATTGGAATGGAAATTCAATAGTCTGACCCAGTTCACTATTAAAATGATTCACAAATATGCTATCACACTGTTGGACATCATCAAGGAGGAAGCAAAGAAGAATATTATGGGTGAAGGCCCCAAATGGATTGGGGACGATATTTTAAACCTCCTAGTTCAAAAATGGGAAAGTGTGGACAGTTAGTGTTCGGGTTTGTGTGGTGTTGGAGTTCTACTGTTACTGTGTTGTGTATGTGTCATATTTCTGTTGTTTTTGGTCAAGTCTTTTTTTGATGATTTGGTGAGCTTGCTTCCTTTTTGGCCCTGTGGGATTTTCATGTAAAGGGTATAACACCCTGTAAATGATGCTTGTATAATCAAAAACAATTCTCAAGTTGTACTCTATTTTTCTAAATCTTGTTATAAATTTAACCATTTATTAAGTTAATAAGTGTTTATTTGGCTATATACTTAGGTATTAATTTGTCCATACAAGACATGTATCCATCCATATGGATAGACATCTATTCATATATTAAAAGCATATACCCAAATAGGATAGATAATGCTCTAGCTAGAGACTTGGATTCATTGGGACAAATCAAATTTTGAATCACTCATTAAAGACTACACTTCCCTAATAGAAGTGCATTGAGGTCACCATCATTTAAGAGTATACATTTAACAAAAAAAATTTAAGTCTTGCCTTTGAATTTGGTACAAAGTCTTAAGGAGTCAGGAAAATCTATCATAAATTCTTCCAAGTATATAGTGAATTTTCTTTTATATATAGGTTTATTTCAAAGATTTAATTAAGTGTTTTTAATAATTAATTATACTTGAGTTATTTATATTTAGTTTATTTTAAGTGTTTAACATAGGTTGGTATGTTGAATCATTCAAAATTTCTTAGCCTCCCCCTAAAAATTTATGTTTTGCAAACCTCTTTCATTACCTAGACTGCCTATATACCCACTTTCAAATGAAATCAAAGTGTATTATAATGCAATTCTATTTTCTAGTATAAATTTGATATGAACTGTTAAATATGGGTACACAACACTTTCTAGGATCATTTTTCCCTAGATAGTTACTTTACAACTCATATTGCTTAAAGTAAGTATTGTTTACATCATTCTTTGAAATATGAGTAATTTTATATGCAAAAGAAATCATAAAATAAAATGCACAAACTAAATTGGTCCTAGAGTATATGAAAAATAGGTTTCTCCTTAGATACTTCCATAAAATCTTAAATTTGGGATAAGGAAAAAATTACACATAAAATATTTTGGCCATATGTGTAAAAAAGTTGTTCCCACTCCATCTTTTTTCTTAATGAACATATAATTTTTCTTTTATTGCATTGAATTAATTTTTTTATTTTCTATACGGTGGAAGTCACGTAAAGACTAAACACTTTGAAACATCTACTTTAATTTTTTATACATATCATTTTATCTAATTATTTCTCCATAATTTAGTTCCTTGACATTATTACAATTATGAATACCATGATCACAATAAAGTAACATTGGTTTGTTACAACAACAATCATCTAGGGATATCAACAATTAGTTTACCGTAAAACTCAAACTCCATAGACATTAAAAGATTATTTTTTTATTACAAGAGGACATTTACTGTAAAACTAAAAACCTACGATAGTTTTCAAATTTATTTTATTTCTAGCAGATAAGCACAACATAAATCTAAAATATACTTTAATGATAATACAAAAATATTCAATTGGAATATTTTTAATGGTGTTAAAATGCAACAAAATAGGAAAACCCCAAAAAGGAGCAACAAAACCTTTCAATGTCATACCTTGATAAAACAAATTTTGGCTAGCCTGCATTCCTTCAACATTAAATTAGAGTATATTACATTGTTCAAGGTCAAGCACCTTATTAGAGTAGATAATATACCACATAAATGTCAATGAATGTGTTTTGTAATAGCCCCTTATGATGTTGCATATATTTAGACATGGTAGTTGGAACACATTAGAGTATATAAAACTAGAAAGATGTTAATATTTATTTGTATTGAGTGTGTTTGGATGATGGGGATAAGGACCTAGTAGTAGACTGGTGCCTTTGTCCATTGGGGAACAAAGTCTCTAGGTTCATACAAAATATGCAATAACTAAAACCAATGGTGATACCTTAATCAAGACACTACAAAAGATTAGGGTGTTCAAAATGCACAAATAAGCTAGGATCTACACATGCATTTATAAAAATTTAATAAATTGTAGTGCCCCTTAGTTTGCTTTTTGCTTCTGATAGTGACTTGTTAGTATTTAGGCATTATGATACATTGCTCGATGTTGGACTCATTACTATGATGATAGTTGATACTATTTAATCACTAATGTTTATGTATATGTCATGACTAGTTTATGGTTTATTTGACTAAGTGGGTTAGTATTGCCATGAGTATTGTGTGATTCTTGATGTATGTTCTTATCATGATTTTAGTATCTAATTATTGTGCATTGATGTATTCTTGTGAAGGGGAACAATGTCGCATCTCTCGCTTGCGAGTGCCCTACGACACTGCGACTTTCCCTTCTCGGTGTGTTTGACTACTTGTCTATGTACATGTTTGACTATGTGATTTGTTGTAGGTTGCAGGTACCAGGCATAGACTCCACCTGAATTTCCAAGTTTGAGCGTGCCTTACACCCAATGGAGATAGTTGATTTCGAGATAGCATCGGGTTCCCCCATGTTGAGCCATCATCCTTGATGAGGATGAGTGTTTGTTTGTCGTTCCCTATTTGTGTGGTCAGTTTGAGTTGTTTTGTCGATGTTATCGTTTTGCCTTTTGTTTCACTTGCCGTTAAGTACTGTTGGGTATTCAGTCCAGTTGTGTTATTTGCTTGATTGATGCTTTGATTGATTTTATATCAAATGGAAGAGTATTGCGGTTTTAAAAAGGTATTTGATAATTTTAAATAAATGTTTTCATATATTTGTAATTTAACTAAATAATTTCTTGTTTGATTTAAATAAATTAAAACTTATAGTATAATAAATATATATTTAAATAAATATAAATATATTAGTGTCTTGTGCAAGTAAAATTTAAATGAAGGATTAAATTAATAAATTAATAATTTAATTGCTTAATTTATTGGGTGTAAGCATTAAAATATATTTATATTTTAAAAAACTAAAATTAGTGGCAGTTGAAGGTGGGATAAAATTAAATAGAATAATTAAATACATGCAGTTATGGAGAGTGGAAAATAAATTAGTTAGGGATAACTAAGAGTGGGGATTTTGCATTCTTTCTGAAAACTAATTTTGGTTATTCTTTCGTGAATGTTCTGGTTTGAAGAAGCTTTGAGTTCTTGTTCTTGGGGTTTTGGAAGTTCTCTCTATTGCTTGGAGCTTCCATTAGAATTGGAGGTTCTTTCTATTGGATTTCTGTAGAATTCGTTGAGGAGATTGGAGCCGAGAGCTTGAATGAGGAGAGCCAGCATCAAGATTTAATCTTTGTCAAACAAGATAAATCAGGTTCCAAACTTCTCCTAAATTTTAATGTTGTTCAAAAAATGAATATTGTGTGATTGTGTTGCTTGAAGCAATATAATAATTTGTTAAAAAAATTGAGTATTCTTGTTTTGTTGCAAACCTCTGCTCTCTTTTCGTTTGCTTTTGAATTTTCCCTACTTATCCAAAATTATTAGTAAGGCATGTGAGTTTATTGTTTTATTTTTCCAAGGAATTATACTCAGCCTGTAAACCCATAGTTTTGAATCTTTTACCATCCTTGTAATTTTCTTTCAGCACACTAGGTAGGCACTAGTATTGGTTGATTTAGTTGTGACCTCGTACATTAATCTCTTTCTCTTTGAAGCCTCATTACACACGTGTATTACAGATTTTGCTTAGTAGTCTTTTACTAGTTTTTCTAGTGCAAATTTGCTTAGGACTGTCTTCATTGTTTTCCTATCAAAATTCCACTAGTATCAGTAGTCAAAACTTTGTTTATTAAAACTCATGTGTGCTTTGTAGATAGTGACCCCCTTTGACAAGCATGTTCTCTATAGTTACATTTAATACACCCCTTTTTTAGTTGGCGTGTGGTGAGATAAGCAATTCACTGCCTTATCAAATAGTTGTGTCATTATCTTGTGTTTGTTGTATTATTTATCAGATGCTTGTACTCTAGTCATGCGCCTCTCTCTCATATTAACAACCTTGCATTTTTGAAACTGTAATAAACATCGCTTGAGGTTAATAATTTTGCATCTCCTTAACCACATTGAAAATTGACACTTTATTGAATGATAGGCGTGGCCATATCCCCCTCTGATTATTCAATTGTGGAGTTGAATATTCCCTATGTCTAATTGCAACTGACATGGCAAAGTAGATGATTACATTGATAATTAAATTTTTAATGAACTGAATTTTACTCGCGTGTTAGGCGCCATGTGAATTGGTTAATGTAGTTGTTTAAGCATTCTTTGTTTATATTGATTTAGGAAGTATTCGCATAATACTCTACATGTTATGTACTCTAGTTTGTTGGACTTTTAACTTATGTAGAATCGGCCTTTAAAAGATGTTAGCCTATCGAACTTTCTTTGATATTTGCAAATCAACATATATGTATATATTTTTGTATATACATATATATATATATCTATATATATATGTAAATATATACATATACGGATGTGCCGGTACAATGTTTTGATATAAATGTTTGTTATAAATATTATAAACTAATTGTTGTATTTCAATTTGATATTCTGATAACAACATTATATTAATCAATATATATAAACATACATACATACATATACATACATACATACATATATATATGTGTGTGTGTGTGTGTGTATGTATGTATCTATGTATGTATGTATAAATATATATACATATATATGTTTGTGCATGTGAGTGTATGTTTAAGTACACACGTACATGTGTTATGTTCCTTGCAAAAGTATCTTATTGCTTTTATGTACTTCTAATTAAAGAGTTGAAACAAACAAATAAGTGGTTCAAAAATTGGATATTTTTGTAACCAAATAGTGAAGTTAATGAATATGGGAAGAGAATATCTTTTGGAGAATCCTTAGTGAATATGAAATGATTGTTTTGTAAACTATTTGTATACCCCATGTTTTTACAATTATTGTTTTGGTGTGTTGTGAGTTATTATTCAATTGTGTAAGTCGTTGTGGGGAGGTAGACAATGGAAGTCTTCCAGAGGTTTAGAGAAATTATGTTTTGACTAAATGTTTGCGTTGAACCTTGAATTTGGTTGGTATGATATTTTCTAAGTGTTATTGTGGGGGAACTAGCCATGCACTATTTACTTGCTTTATGGTTGATTTTGTGTGCGGGAAGGTTCATACCTCACCTGCGTGTATGTTCATATAGTTTTGGGATTTGTGCATGTTGGCTTTCCCTATTGATTCGTTAGGATCTCCTAGTTGTAGAAGGTGGAGTGGCTCTCAATGGGGGTCGGCGCACAAAGTGGTGTCTAGGACAACCCATGTGGGAGTTACTTAGGTAAGTGATAACATAATTAATAAACTAAGGGGATTGGGTAGAATTTCAATTTAATTAAGATAATTGGATGCCTCACCCATACCTGTAGCGCTCGTTCAGGCTAAGGATGGGTTGAGAAGGCCTAGTTGGAAAGACCAACCTTCTTGTCTTCATGAAAGGAAGTTGGTTCCACATGTGCCACCCTATGGGGGCGGCGTCTAATGTGAGATTGTTAGGATAACCATAGATGGGGGCCGACGTCTAGTGAAAGACTGTCAGGACAACCCATGTCAGGGCCATGCGATGACACTCTCCCCTACTACAACCTAGTATTCCCTTGACTTATATTTCCATTATGTATGTGTGTGCCTTTGGAAGTGGTGTCACTGTTGTGTTGTGTTATGTTGTACTTGCTTGTTGGAATCCTTTATATTCTTGTTGTGTCAGTTGGTAGTCATATTTTTGTCATTGTGATGGTGGGGCCCTTTGCTATCTCCTAGCATGGGGGGTGGACCTTAGGGTTCCGCATGGTTGGGTGGAATGTGCCTTGTACTCCATTGGGTTCCCTCACATTGTTTGAGTTCATGGTGACTTCTTCTGGATTTGAAGACTTCTGCACTTGTTCTAGTTCATGTGGATTATCTCTCTCATGTATTGTTCTATTAATCTATTGTATCATGTATTACACTTTTGATGTACTCTCCTCACATGTGTACAAGGGGACACTGATGTTCAAATGTAATGATGTAATAATGATTTAAATGAATGTTGAACTCTCTTATGTAATGAACAATGTAAAAGATGCTATTATATATGTTAGTTAATTGGATTGATTCTAAGTGATATCTATTGATCATGTAATGGTTATTTCATATTAATTGATCTTGTAAATGTGGTGATTAAATGTAATTTCTTATTGTAGATAGAATTTAAGTAAATGCCATGATTTTCTGTTCTTGCTAGTTTAGTTAATGGTAATCAAGTAACGTAGTCGTGGACCTTAGAGGAATTATATTAGAATTAATATTTGAGTTAATGTTTCATTTATAATCATATGAATATTTCTCATTAAAAAAATACCATTTTTAGGTGTTTAGTGTGTTGTCCTCTAGGGTTTTGTGGCAGGGCGTTACACATGGTATCAAAGCCTAAGTTCTAACACTGGGTACTCTGGGTATATACAAGAGCCCATTATGTTGTCTTAGTTGTTTAGATTATGAAGTTTACATTTTCCCTTGTTAACCTCGTCTAACACCCTGAACTTGTCTTCGGTGGTGTATGTGTAGGATAATGCCTAGAGGTCAAGGTTGAGGGCGTGGTATAGGTCACGGTGGTCACCGTGGGGCCAATCACCAGGACTCCCCACCCCAAAGTTTGCACAAGTTTCATCGTGAGGAACAATAGGGTTCCCAGAGTAATGAGGGAGGTGGAGGTCAGAATCCAGATCAGCTAGGGTTGGAGGGAGCACAGTTGTGTCACTTACTGGAGGAGGTTCTTGCCTGTCTTGGTCTGAGATAGGATGGTGAACAGTTGGTAGTTAGAGAGAGAGAGAGGTCTCCCAAGAGGAGAGAGATTATAGTTGAGCAGGAGGCTATATTGGTTGGGCATATGAGGGACCTTTTGCAAGCACATCCTCCTACGTTTGATAGGACTGGCAATGGTTTGGAGGTAGAGACCTAGTTAATTGATCTGAACAGTTGTTTCGCTATGCATCCATATGGAAGCAACACCAAGGCTAGGTGCGCTATCATGCATCTTTGAGGTTTTGTTTCCACGTGGTGGAATTTGGAGGAGTAGAAGCTCCATTTGGCTATAGATTTAGTCTCATGGGAGATGTTTTTGGAGAGATTCAAAGCTTGGTTCTTGTTTGATCATTGGTGATAGCATCGTGCAAATGAGTTGCATGAGCTGAGGTAGATGACGATGTCAATTGAGAAGTATGAGCGAAGATTTTATGAGCTTAAGTAGTATGCTGGCATAGAAGATAATGAGGGTATGTTAATACAACACTTTATCAAGGGCTTGAATGCCTAAATCAGTGGGGGTGTTTGAGTGTTTGAGCCAAAAACTATGGAGGTAGTCGTAGAGAAGGCTTAGATAGTTGAGGAGAATTTGGCTATGGCTCTAGATGGAGAAATGGGTGTACAGATTGGTAGTGCACCTCCAACTGGTATCGGATCTTAGGGTGGTCCATCTCAAGCTGTGAATTCCTCCAAGGGCCATTAAGCACCTGCTAAGGGTGAGTAGCAACAACACTCCCAATCAAAACTTAGGAACTCTCAATCTCAGCATGGTAGTAGGTTCCAGAAAAGGAAAGATCAGAGTTGGCGGTGAGCGGTATTGTCCTGACCAACTTGCTTAGAGCTCACAATCTACAGTTAGTGGAGGTAGTTTTCCGCAGCCCAGTGCACCCTTAGGTGGTTGGGGTTATGGTATAGGCACAGGATGTTTTGCTTGTGGCCAACATGCCCCCATCATTGGACATTGTCCTCAGAAGGGCACAACTAGTTTTAGTCAGAGGTCAACCACTTCAAAGCCAACACTAGGCGATGCAGGCAGGTCCCATAGGGTGTTTGCAGCGGTGGATAACTGCCAGGCTGAGCACCAAGGTTTAGTTGGAGAGACTTCTAGTAGAGGATGGGAAACATTCTTTGGAGACTGTGCACGTCCTACAACATTAGGGATTGACCCTTGGGGGCGAGTCATGGTCCAAGTGAGGGTCTGGTGGGATCCTAATGTCGAGTCTTCTACTTCTTGGAAGGATGTATTCTGGATGCGTGAGTTTTACTCCTTTCTGTTTGTAGGCTTCTAGGAGTAAGCCTGGTCCTAGGAGGGAGGATGTAGTGCCCCTTAGTTTGCTTTCTACTTCTAATAGTGACTTGTTTGTATTTAGACATTATGATACATTGCTCGATGTTGGACTCATTACTATGATGATAGTTGATATTGTTTAATCACTGATGTTTATGTATATGTCATGACCAATTTATGGTTTATTTGACTGAGTGGGTTATTATTGCCATGGGTATTATGTGATTCTTGATGTATGTTCTTATCATGATTTTAGTATCTAATTTTTGTGCATTGATGTATTCTTGTGAAGGGGAATAGTGTCACATCTCTCGCTTGTGAGTGCCCTATGACGCTGCGACTTTCCCTTCACGGTGTGTTTGACTGCTTGTCTATGTACATTTTTGACTGTGTGATTTTCTATAGGTTGCAGGTACCAGGCATCGACTCCACCCGAATTTTTAGGTTTGAGCGTGCCTTACACCCAATGCAGATAGTTGATTTGGAGATAGCATCGTGTTCCCCCATGTTGAGCCATCATCCTTGATGTGGATGAACGTCTGTTTTCCATTCCCTATTTGTGTCATGATCAGTTTGAGTTGTTTTGTCGATGTTGTCATTTTGCCCTTTGTTTCGCTTGTGGTCAAGTATTGTTGGGTATTCAGTCCAATTGTGTTATCTGCTTGATTAATTCTTTGAATGATTTTATATCAAATGGAAGAGTATTGTAGTTTTAAAAAGGTATTTGATAATTTTATATAAATGTTTTGATATAATTATAATTTAAATAAATAAAATGTTATTAATGTCTTGTTTGATTTTAATAAATTAAAACTTATAGTATAATAAATAGATATTTAAATAAATATAAATATATTAGTGCCTTGTGCAAGTAAAATTTAAATGAAGGATTAAATTAATAAATTAATAATTTAATTGCTTAATTTATTGGGTGCAAGCATTAAAATATAGTTATATTTTAAAAAATTAAAATTAGTGGCAATTGAAGGTGGGATAAAATTAAATAGAATAATTAAATACATGCAGTTACATAGAGTGGAAAATAAATTAGTTAGGGATAACTAAGAGTGGGGCTTTTGCATTCTTTCTGGATACTAAATTTGGTTATTATTCCATGAATGTTCTGGTTTGAAGAAGTTTTGAGTTCTTGTTCTTGGGGTTTTGGAAGTTCTCTGTTGCTTGGAGCTTCCACTGGAATTGGAGGTTCTTTGTATTGGATTTCTGTAGAATTCGTTGAGGAGATTGGAGCCGAGAGTTGAATTTAGGAGAGCCAACATCAAGATCTTATCTTTTTCAAACAAGGGAAATCAGGTTCCAAACTTCTCCTCAATTTTAATGTTGTTCAAAAAATAAATATTGTGTGATTGTGCTACTTGAAGCAATATAATAATTTGTTAAAATTTATGAGTATTCTCGATTTGTTGCAAACCTCTACTTTCTTTTCATTTTCTTTCAAATTTTCCCTACTTAAATCCAAAATTATTAGTAAGGCATGTGAGTTTATTGTTTTATTTTTCCAAGGAATTATACTCAACCTGTAAACCCATAGTTTCAAATCTTTTACCTTCCTTGTAATTTTCTTTCAGCGCACCAGGCAGGCATTGGTATTGGTTGATTTAGTTGTGACCTCATACATTCATCTCTTTCTCTTTGAAGCCTCATTACGTGTGTGTATTCCAGATTTTGCTCAGTAGTCTTTTACTGGTTTTTCTAGTGCAAATTTGCTTAGGACTATCTTCATTGTTTTACTATTAGAATTCAATTAGTATTAGTAGTCAAAAATCTATTTATTAAAACTCATGTGTGCTTTGTAGATAGTGACCCCCTTTGACAAGCGCATGCTCTATAGTTACATTTAAGCCGCCCCTGTTTTAGTTGGCGTGTGGTGAGATAAGCAATTCACTGCCTTATCAAATAGTTGTGTCATTATCTTATGTTTGTTGTATTATTTATCAGATTCCTATACTTTGGTTGCACACCTCTCTCTCATATTAGCAGCCTTGTCATTTTGGAAACTGTAATAAACATCGATTGAGGTTAATAATTCTGCATCTCCTTAACCAAATTGGAAATTGACACCTTATTGAATGATAGGTGTGGCCATATCCTCCTCTAATTATTTGATTGTGGAGTTGAATATTCCCTCTTTCTGATTGCAACTAACTTGGAAAAGTAGGTGATTACATTGATAATTAAGTTTTTAATGAACTGAAGTTTACTCATGTGTTAGGCAACATGTGAATTGGTTAATGCAATTGTTTAAGCACTCTCTCTTTATATTGATTTGGGAAGTATTCACATAATACTCTGCATGTTATGTACTCTAGTTCACTAGACTTTTAATTTATGTAGAATCAGCCTTTAAAAGATATTAGCCTATCGAACTTTCTTTGATATTTGCAAATAAACATATATGTATATATTTTTGTATATATATATATAAATATATACATATACGGATATGTTGGTATAATGTTTTGATATAAGTGTTTGTTATAAATATTATAAACTAATTGTTGTATTTCAATTTGATATGCTAATAACAACATTATATTAATCAATATATATAAACATACATACATATACATATACATATACATATACATATACATATACATATACATATACATATACATATATATATGTATGTATAAATATGTATAAATATATATACATATGTGTGTGTGAGAGAGAGAGCGTGTTTAAATACACACATACACGTGTTATGTTCCTTGCAAAAGTATCTTATTGCTTTTATGTACTTCTAATTAAAGAGTTGAAAAAAACAAATAAGTGGTTCAAAAATTGGATATTTTTGTAACCAAATAATGAAGTTAATGAATATGGGAAGAGAATATCTTTTGGAGAATACTTAGTGAATATGAAATGTTTGTTTTGTAAACTATTTGTATACCCCATGTTTTTACGATTATTGTTTTGGTGTGTTGTGAGTTATTATTCAATTGTGTAAGTCGTTGTGGGGAGGTAGACAATGGAAGTCTTCCAAAGGTTTAGAGATATTATGTTTTGACTAAATATTTGCGCTGAACCTTGAATTTGGTTGGTATGATATTTGTTGTGTTATTGTGGGGGAACTAGCCATGCACTATTTACTTGCTTTATGGTTGTTTGTGTGCGGGATTGTTCATGCCTCGCCTTCGTGTATGTTCATATAGTTTTGGGATTTGTGCATGTTGGAATTTCCTATTGATTCATTAGGGTCTCCTAGTTGTAGAAGGGGGAGTGGCTCTCAATGGGGGTCGATGTACAAAGTGGCGTCTAGGACAACCCATGTTGGAGTTCCTTAAGTAAGTGATAACATAATTAATAAACTAAGGGGAATGGGTAGAATTTCACTTTAATTAAGATAATTGGATGCCTCACCCATACCTGTAGCACTCATTCAGGCTAAGGATGGGTTGAGAAGGCCTAGTTGGAAAGACCAACCTCCTTGTCTTCATGAAAGGAAGTTCGTTCCACATGTTCCACCCTATGGGGCCGACATCTAATGTGAGACTATCAGGACAACCATAGATGGGGGTCATCATCTAGTGAAAGACTTTCAAGACAACCCATATCAAGGCCATGCGATGACACTCTCCCTACTACAACCTAGTATTCCCTTGACTTATATTTCCATTATGTATGTGTGTGCCTCTGGAAGCAGTGTCACTGTTGTGTTGTGTTGTGTTATGTTGTACTTGCTTGTTGGAATCCTTTATAGTCTTGTTGTGTTAGTTGGTAGTCATCTTGTTGTCATTGTGATCGTGGGGCCCTTTGCTATCTCCTAGCATGGGGGGTGGACCTTAGGGTTCCACATGGTCGGGTGGAATGTGCCTTGTACTCCATTGGTTTCCTTCACGTTGTTCGAGTTCGTGGTGACTTCTTCTGGATTTGAAGACTTTTGCACTTGTTCTAGTTCATGTGGATTATCTCTCTCTTGTATTGTTCCATTAATTTATTGTATCATTTATTACACTTTTGATGTACTCTCCTCACATGTGTATGAGGAGGCACTGATGTTCAAATGTAACAATGTAATAATGATGTAAATGAATGTTGAACTCTCTTATGTAAAGGACAATGTAAAAGATGCTATTATATATGTTAGTTAATTGGATTGATTCTAAGTGATATCTATTGATCATGTAATGGTTATTTCATATTAATTGATCTTGTAAATGTGATGATTAAACGTAATTTCATATTGTAGATAGAATTTAATTAAATGCCATGATTTTTCGTTCTTGCTAGTTTAGTTAATGGTAATCAAGTAGCGTAGTCACAGACCTTAGAGGACTTAGGTTAGAATTTTAGTTAATGTTTCATTTATAATCGAGTGAATATTGCTCTTTCAATTTTATTTTATTTCATTTTTAGGTGTTTAGTGTGTTGTCCTCTAGGGTTTCATGGTGGGGCATTACATAAATAGTTACAAAATATAAAATGAGTCTACTTAATAATCCATGAGAATACCATACATTTTTTTTATTGTTACGAGAAGATACATTACAAAATATTTACAAGAATTTACAATCGTTTAGTTAGAGCAAACTAATTAGAAACACATCTAGAAATGCACACCACACAAGGAGACACTAAATTAGGCTCTATTTTTCCTTTGATAATTTGATCTACAAAGGTTACAAATGTTATTAAAAATGTGGGACAAACCTGAATCATTACAATACTATATTAATTATTTTACCCAAAACTAGAAATTGAAATATTGGGGATTCTTGTGAATGCCAATATTTTGCTAGTTTTGCAATTGCTCCTTTCCAATCCAATATCATCCACTGCTCCAAAATGAAACCCAAAATATGTCAGTATACCTAGCCAGGTGAAATCTTAATCAATGACACTATAGCACTATGAAAATCAATATCTTGACCCAAAATGGACATGTTAGATTGAATAATAGCTATTGGAAGTACATAAGTAGCTAGGGGGAGTAATAGAGACTAGATAGAGTTAATGCAAGTAATTCTCTAAGGAGATTTGCCTTGCATCAATGGCAGTTCATTGAGTGAGAAAATATAGCATCACTATGTTTGTCACTTAAAACCCTTTTGGAGAACATATAATTTATTATTAAGTTCCTTTGCAAATATCCTATCTTTATAGGCTAGGCATATCACATTCCTTCTTGCCTGGATACTAGCCTATTAATAGTTGCCAACATTTCTTGCCCTATTGATAACTCAATGAGTTCTATAACCATTTCAAACCTTAAACACACATTGGTTTCCCTCTCTTTTATTACATGTCAAAGATAAATAGGGAACTTGGAACCTTGGTGGAGGTTCTTGGTTCTTGATTCCCTAACATACTCCATTGACTTCAAAATATCCTTTTGTAGTTATCCATGTACTAGAGATGTGCCACCCTGTTGGAACTCCTCATCTGTTTCGATGTTTAGAACCCTATCAAGAACTTTGGCACTGTTAGGAACCTTGTTGGAAGTTGACCTATTTCCCAAAACCCCAACATACTCCAACATACTCCCTTACTTTCTTTATGTTTCTAGTGTTGGAGGTTTGGATTCAATATGAAACTTGAGAGAGACCCTTTTAAATAAGTACTTTATCATGTGCATAGACTATGTGAGGAACCACATAAAGACTAGAAACTCTTTACAGGTTTGGGGTTCCAAAACACTCCCTAACACTTTGAAATATAACACTATATGTCATCCTTTATGAGACCATTAGGCTAGACTTGACCTGCTTTCCATGAGGACAAAGGTAGATAATATATCAATATCTTAAAAAAACACAAGCTTCCTTATATGTGTTAAGAGGAGAGGTGATGCCTTACTACCCCCATGCTTTTGAAAAAATCATGAAATTTATTAGCTATGTTAGACATCCCTATAAGTATTAGACGTGGTGAATCACCAATAGTAGGAATGGGATCATTAAAAAGCCCTTAAAGTCCAAAATACTTAGCAAAATATTTAAAATAAAAGATCAAGGTTGAGAAGCATGGAAACATGAAAATGGATATCAAGGGATCCAAAAACCTCGACACTCAATAAATAAATCACTTAAAGTTAATATTGACTCTAACAAGGTGTATTCGAGTTTTCCAACCATCGATAACTAGGATATAAGCACAAGAACCTCAAAGCCTCAACAAAAGACGGGTAAATTTGACAAGGATTTGAGGTGGGGTTTCATGATCGATAGGAAGAACATTCAAGTATGGATACCCTCGAAACCTTGAAACTCTAACAAAAGGAAGAACTAAGGAAAACATTAGATAGAGCCTAGACTTGGACTTTTTTATTATGGGCTTTTGCACTTCTTAACACTTAAGGGACCCATATAGGATTTCTTAGATTAATTATAAACAAGGTTGGGTAGGGTCAAAGACATAAGATGAAAGCAAAAAAAAGTATGGACAAGACACATTAAATTAGGGTGCCAATAGATTGGTTGAATAGAGTTGTCTATAAGAGGCATGCAAGTGTAATTATTGCTTTATCTCAAAGCACCTAATATTTACTTAGACTCTTCTTGGTCTTGAGGGTCAAATGGTCAATGAGTTACATTATATTCTTGTGGTAGTTATGCTTAGAGGCAGATGTATGGGTCTAACTTGGACTAGTTGAACCAAGAATTAGCTCATGGTTTCTTGGGTCTCCCTGACATATAGATTGAGGGATTTGGTCCATGTATATTACATGATAATATTTATGTAAGGCTATACTACTATAATTACTCTAGATACAAAGTGTTGATCTATATTGAAGCACTATAACTTGTTGATGGGTGTTTTGCACACTTTCTCAACATAGGTAGTGCGTAGATGCACTACCTCTCGTGAAAGGATACTTCCAACAACAAGTTGCTAAAAATCACCCCAAGTTATCTCAGGTGTCAGGTCATGACTTGCATGGAATTTCTCATTTGATGTGTTATGTGATCTTGCTGGTAATCATAGGGCAGACTTACGTAGCTGGATGCAAAGTGGATCTTAAAATCTAAAGTTTCTGAGATGGGAGTTAAGGTGTACTTTGGTATAGGTTCAAACAATAATCTAAAACTTTAGTTTCTCCTTAAGTTTTGGCTTTACAATGTGCAATGAACCTTAGCACAGGTTGTTTTTAAAAAAAGGAAAAAGAGCAAGGAAGAGAGAAGGTTCATGGATCTACAACTAATTATGAACAGTGATCATGGAGGTTCTACTGCGGATAGCTCCCTTCAAATAAAGTTTCACTTAACTAGAAGCAACCACAATCTCATGAAACTTTGTGCTATCTTCTAAGGTCTGCAGATTTTTCACCATTCATCCACCATACATATGCATGAATAAAGATGAAGATTTTAGAGCAGCTTAAAGTTTCAACCCAAACTAATTTTACAAGACCATTTACCAGCAACAAATGACAAAAGTATGGACTGGAAGGCATCAACACAACAAAAATTTCTACAATCACAGAACAACATTACCAAAATCTATCTAAGCAATTTAAAGCTAACTAAAGCAGCAATGAAATCTAACTAAAACATCTAATAATGGGAGATTAAATCATGAAACATGTAGAGAAACTCATAAAATGCACCAAGTCAATGTATTTTCATTAGAAATTTCTGCAACATGTCATTACAACAACTCAACTCCCTTTGAAAATGAGAGGAGCCCCCTATTTATAGTGTCCAAAAAGTAGAACGAATGGCTAGAATTTAATCTCATTGTGTGGCCAAGATTCACTACAACTTAGGGTTCTACCTACCCTCCAATATATTACAATTTTAAAATACAACCTTGTCCCTTTCCCTATTTTGTCCTCTAGTGACAACATTGTAGCAATTTGTCTTTTGTTGATTGCCCTTTTTGTTGTAGCTACTATGTTAGGAAGTCTTCATTAATAATAAGGTTGCCTTCTTGCTTCTTTAAAGCTGCATACTCCATGAACTTCAGAATTACCAGCTGGAGCTTGTCAACCTCCAAAATCTCGGATCGTAGCAATTGATAACTCCATTCCTTGGATTTGTCTGCAAGCCTTTCCCAGTCTTTTTCATACTTGGCAGTGTGGTCCCTGAATAGTTCTGACTGGGCAAAGGTTGGGGTGGAAAAACTCATGAAATCCATGGTTATTTCCGTTGACATCCCATCTTCCATCCCTTTTTGAAAGTGGGGCTTTATTTTATTCGGATCTATTTGTACTGTAAGCATGTCATACCCTGTCATCAGCCTCAAATATCGAGCGCAATCCGCTGTAACTTCTTTGACCCACTCAATATCTAGATCCACCCTGTCAAGAAATTGCTCCAACCTTTCTTTCATGTTCTCAAAGTATTGCTTCCATACATCCATGAGCCAATGATCATCCTTCTTGAATGTGGGTTCCTTTTCCCATGTGGCGCTTGGTAGCCAAAGGATAGCCTCGATCTTTGGGTAGGTGGACCTATACATTACAAAGAAGTCGGTGTAAAGTTTCTTCGTGCTCTCCAGAGACTTTTGTAAGTTGAAGAACTTGTTGGTTGTCTGAATAGTTTGACTGATACCCATATTTCAGATGTATAGAACCTGCTGGAACCAGTTTTCTGTAGTTTTATCCAAGTTATTTCTCTTTTCCAGCTTATCAATTTTCTCTTTTGACAGTAGTTGGGTCGGAGCCGCGGATGTGGTGGGCATTTCTTCTGTTGAGGACCATTGTTGAATGTATGTCGTTAGGTTAGCTACTTGTGCCTTTAGCTCCTCTTTCGAAACTTTGTCTTGTTGTATCAGGTGTACCACGGTAGCAATGGACTCCTGGAGGTGTTCCACTTTTTGTTCCCTTGTAGCTATTCCCATATCAATAGTAGAAATATTATAGCTTACCCCCTCTTCTCCTACTATGGGTGTAGCTACCTAGACGGTCCTAGATCCAAAAACATCCATTGTTACTTAGGATTTGACCTTGGGCTTCTTTTCCCTTTTGGTAGTGACCTGCGCCCTGGCTAGGATAGCCTTGAGTCTTGTTCTCGGACTGCTTGGGGCGGGAGTCCTCTTTTTAAGTTGTTTTTCCTGCCATTCAAGCATCTGATCCTTTTCTCTAGGTGACTCATGATCACCTTCTTCTTCGTCCTTTCTGATTTCAATCTCCTTCTCCTTAGGAGCCTCTTCTTCTGCCTTTGTACCTTCTTCATCCTCATCGGAATCCCGGGTAAATGTTATGCGCCTAATCGAGGACTTAGTGGGCAGGTGCTCCTTAGGACTGTCCTCCCTTTCAGCCTCCTCTCTTTTGTCATCATGCTCTCCCTCTTGCCCGTGTTTCTTGGGATTTTCAATTTCGGGGCTTTTGTCAGTCTGACCCTCACCCTCAGGTTTGTCTTTCTTTGCATTCTCTTCTTCTTCGGGAGGAGGTGATACATCCTCCTGCTGTTCCTTTGTAGGAAGTTCCACATTTTTTGTTGTCCTGTCACCTTCTTGCCCCCTTCTCTGGGAGGAGTCCTTTCTACTTCTTCCTTGACATCTTTCAATTTTTGGGCCATTTCCTCCTTGAAATCATCATCAAATGTTTGTATGATTTTGGTACCGAGATCCCTTTCGTCATTGCTCTTGGAAGATCGTGTTTCTTCCTCCTCATAAATCACCCTGTCAATTTGCTGGTGTTCATATTTCGGGTGTTCGTGGTATTCGTCTGCCTCCTCCTCCAATGCTTTTGTAGTCTCCATCTCCTGCTTCTCCCATTCCTTAGAGATTAGCATTGTGGCTTCCATTGTTGGTGGTCCCATTGGAGGTTTCGAGGGTGGAGCACTAGCGAGGACTTGTGCCAAGGCAGCTTGGATGGTGGGATACAAAAATATTTGGGAAATCTCAGAGGGGGCACTCTGCATGTGCCACGAGAAAGCCTCTGGCAATGTGAGTGCGGGCATTGGAATTGTCATTGCTGCTAGTGGAAGCGATGTAGTGGGAGATATGGAGGTGGAGGAAAGTAGAGAAGTTATGATAGAGGAGGAGTCGATCATCACAACTTGCCTGATAGGTGGAGAAGAGGCGAGGTGGACTGAGATGTCCACCGCAGGTGGGGATGTGGCAATCATGGCTTGGGAAATGGATGGAAGGGTGGCTAAATCGGGGGCAGTAGGAAGATTTTGGTTGATTTGTTTCCCCCTCTCCTCCCTCACGAAGAGGATCCTCTTGAATTATGGGCAGTCCCATAGCACTTCCTAACCTTTTATGTTTCTTTAAGGGAGAACCTTTTGACTCTTTCCTTGAATACACTTTTGGATCTAGCTGCTGCTCCGCCTCGACCTCTTTCCTCTTTTTAGATCTCGTGAGCGGAGGAGATTTGGATGTTTCTTCGGTTGAGGTTGTAGCAGCAACATCTTTTGTAGCACTAGGCTCACTCTTGATCCCTTCATATGTTAGTATCACCCCTTGCTATTTTAATTGGGCTACCTGTCCATTGACCTATTCTTTAGTGAGAGCCTCAACGAGCTTGGTTATAATATCGAGGTCATCAACTTCTTGTTCATCCCAATCTATTGCTGGCAGCAACAAGTTAGCGACTGTGTTGTACCTAGGGTCCATGACGGTGCTTTCATCTTCCTCAACCTGATCAGGTATAGGAAAGATATTTACCCTTCTTACAAAATATACGGTCATTCACATGTAATGCCTCTCTCGTACCTCCTTATCATCTTGGAAATTTGCCCATGAATCTTCTATGTGATGCAAATGAGCGTATCTTTGTCCCAGTACCTTCCTTACGTGCCCATATGGGTCTATCCATGGGCGAGCAGTGTGCAGGCGAAAATGATATTCCGCCAATTCCTTCTCAAAATTCCCAACACACTGGGAGGTTTGCAATTTGTACATACCCCGACCAAAAGCTAAGGGATAAGGGATCCCTACCAAATGTCTACCGCTGAGGACTGAATGCACATGTTGTAGCTATCGAGAGAGCTTTAACAGTATGATCCGGTCATTGGAGAACTGAGGCAGCTTATTTGGCCTTTTTGTGTAACCCTGGGCATGAATGTAGGTGAACTTGGGGTATTGGATGAACAAGAAGGTGTACTATTTCAAGAATGCCCAAGCACTGTGAGAGATCCTTCTTTCAAAATTCCCTCCAAGCAACTTGATAATGTGACCCATGAAGGCGTCATTTACCCTGCAGTACTCCTTGAATTTCCTGAATTGTAACTGGGGTATCTGTCATAAACCTTCAATGCATGACCCGATTCCTCATCAGGTGCCACGAACAATCCATTGTACTGCCTCCACTCGATTAGTGAGTAAACAAGATAGGTCATGTAAAATTTGAAGGTCTTCTTTACATTCATAAATTGCTCATGGAAGCAATCACTTATTATGCCTCCCCAATAGAATGAGGCCTTTGTGGTGACATCCTCCTCCCCACGGAGGACCTACTCTATGAAATATGCCATCCACTCCTAAAAATATGCGACAGTGGGGAGGACCATCACCCTTCTCAATAGAGTCACCAAGTCGTGGTAGTCTTCATGGAAGTTGCTGCAGAAGAGCTCCTGAGGAACTTTTGTGGCATTGCCCCTTTTCTCCTTAAGCCAATATTGGTTTATAAGCTTCTTACAGCTAGTGGGGTCTTCATCCCATGCTACCTTACATTATGTGATGGTTGGTGTTTCCACTGTTTTGAAGGTAGGGAAGTGGAAAGTATTTGTTATTGCTTTTGTCGACATATCAACAAGGATGTTTCCATCTTTGTCAACTATGGTTTGTGTCGCTGGCTAATATGCCTGCTGGCAGGCCATGACCAATTCAGGGGCTATAAGGGATGAAGGAAAACCCGCAGCCTTAGCAATTCCACTTTGTCTGATTAATCTTGCATTATTAGTCTTAGGATGGATTCTAACCCTCTGCTTGAATTCGTCAATATCGACATGGCCGATATTAGTATCTATTATTTCTTTCTAGTTCGTGATGATTTTTTACTGTAACAACTCTCCCTAAAATTGGAACTTCATTTGGTCTTTGTCCTCTTTTTCCACGAGGGGCCTTGCCTGCTTTTTTCCCTTTGTCTTTTTTCTGTGGCCGCCCCCGATTCCATATATCCTGCAAATAAGGCACAATGAGCATAACCAATCACGAAAACATGAATGTTAGTAATAATCCCATAAACTAAGTCCAATTAGATGATATATCATTCATAAAATCAAACCTTTACTTCAAGACATCGTTGGTAATTTAGTGGAGGGATTTTAGACAACCTAGGCCCGGAGGGCCAAATTTCCCTGGCAGGAATGTTGTTCAAAGGGCGAATAGAGTGGGGCACCTCGGGTGATTTCTGTCAGCTTTAGATTTTGATCGTTTAAAAGGCCAATGTAGGAGAAGGTTGAATTTAAGCACGTGGGTCGAGATTAGTTTTTGAATTGAAGGTCATTTGGGCCGCTTTGGGAGCATCTAGAGATACAAGGCCGAAAAGCTGTCAGGGGATAACCAAAGTGAAACGACATTCCAAGGTCAGAATCCCGGGGTACAGGACTTGGGAGGCTGAAGGGCGGCCAATATGTTCGGGTCTAAAGGGGTAGGAAGTCATTGGTGTTTTTCCATTTGAAACAATGGTCATTGAACGGAAGTCCGGCAAGGGCGCCTCGATGGGTCAGACCCGACATCGAGAGTGGCTGCCAAATTTCTTTGCTAAGTCTCAGGCGATTAGGACAACGGACCCCGGAGGTCGGAAAGACAAACCTACTTTTCCTTTTTGTGCTGGCTGAGATTGGACGGAATCTCGGTGGACAAAGCCTGACTAGGGTAAGGACTCCTAAGTTCCTTGTTATTTGTCTTCACGACAAAAGAAGGCTCGGGACCCGGGAAGTGGAAGGATGTTACCAGATGGACATCTGAAATGATGAAGGTGACACGAAGATCTAGAGGTGGAAGTCCGCAAACCGGGGTCCGGGGACATGAGGGAACAGTTCATTTTTCTTTTTTGGTTTAACCTTGATTGGCAAAAGGCGAGGCGAGCCTCGAGGTTTGGGTAGACGGGGCAGAGTCGTCGTTTCAAAAGGAGAAAGTAATGTGGCATCCTAGGGATGAAATCCTGCGGGAGCGGGCTCGGGAAGCAAGAATGGAGGCCGAACTTCAAGTTTAGTTTGACGACGATCCTCTGACGGAGGTCTGAAGTCGTGGGTCTGAGAGTGCATCTTGTCGTTTGGTCACTTTGGTTGTTTTCCAAGTTCTCGACGGCGACGGGAGGGCATAGGTACGGAGGGCATGAATGTCCTGCATAAAGAACGACGGCGACAAGGAAGAGTTCCATATTTGTCTTAGAGGATGTTTAGTGTTAACTGGTTTTACCCAATTAAAGCATTTCTAACCCACGTTTCTTCATCATTTATGCGTAAAATCACAAAAACCTCACAGGAGGGTGAACGACAAACCTACCTCAAAATCTCGGTGGGAGAAGTTGTCAAATCCATGAAGGATCGACGAACGAGGGCAATGGGTGTGAGGGCGATAGGTGACGAATGTGATGGACTCCTCAAAATCTGCTCTAAACTCCTCTGGCTAACTTGACATATAAAAATGACAGGCCAAGCCAGATATTTATACCCCTAATTAGCATTTAATATGCCCATTAATGCCCATATGGACGATAGGGGGTTGGTAAGTTTAAATTCTCGAGCGACGGCGGGAGGACCGGGGCCTAGGGACTGGAAGGATGTGATCTGGCGACTGCTTCAAAGTTTGTCATTTTCAATCGAAGGAAAAAGGGATCCCGGGGTTTGGGGGGAGAAATGCCATCATAGGTTGGACGTCGGAAATGACGAAGGTGACGTGGAGTTCCGGAGGCAGAAGTTCGGAGAGATGAGCCTGGCGGGGAAAAAGGCGGTTAGGTTTACAACGCAAGTCATAAGGCATAAATTAGGAAGCTGGGTCCTGGGGAATGGGAAGGCAAAAGCCTTCAATTGTTTAGGATGACGAACACCGATGGAAACCCGATAAAGGAAACATGGTAGGGCGGGCCAACCAGGCCCCAAGGTTGCTGGCAGAAGCAAACTGCCAAGGAAACTCCATAGGGGACCAAGACTTAGCAAAATTAGAGGGGATGAAACACATTCAACCTAAGATGAGACTTTAGAGGCATGTTGACTAGTTAGGAAACCAAAATGAGGGTACACAAAATGAGGCGGTGAAAAAATGACCCGGCAAGGGGAGGAAAAGGGAGGGTCCCCGTTTCGAACGGGGCGTGTGTGCTGAAGGCATAACACAACTTAAAGTGTATTATAATTTATCTTGAAGAGTAATAAATGTTATGTGCTTTGGAGGCATGATTTTTCTAAAGGTATATAAAGTATCATCTCTCTCTTTGTCTTTTATAATTCTCTCATGTTATTAATCTACTAAAATTATTGTAGATATAGTTTATTTACATCATTCTCAACTTTGGACTAAGTGGTACTTAGTTGTGTTTCTTTAATCTCTCTCATGCACCTAGGGTCCAAACACTAAAAAATTACATGTCTTGAACTATCAACTAGGCTTGGGATCTCATTGATTTTAATCCAATAAATAAGAATCATGCACCCCATTTCCCCTTGGTTACAAGTTGTAAATTTAGCTCTCAAGGCTACAAAGGACACTTCTACACCTTAGATAGTAGTTCCATGCATTAGAAGACATTTCTACACCTCAAAAGATATTTTGTACCTTAAAATATGATTTTTACACCCCACATGACACTCATGTACCTCAGATAATTCTTATGTCCCTCAAAGGACACTATTGAACCTCACAAGACATATCCTCAAGCATATCATACTACTTTGCATTAAGGAACACTACCAACTATTACATTTCCAAAACATGCTTCAATCATCTTCTCAATGTTTTTCCTCTTACAACTTCTAGTTTGAATATAATTTCATTATCCCCACTTTCTTTCCAATTTTATGTACTTAACATAAAATTGTACAATTTCAACTCCTTAACTATTTATCTAAATACAAAATTTAAATTATGATTAATTTACTATTTTTTGTTATATTTTAGATAAATTGGGATTCTTTTAAATAAAAAGTAACTCTTAGACATAGATAGACTTTATTTTTAGTTACATCTCAGTGATTGTAACATTATAACTTAATCCATAGTCTTTTTGAAAGCACATATATATGTGTGAAGGAATTTTTTCCCCTAATGGTTAACATACCCGGTAATTAAATAAATGCACCTAATTAAGCATAAATCAATATAGATTAAATGATGATTACCATGATTTATAAATTAGATTATTGTAACAAATACTTTAGAAAAGTAAATGTGATAGATAATGTTACTTAGCTTTGTAGTCAAAGAATGATTGAATTTGAAGAAGATATAGACTATATTCCATGCTTTTTCCATCAAAGTGTAAATCTCCTTGCTAGATTCAAAAGCCTTGGAATATGTTCTATGCCATGCTTTATTTGAGGTTGTGTATATTTTAGGTCAAGTTAATGATTGTAGATTCATTATCTAGCTATGTACTTGATCATGTGTTATTGTATAGTCGACTCTTTGTTCATTTGATAAATATTTTTACTCTACTCCTTTCGCTAGTTCGAGGGTTGGTGGTATTTAAAAACACCTTGAAAGGGCACTTATTTCATCTCAAGGAAATAATTTTTCCTAGGTCATCCCTAAATAATGTGTATAGAAATTATATAACAAGTAAACCTCCTTAAGATGATGTATGTAGATTTATTTCTCCTTTTAGTATACTGAATCAAAATGTGTCACTTTTGGTTACTTCTTTTATGCTCTATGATAGATGGTTCTTTTATGTGTGTAATAAATGCATTGAGTGCCTTTAAATACTAACATATAACACAAAATTTTATAAAACAAGTGTTAAGAACTAGCTTAGGGAGGGAAAATAAAGGAGTCAAGTAGTCAAATTTTGATTTTTTAAATTTTAAAATAGAAAGAGTAGAAAAAGTTAGGAAAAAGTGTGTCGTACACCTTGCATAATACATTTAATGTAATTATTCTTGGGGCCACTTTATGTTGCATGTAACATTGGGACATAAGTTAAGTTGTAAAATGTAATTATTTAATATTGGGGAAAATAAATAAATAAAGTACCCAATATTAAATAAGGGGACATGGTTTTGTAATCTCATGGTTTTGTGTAATACCACTTAGTGGTTTTGTGGGAGCTTGCTTCTATAAAAGCAACCACAAAGGTAGTTATCGAGAGATTCAATTTTGCATGTTAGCTTTGGTTAGCATTTGTGAGGGTTTGAAGCATGGCACAAAATGTGTGGTTGCATGCTTGTTTGCATGGATTGCTTGGAGAGGAGTTGTTGCTTTGGTGGTGTTCATGGTGACTCTAAAGATGTATTGTAATATTTATTGTTGAATAATACATGAGAGATGGATGCTTTTGGAGGCTGGGTTTTTTTCCCTCTTGAGGGTTTTTCCAGGGTATATCTTGTGTCATATTTTTATGGGTATGTTGTCTATTCTCTTGCATATGGATTCTGAATACTTAGATGCATAGATTTCTTTTTGGGTTATGTGGAAATTATCTTTAATTGGCTGCAAGTTTCCAACAAGTGGTATCAGAGCTTTGGTTGTGGTTGTATAACCCTTGGTAGAGGAAAATCAGAAAAAATCTTGTTTAAGTTTGAATCTATGCATTGCATGTGAGAATCAAAGGCATGGAAATTTATGAGGGTTTTGCAAGTTGTTTATTGCATATCTAAGAGATTTGGGTTAGCTGTTTTGATGGGTTGTCTGTAGATTTGGGGTGTGAGAAATTTTGGGTGAAATGGGTTTCTTGGTTTTGCATTCAAGTGGGGGTTTTGTGGGGGAAAATTTACAGATGGTCTCCTGGCCCAAAATAGACCTCACGGTTGGATCCAAGTTGGTTGAGAGACGAATTTTGATATATAATTTTCCCTATTTTGGTTACTGAAAAAAAATGGATTTTTTTTTTTTAAATCAAAATATTTGGGGGGAGGGGTCGGACCCCACCCCGACTGACATCAGTATCTGCGCTGGCAGGTAGTACCGCTAGCGACAGGTACTGCCGCTGGTGCTACCGGCTATGGCCGATAGTCATTGGTGGCAGCTCCTGTAGCTGACGAGCCTTCCACCGGCCGGCGATACATAACTGCCGATCGCTACCCCTTTTAGGGGTTTTAATTTGTTTTATTAAAAATTTTCATTGCCTATTTTTAAACTACTGATGGAAAATGTTAAAAAAGGGGGCCCAAAATTTGTAAATGATATGAAATTTAAGTGGATTGAAATGCATTTTTTGGGTCCGCTACCC
The DNA here is from genome assembly GCA_007258455.2 of Sequoia sempervirens. NCBI lineage: Eukaryota > Viridiplantae > Streptophyta > Pinopsida > Cupressales > Cupressaceae > Sequoia > Sequoia sempervirens. Next base: position 168,222,327 of record VDFB02000015.1, on the reverse strand, counting down.
AAGGAGCGGCACCACCCAGGTGGGGCCACCGCTCAACCATCAATGGTGGCTAAATTTTTTTTGCCTCACATGGAAACTAGTGTTTTACTTCAGAGGGGCATAACTTTTGCCTAGGGTGTTCATTTTTCGACTTCTTGGACTTGTTGGAAAGCTGACTGAATTCTCTACACTGTGGTGATAGTGATTTTATGATATTTTATAGTTTTAACAATTTTTTTCTAGTTGGAAGTTAGGTGTTCATTTTGAGCTTCAAGAGGTGATATTGGGTGCATATGGAGTCTGGTTTTGGACTTCGAATAGTTGACGAAAAGTTTGTTCAAGGCACTACACAGTGGATCAGGTTTGGAATTATTCTGGCATGGTTTATTTGCTATTTTCCTTATCTGAGCTATTTATGGGTTTCTTTGACTATGGTGATACTATGAGTTTATGGATGATTAGATCTTGAAGATTTGATGTTGGATTCATTGTATCCTCATACTATTCTCTTATTTGACATAGTTATCAGTATATATTTGGATTTTTATGTTGCATTGTTGTATCTACAAGTTATGCAATGTTGTAGGCCATCTATACTTACATGTTGCATTTATTACTTAAACATGGGTTGTCTTTGACCATTGATATTTTAGTGTTGATGCATATTCAGTTTTGGTGGCTTGGGTTAGTCACTTGGTTTGCTAGTTTTGTTGTCATATTGAGGAGGTGAGATGGTATTACCAGGTACAATCATGATATGAGATCTATGACTATGATTATGCATATATGTGGACACAATTGGGTTGAGTTGTTGGTACATTTGGTGGTGTGTTTGGTTCCTTAACTATGTTACTTGAATATGGACATGTTTGGCAAATAAAATCAGAAGATGATTTGGTGTTTGAGTCTTTTGGTCTATATGGTTATTCTCTTAGATATCTCAATTTGTAGTTTACTGATGTGATGATGAGTTTGCATGTTTCAATGATTGGATCTACAAGTCATGCAGTTGTGGATTAGCTACCTGTTTACTTGCAGTGGGATGAATTGGTTGTGGATTATCTTTATTCACTAGGTTTGATTCCTTGTTGTTGTAGACCTTGACAATTGGCCTTTATCTTGGTCATTTGTACATTGGTATGTGTGCTTAAAGATGAGAGGATGGATGTTTCTTATAGTACCTGGATAGTTGTTTTTGGGACTTGTAGCATGTGGTTTATCATGATGTCATGGATAGCTTGGTTACACTTTTCAGTGAGATTTTTTTTGACAGTGATGGATTGGCAGTGATGGATATGTTTATGATGGTTTGGCGGTTGTAGGTATCTTCTTGGCTTTGGGGTTTTGGTTCTACTTGTTATGTTACTGACATTTCAGTTGTGTGTGTATACCTAGATGATCTTCATGGAGAGGGTGGTTGTCACGATGCCATGTGTGACTCGGTATCACAGTTTTAGTGGGAGTTGTTGGCAGTGACATGGGTTCACCATTTGATGATGGATGGTCTTCTGCAGTGATTGTTGGTGTCATGGATGGACTCATAGTTTCTACTTTTATGAAGTGATGGTTCATTGGCATATTTGGTTTCATTGATAGAGGATGGTTATATTCATGTGGTTTGGATATGTTGACATCTTTGGTTTCCATGCATGACTTCTTTAGTCTATGGTTGAGGTGTCATGCTTTGTTTTTTCTAATATGTGATCCTTGTTTTTGATATGATGGTTATGTTATTATGTCATGATTTACTCTTGATTCCAGATTGGAGTTTTGGCATAATACATGTGCATGTTATGTTCTTTGGATCATATGATAATCTTTGAGGAGGTGTTAGATCATGTTGTCATGTTTATGTTCCTGATTCATGATTAGAGCTTTGACATTGATCTTGTGTGGTTCTCTTGGTATTGGGTACATCTATCATTTTCTTGATTAATTCATGATGATGCTATGTTGCATTTGGAGTTTGGCATGGATTGGTTGGTTACAGGTACTCATGGATACTTGGAGACATAGGTGAGGCTTGAGTTCTCTTATGGTTAGAGACATGTGTTGAGATGGTTACTCTTGATGAGATTTCAGCAGGAAGTCTGAGGAGCCTACACCTTGGTTGGACATGAGTTCAACATGGACCTATGAGGAGAGTGTTCTTGGATGAGTCATGATGAATTGGATGTCTTGGAGGAGCATTCTCATTCCTCACTCTTGGTCTACTCAGTAGTTTCACTTGAGAGCTACTGGTGCATATTGTTACCTTTGGATTGAGTGTATGTGTTTGGGATATCAGTTGAGCAGGACTTATGCTTTGTTGTGACAAATTGTGTGGATTCTCTATTGGATGGCTTCTTATCTTTGTGCATTGGCATGATGGAGGATGAGAGCATTCATGCTTGGGATGGTGGTCACTTTGATTCTTGTTGCAGGTATCTTGATGGAGCACATGGAGCATTTTGATTCCATGACGGTATATGTGGCTATATGGATTGTTCATTTGATTCATGTTTTGAGGTTACTTGTTCCCCTTATGCAATGTATACAACAAGTGGGAGAATGTTAGGAAAAAGGTGTGTTGTACACCTTGCATAATACATTTAATGTAATTATTCTCAGGGCCACTTTATGTTGCATGTAACATTGGGACATAAGCTAAGTTGTAAAAATGTAATTATTTAATATTGGGGAAAATAAATAAATAAAGTACCCAATATTAAATAAGGGGACATGGTTTTGTAATCTCATGGTTTTAGTCACATGGTTTTGTGTAATACCACTTAGTGGTTTTGTGGGAGCTTGCTTCTATAAAAGCAACCACAAAGGTAGTTATTGAGAGATGCAATTTTGCATGTTAGCTCTAGTTAGCATTTGTGAGGGTTTGAAGCATGGCACATGATGTGTGGTTGCATGCTTGTTCACATGGATTGCTTGGAGAGGAGTTGTTGCTTCAATGGTGTTCATGGAGACTCTAAAGATGTATTATAATCTTTATTATTGAATAATACATGAGAGATGCATGCTTTTGGAGGCTAGGTTTTTTCCTTCTTGAGGGTTTTCCTAGGGTATATCTTGCGTCATATTTTCATGGGTATGTTGTCTATTCTCTTGCATGTGGATTTTGAATACTTAGATGCATAGATTTCTTTTTGGGTTATGTGGAAATTATCTTTAATTGGATGCAAGTTTCCAACAAAAAAATGGTCAAATTAGGGTGAATATGGGTAGGTGGAAATATGCGCATAGATAAGTGTAATAAAATGCATAAATAAGGTGAATGTATGAGACAATATACATATAATTTGACAATGCGGGGCTAAATTTATGGGAATAAGTGAATATCAAAGTGGGTTAAGGCCAAGGGAATGGGCCCAACTTCACACAAGATTGTTCCATTTGTCAAAATGACATTTATCAAGACATTTACTCAATATGAACACAAAACCAAATGGGAAACGACATGGGTATGCTGATTTCGCAATTACAATACAATTTGAATCATTTCATTAATAATTTATGTAAAAGAAAATAAACATTTCTTAAGCTTAGTCTAGGCTAATCTAATAAAATGCATACACATAAGCATACTTAACCTAGACTAATCAATGATGCTAGTTAAGATTGTTAATTTGATAATTTAGAATAGCTATTTTAGAAAATGTACATTATAATAAATGAAAAAATTTAGCTTTTTTTATTGAATAATGAATGATCCATATAAAGATTTAGAATCCAAGAAGCCTTGGGAATAGGAACAATAACTAATAGCCTAATAGTTGTCTTAGGATCAAAATGTTTCCTTTTCATTGTGCAAGGATGTGCTTGGATTATGGTTGAGCTTGTGATCATAGACATGTGATGCACCCATAGACTTGACTTGATAAATGATAAAATTTTGTTTTTCATTATGTCAGATTTTTCTTTATTTCTTTAACTTTTTGGATATTTGAAGACTAGTACTATTTATAAATACCTTAGTAGGGATGTCACTATGTCATAGGGGACATATTCTCCTAAGTCAACCTATAGAAATGTGTCTATAATATAAAAAATAACACTCTTTTATCATGCATATGGTTCTAAAATGATAATGCAAATCGAGATTCTTTTTAGTGCACCAAATTCAAATGTTGTGATGCAAATGATCAAATACTTAAAGATTATTATAATGAATGGCTTTAAATACAACGACATAATAGTAGATTGCACAAATTTGTGTTAAGTCAACCCTTGACATGAAGGGTATAGGCACGATTCATCCAAATTTGATTTGATTTTTTAATTCGAAAGGGTTGAGTCCATGATTACAAGATTGACCTCACAATCACATTAGCGATCCTAGACATCAAAAGAGGCTAGATCAACATGGGAATTGAGTACAAGCAAATATGTGCATATAATGGGTGTAATAAATATGTGGATTGAGTGAATGTAGGGGACGTGTAAACATATGAATTTGTGAAGGAGTAATTGTATAGGGATGTGTTTAATATACATGGCGGTGACATAAGACAAGGGACCCAATTTTACACAAAAATATGCCATTTATCAACATGTCAATATATCAAGACACTCTCCTCAAAATAAACACAAAACTAAATACAAAATGACATAAATATAAATTTTAGCATTACACTTTGAAAGAATTATATTTTTGATCATAGAACCTTATAAAATGTAAAGAATAACAAAAAGAAAAAAATTCTTAATTAGAATCTATAGAAGAATAAAATTGCCTTAAAATAGAATTTATATGACATTTGAAATTTCTTTCTTCCTTAAAATTAATTAACAAATTGAATTTATTAATTAATTTTATTTATTTATTTCTAAATCATTAATTATTTAAAATATAACTTTTTCTTATTCTTAATTTATAAAATACAAATCACATTAAAATTGATTTAATAATAACTATATCATTACATCACATAATTTAATACATTATTAAAAAACACAATCTACTTTCAAAATAAAGGCTTCACCACGGTAACAATTCACCGCCAAATTCACTGCCATGACAAATTGATCTGTGGAAAATTCACCACCAACAATTCATGGTTGAAAAATTCACTGCCATGACAAATTGATCTGTGGAAAATTCACCACCAACAATTTATCGTCACATTAACATTTTTTAATATATAATTCAAAGACATCAAGATTTTTTTGCAAAAATAATAATTTCCATTGTATTAATAATAGAGATGATGACTGATATTGTTGTATAATTGATTTACTAAAATAAAATAAAATATATTGAAAAATGTTCTCATTTTTATTATCATAAATCAAAATTTCTAATTGTATATGCCATGAATTATCCACAAGGATGGATTGATGATGGTGAATTTTCAGACACGATGACATGAATTGTTTGAATATAACTTATTGACGTGAATTGTGAGGGTGAATTTTCCTAGAGCCAAAATAAATTATTAATTAAAATCATCAGAAAAAAATTCTGACTTGACATAACCTTTTTAACCCTGATCCTACGTTCGAATGTCCAAGTCAGGAGGGGCAAAAACCTTTTTAACCCTGATCCTACGTTCGCATGTCCAAGTCAGGAGGGGCAAAAATGCAATCTTCGTGGGTGTAGCATAGCATGTAATTTAAATTAGATAATTTAATTTTCTTAAAGAACTATATTATTAGTCTAAATCTTGTTCTATAGAGAAATTTAGGCTAGGTAGGTAGCTTCACAATTTCTCTTAAGAATAAACGGACATTCCTGTGAAGTTTACGTAGGCAGTCATTCGATTAAGCTTAATTATTGAACTGCCTATTCCTTCCACTTCTACAGCTTCAGCTGTCATTGGAATTTTCACAGTGAAGAAATGAATGGAAAGAAGAATGGTGGCAATAGCACCCTGCTATTGGTGAAGAAAGAAGGCAATGAAGAAGTTGGATTGCTAGGAGGGGCAATGTCTTATGAGAGCGCAAACGAGAATCTCAAGGAGTTGGATCGACTTCGGAAGGAGCAGGAGCTCATCATTCAAAAGATCAACAAGCTCCATCAGAGGCTTTCTCAGATTCGTAAGCTCAAATTTTTGCCCCTTTCCTACAAGCTCTTTGTGTTATCTGTCTGTTGCTACACAGGAGATGTTTGGATACATATGTGTGATTTTATAGGAAACTGAATTTTTGATTAGATGGGTCATAACCATTGGTCCAATGTTTTTCATCATTGAAATTGGGTATGGCTCATAAATACAGAGACAAAATCTGTGGAATATAAAAACTGAATGTTTGATCATATAGTTCATAACGATTAGTTCACTATAATAAATAACTGAAATTGGGTATTCCTTAATCCACTCCATTTGTGATTCCTTCTTTCTATGCTGTATCTCGTTTACCATATACGAGCCCTGGATATTTAGTTGCGATTTCTGGGAAAACTAAAGGGTAATCATAACCAAGAGCAGTTAGTTCAATGTAAATCATTATTGAAATTGGGCATGACCCAAAAATTACGTTGCAGAGAGTTTGTGGAGTACTAATTGTTAATTTATATTAAAACTGAATGCTTGATCCCGTGTTATAACTATTTTTTCACTCGAAAATATAGCTGAAATTGGATATAGATCAGTCACTCCTTTTTTTTCGCTGACTGTCATTCTTAGTTTCGGCATACACAAGGCCTGTGGATACTTAGTTATGATTTTTATATGAAAACTAAATATTTGATTATTTGGGCCATGACAGTTACTCCACTCTAAATTATAAATAAAATTGGTTATGGTTCCTAAATTAGATTGAGTAAGATCTGCAGATATTGGCACAAATTTATATGAAAACCCTATTTATTTGGGTCAGAACAAATAGGCCATTGTAAATTATAACTAAATTTGAGTATGACCCATAAATTGCATCGCAGAAAATCTGTAGATGCTTTGGTGCAAATTTATATGAAACCATATTTAGTTACGTAGGTCATAGCAGTTAGCTCACTAAAATTAAAGTCGGGTATAGCCCAGTCCAACTTTAGTGCCTTCTCTAGCACTTATGCATTTTGTGCCTTAAAACAGAAAGAGATCAATTTGAGCCCAGTCCAAGAAAATAAAATCATACTTCCATCAGAATCCAAAACCAATTGAAAATTGATTAGAATCAAACTTGTAAAAGGAGTGGTTTTTTGCATTTTGGCAAAACTGCCACATACAGTATTTGGTGGTTGTGGATGTGTCGATAGGGCATGCTCCATGTGTCTTGGTGTTTCTAACAACATCTGGTGGTTGTGCACGTGTCATTTGGTAGTTGTGGATGTCCATGGCAGTTTTACCATCTTATCTGATAGATTGTTGGAGAGACCTGAATAGGCAGAGAAATGGCAGAAAATAGCGTCACTTATCATTTTTGTTGATTGAGAGTCCTCACTGTACGAAAGGACACTTCTAAAAATTCTATAAATAACAGAGACAAGTCTATTTGCAGACAAGAGAGAGAAAGAGGAGTGTGGATGTAAATTGATGAATGTATAAGTGGGTGCAGTGAATAGTCAGCTGTTTATTGCTGATGCATACTCTATGCTCATTGTAATATTGGCATAGCAGCATTCAGGAGATTGCAGACAATAGAGAATTCAGGGATTAGTGCTCCATAGAGTTCTTTGTAAATGCCTCATAGTTGAAGGAAGAAAAGGAAGATGTGCATTTCCCACGTCCAGCTGGTTCTTCCGATACCAGGGTATCTATGTAAAAAATCCTTTTGTCATGTGGATTGTTTCATTTCTGCATAGCTGCTGCGCCTACTTGAATTTACTACAAATGGTAATTGTTGTGGAGCATATTAGAATTGAAAGTGCATTAGGAAGAGTATATCATTTGCAAACTTACTTGCAATAAAACTTTGATTGCAAGAGTTTGAAGGTGTTAGAATGTTTGTCTATGTATGCACCGTCGATTGTGAGTATCTTTCTTATACTTTTCACAAAGATTGGAAATACTTTGACCATTGAAGTGTACAAAATTAACAAACTCATTTATGACTACATCATTGAAATCAGGATCAGGGAAGAGTCTAGCAAATGCTAGCTTGTACCCTTTTCTAACTTCCACATCAATTGTATGGTGCATTCCTCCTCGACAAAGAAAGGATCTTAGTGTTGTTATATTTTGGAGTCAATGCAAAGGCAAAAAGATATAGTGTTGTGGTGAAACTTAGAAGATATTCCACATGATCCCACCAAGTGTTATCTAGGATCATTTGTTTAATACTTGTTGCCTTTATTGTTGGATTGCTTTCATCTAGACCAAAGTTGGCTGATGACCATGCTAGAAAGTGCTTCTTGCACCCCAAGAAGTCATTTCAAGACTATGGTGTTGGAGGCAAATTGGGTTTCAAAAACTTATTTGAAAATAAAAAAACAAAAATTTTAAAACAAAGAAGAAAGCATACTTAAGTTTTGAATAATAAAACATAAAATGAAACATAAAAATTGTATTGTTTCACTTCCCTTTAGTAGCTTCGATTTCAAGAATGATCTGAATATACCCCACGACATGTGGTTGGTGAAGAACATTTGGATATCTTTAGCCTCAACATACACTTGTTTGGCCCAATTAGTTTTGTTGCTTATCTTTTGTAGTATAAGGTTGAGCTAGTGGACAACACAAGATGTTCACAAGATGCGTGAATGACATGCCTCAACCAATAAACCAACTGCTATACAATTTTAATTTTTTATATTGTCCGTTATGACTTGGACAATATAAGTAGGTCCCACTTCTTCAATGGCCCCTATGAGGATATCGATAAATTGTGTATCCTTTATTTGCAGCTCACATTCCGTGACTTTTAAAAACATTGCCCCTGTAAGGAACACTTAAATCACATTGATCAAGGGTTGATTTTTAGCATCCTTCCATCCAATGGACACCCTTATCTCAATCCACAATATCTAATGGGCTTTCGTGAATCTTATACAAGTTTCATCTCTTTTGCCAATAAGGTGCTATGCACCTTTTCATAACTTGGGCCCTTCTAGCCTTTTTGGAGCTTATTGATTTTGCTCACTATTTTTTGCCAATATGGTGAGTGAACAACATTGAAAGCTGAACCATTTGCATAGATGCATCTAGCAGTGTGCTGATTGAGAATGTTTTGGGATTCATTTTGAAATTCCTTGTCCAATGGTTCCTTCGTTCTCTTATATGAAGCAGGATTTCCTTGATGCATGGCCAAAAATGGGTGGCTCTCTACCACAACTTTAGGAATGGAGGGGGAAGGAGGGGGCTTCATTGCTCGAGATCCTATCCTTTCCTTTCCAAAGGATGACTTGTTTATGAGCAATTGCTTGGTTTTCTTGCTCTTGCTTTCCAATATATTCCACCACTATAGATGTTGGCACAGGTGCACGCTTCTTTCTTGGGAAAGCTTTGATGCCCATTATAGGAATCCCACACAAATGGTCTTTCACTCAACTAAACGAGCTTGTGTATTTCACTTCAATTCACTTCAAACCCACTGCAAACCCAAACATATCCCTTATCACTTGGAAGTTGTTGTATTATGTCAACATACTTCCACAATGGTGAATCTAGGTCTGTTTTGAAGTGGGGTTGACCCACAGAGCTAAAACTAGCTGCCATTGTAATCCTTATGGGAGCAAGTTTGGGAAACAACACATTCCAAACAAATGAAGACAAAAAATTATTTATCTTAACTCATTTAATATTTTAAACATAGAAGAATGAAAACAAAACAAGAGAATTCATTTGTAATAGAAAAAATGAAGGAAAAAAACCCAAAAACTTACCTTCAATCCAAAAATTATCCTTTAGATCTCCTTGGCAGCAATTTGGCTGTTGCACATGTAGAGGAATAACAATCCAACTGCTTTGGAACCTTCAATATTCAACCTTCAGCTGTATTTGTGTAATGACAAGCAAGAATGCAAATTTAGCAAGTGTATTTGGTTTGTGTCTTTTGCATTCAAAATGAGGTAAAATGAGTTTGTTTCAGTGTTTCAAAGTGTTCAGATGTCACTTTTAGGGTAGGGACTCATGTTTTTAGGTTGAATAGTCAACCTAAGAAGAAAAAGAAAAAGAAAAAAAAAAACTTATTTTTTAGCCAGATTTGTCTTTGGCTTCTGCCCAGATCTTGCAAAATAAACAATGAGTTTTCAAGGAAGAATGAGGAATAAAAACTCTGTTTAGCATCTTCTTATATTATTTTTTGTTTCTATAGTTATCATTGTTACCATACACTAGGTTTATAGATACCTTGGTATGTTTTATTGAAAAACTGAGTGTTTGATTACATGGGCTAAAACAATCAATCCACTGTAAATTATAATTGATATTGGGTCGGCCCAAGTATTGAGGAAAAGCAGAGGATACCTAGATGTGATTTTACAAGAAATCTTCATGGGTCATAATGGTTGGTCCTCTATAAATTATGGCTGAAACTTACTTTGGCCAGAAGCTACATTCAGGAAAATCTGGGGACACTTAGCTTGTGCATTTATGTGATAAATATATTTTATATGGTTCATAAGGGTTAGTCAGCTGTAATTAGGCTGTCTGATATAACTGAAATTTGGTATGGCCCAAAACCAGGAAAATTGGCAAGTAGCCAGATATGAATTTATATGCAAGCTGAATAATTTGTACATGATCATAAGAACGAGTTCACTGTAAATTATAACTGAAAATAGGAAATGGTCCAAAATTATGTTTGAGCAAAATCTGTGGATACATAGATGTGAATCTATATGGAAAACTGAATGTTCGATTGCATGTGTTAAACGGTTTATTCACTGTAAGATGTATGACCTGGTCCGCTCATTTTTTTTCTATTTTCTTTCTTTTACTGTACCAGTTAATATACACAAGGTTTCTGGGTAACTAGTTGTGTTATAAGAAAGCTAAATGTTTAATTACATCAGTGGTAACAATTAATCACATTAAGAAAAATCTGTTTATAACTTATATTGGGTATGACCCAAAAATCACATTAAGGATAACCTGTTGATACCTAGGTGTGAATTTATGTGAAAACTGAACCCTTGACTAGATGAGTTGTAAGAGCTAGTCCACTGTACATTACACTGAAATTGGGTATGACTGAAATTATATTCAAGAAAATCTGTGGGTGAATTACTTTGAAAACTGACTGTTTGATTGCATGGATCCTAATACTTAGTTGCTGTAAAATATAAATGAACTTGGCTATGGCCCAATCTGCTCCTTTTCTCCTTTTCTTTTCTCCAACTCTAACTGTCTCTATACATAAGATTTGTGGATACCTGGATGTTATTTAATCGGAAAACCTAATGTTAAATGAAATGGGTCATAACAATTAGTTCAATGTAGAGACTGCGATTGGCTAATGGCCCAACTATGACATTGAAGAAAGTCTGTCAATATGTAATGTCCCCAAATTTGTGGTTTGAGCCTTGCATAACTAGAAAAATAATTCTTTTATAGCTCAATTATTTTTATTTGGCTCGGAGGACTTTGGAATTAGTTTCCCATAATTTATTATTATTTTATGTGAAGCCAAATTATATTTATAAATTTTATATGGGGCTGGGCGACCCCTTTTGGGAGATATAAGGAAGAAATTAAAAAAAAAAAAAATTATTAAAAAAAAATAAATTTGAATTTTGGGTGCCCAAATTGAGTCAGCCAAATTGGAGGGAAAAGGCAAACTTGGTATAAATACAAGATCATTGTGAAGGCATTTCATCATCAAGCATATTATCTTATTCCTCTTTGGTCTGCAATTTATTTGCATCATATTCCAAGGATGAAAACCCTTGAGGATATAAGGTGAATTGGATGAAAACCTGATTCATCTTGGGAAGGCTTCATAACGGAGGTCTACTTGCAGTTCATTGGAGATATTCGTGGAATGAAAGAGCAGATTGTAAATCAGATTTAGATCAGACTTGGGACAGCAGATTTGTGGTGATTGTGCTACATTGAAGCTAAGGTTTTGGCCCTAGGTTGGAGCGCCAATTGTAGGAGAAGGGCTACTTGCATTGGAGGGCAAATTTGGGCATTTTGAGGAGTTCTAGGGCTTGATTTTTGCATCAGACTGGAGCCTACTTGTTTGCCATCTTGGAGCAGCCTTAGATCATCACCATTGAGCAGAATTTAACATCTTTTGGAGCAGCATTCGGAGCAGACTTGTGTGCACCCTTTTTGGTAGGGTTTTGAGGCATTATCATTCATATTTTGCATATATCTTGGCATCTTAGCATAGCTGGAATAGTTCTCCCAGCTAGGGCACATTTGGAGCAACATTTTCTATGCATTAGGCATGTAATTAGGACTGATTTGTAGCAGCAAACTTCTGGGATAATTCTGGGCATGTTTGAGCCCATTTTGTGATGTATTTGCATGGACAAGAGTTCTGATTTCTGTAGCAGCAGTTTGGACAAATTGGAATCAGACTTCTTTCATGTTTTGGTGATCATTGTATGGTTGTTCATTGCTGGATTATGTTTGTGATTGAAAGATAAATATTTTGCTTGATTGTTTGAGCATTTTGGAAGCATATATGTTCGCTGTTTATACTTGTTTAAAATCAGAAAATTCAAATCAGAAATTAGGGTTTTGAGCAGAAAATTGAAGTGCAGAAAATTAGGGCATAATTCTGAGTTTTATATCAGATTTGAAAAATCAGAAAGTTAGGGTAAAAATCAGAACCCTAAAATCAGAAAAATAGCAAATATCTTGTGTGGGATATTTCACAATACCTAGGTGTTACACTATGGTATATCATAACTGAAATTGAGTATGGCCCAAAATTTGCATTGAGAAAAGCTTGCAGATAGCTAGGTGTAAAGTTTATATGGGAATGTTTTTGTTCCTCCTTTGTAAATCTTGTTGGTACCCCTACAAATTTCATTTTCAAGTCTCTTTTTGCTATTCAGTTGTCAATTAATCCTCAAGTTGTGAATCCTCAAGTTTGCATCACAACTAGGTCAACGATTGTCCTTCCAGTTACTCTGCATAATAGTTTGCCCTGTCATGGTCCTGTTTGCTAACAATTTTGTAGGGTAAAGATGACTGTCTCAAGCCCGATAAGGAATAAAGTTAAACAATGATGATGTTCATGGACAGATTGGAGAGAGAGAGCATATCAGCACACAAGAACATTGGCAATAGGTCATGTGAATTCTGTCTTTGAAAGCAATCAGCAGTAGTGGCAAAGACACCATAGATCCATGCCCAAGGAGAAGAGTTTGAGCAAGTCAAAATAGTAGCACACGGTTGGAGTGGCTGAGACAGGTGAAATGCACACCAAGTCTTAAGTGAAATGTGGCAAACTCCTGATAAAACTCTGTTTAAGAGGAAAGATGAAGTGTCAAAGTTATCACACTATTAGGGTGGCAAAATCAGTGTAAAATGGTGTCTAAAGAGGGCAAGGCCACTAACGAGTTCCACTCAATGGTGACAATCTCATTCCCAAATCATGTCTTCTGAAAATAATGAACAAATCAGTGAAAGAATCACACATGTCTAGTGGCCAAGCCATGGCAAAGTTGTGTCCATGATCCTCAAAGTGGCAAAGTCAAGTGGACACTCTGCCAAGCAAAGAAAGAATGCTGAAATGACAGTTAAGTGTGCTAAGCCAACAAGAAATGGCGGTTGAATTGGTGAGCTCATTGTGAAAGTGTGCTCAAGTCATAAACAAGTAAAAAAAAGTCATAAAGGTGTGTTTTTGATGTGGCATTGCCACTGTGAACTTCTGTTATAAGTTTAGAAGATTGCAAACTCAATGTAAAATTGCACCCAAAGATAATAGACATTTGAGAACATTCAAGTCAGGTGTTAAATCAAGGTGGCTGAGCCTCCAACAAGTTCCGCCCAAAATTGCCATGTCTATGTCCCTTTGGCATGTTTTGATGGAAGTTTGGCCATTCGAAAGTGGTGCTCAGACTAGAAGGAATTTTTTGCCACCAAAAACATAAAAAAGGGTGTGTTTTTACCTTAGCTTTGTGTGCTGTGATCTTTGCTATATTTTCCGTCAGAAATAAAAGCATATAACAGTTCAAAAAGCATGCAGCAATACCCATGAATGAGTATTTTCCACACTTTGACAGTCAAAGCTGAAACAAGCATCTTTTCTCTTCATTGTTTCCCATATATTAGTCAAGCTTAATCTTTCATGACAAGGGTTTCAGCCTCTCCAAATAGCAGATGGGACAGCTTTCATGACAGTTTTTACTAGTTCCCAAATCATAGTGGTTAAAGGCTTTCATTACGTTAGAGAAATCAACAAATTCAGCATTCAGTTGCGATAGAAATTTCATGGTGATAAGGGATGTTTGTGCTATAGTTTTTGTTCAAACCCTAAGGCATGATCATGCGCCATTGCTGTTTGAAGTCATTAGGGTGTTCATCATGGCATCTAAGTAGAAGACTCGATCAAATTATTGCCAAGGGTGATAGTCTTAGATCATCAAGATTGGCAAGGAGTGTATGTCAAGTCTCATGTTCATGAGTTTGGAAAACTTTAATGGGCTTGAAAATAAGTTTGCCATATTTCAAAGGATTTAACCAGGTCTCCAAGTCAAAAGTTGCTTTCGTTTTTGAAAATCATTTAAGTGCCAAAACTTTCTATTTTTTTAGTACAACTGCATCTAGCAGCTGTCGTCATCAGCTGTGCTATTTTTGGTTGATAGATATGACCTATTATTTTATTAATTAGTTTTGGATTAGTTTGCTTTAAAATGTTTTATTTTATCTTTTTGTATAGAGGGATAGGATTGCTTTAAAGTGGTATTTTTTTGAGAATATTTATTTATTATTTTAAATCCCTTAAAGCTACCTCTTGTGTTCTTATAAATAAGTGCTTTGGACACATAATTTGTTAATGATAGTTGAGGTTAGACTTACTCAACAAAAGTTATTATTCGAACTTTGAAGTCAATTTATTGTGTTTTTGTGTGGTGAATGAATGTGAGTCGATGTTAAGCTTATGTTGAGGTTATTGATTGTGTGTTTGTAATTCCATTAATCAAATTGAATTGAGTAACTTTGTCAAGCTTTGTGTTGATGCTCATTATTCATTAAAGTAATAACTTTGTGTCTCACTTAGCAATTTATTTTTTGGAATCATGTGATATTCATCTATTAAATTTTTTCATGTTGATGTAGATTTATTGGTCTCTGATTTAGCTAGCAGTCAGCATCTGCTTCTGTTATTCCTTCAAATCTTCATTTACAACCAAATGCTGGTCTCTATTTTAACTAGTAGGAAGTTGTAGCGTGTAGTTTCTGGTTTTGACTGTGTGATTCTTTCCCTTGATGTTTCCGATCAAACTCTATGATCCATCATCACGAAGATAGAAAACAAGAGAGCAGAATTGTATGATTGATAGCAGACCGAGCAAGATAAAATGGGGGATGAAGGGAGGGGGGATTGGTAGGTGCGAGAATCAAGAAGACAATAAAGAAGGATAAGAATTAATATTATTTATTTAAGAGTTATAATAACAGAATAATAAGATAAAGGCCTAATAAGAATAGAGGGAAAAAAATTATTTAAAAAGTAAAGAATAATAAAGAGAAAAAAAGGTGGAGAAAAAATGAAATATATATATATATATATATATATATGGGTTAAGTATATATAAAACTTAAAAAAAAAACAATTAAATAAAAGAATAGGCAATATATTAGAAAATCTATAAATACATCTTTTTAAAATGGTTGCAAGAATTTAAATAATTATGCATTTAATTACGTGAAAAATTGCACTATAATAAATTATAAACAGATATAAATAACAATTCATTTAATTAGTTTACCCTCCTTTAAATTTGAAAATCTTGTTGTAGGGCTTGGCTGTTAATAGTCTGGTGCTTTCATCAGCGGCAAAAACATGGTCAATTAGATATTTGCATTCATGCAAAACCCCCATTGATAAACTTGTATAGTGTGCATACTTGAAGATTTTGTTTATAGTTTTAGCTAGATCTTAGGGAGCTTCCTCTTAAAATTTGAAGAATGGTCCTGCTATTCATACTGTTCTAGTTTCAGCTGTCTCCAAGGAGACAAATTAAAATGTTAACAAATCTTGTGTTAGGTTGTGGGTTTCCTTCAACATAATGTGGGGTAAGTTTGGGCCACATTCATAAGATTTGTGTACGTTTCATGCTTAAATGTACCCCGTAATCATTATACCATAAACTTGCCACACTTGTTGGTCTTAAAGGTCACCTTGTTGGACTGAGGAGTTCTGTACCTGGATCACACTCTTTGAAGTGTCACATACTAGCATAAAAACACAACTGCTTGGACTATGAAAACCAAATATTAGATTATATGGGTGAGAACTATTAGTCTACTGTAAATTATGATTGAAACTGGGTATGGTCCAAAAGTTGCATCTTTGAAAATCTATGGATAACTAGGTGTAAATATATGTGAGAACCAAATATTTGACCACATACAAATATCCCACTGTCAATCATAACTGAATTTGGCTAGAGCCTAAAAATTACATTGAGAAAAATCACTGGATATCTAGGTGTCGATTTATATGGAAAATCAATGTCTGATTACATGGGCCATTGCAAGAAGTTCACTCTAAAATATAAACTGACTTTTGGTATATTTAGAGACAATTTTTTTTCTGTAAGATTACAATGAGGAAGATCTGTGGATACCTATTGAGAATTTATCTGATAACTCATTGTTTGATTACATGGGTCATAACAATTAATCTAGTTTATGGCTAAAATTGAGTATGGCCAAACAATAACATTCAGGACCACTGTCTTAAGCTTTTTAAACATGTGTTACCCTCAACGTACTCCGTAATAGCTACACCACAACTTTGCCACATGTATGCTGGTGTTATGGATCACCATATTGCAGTGGAAGGGAGGGGTATATATACCTGGATCATGATCTTACATTGTCCACTATTACCGTTCAACCACAAACCCTTGGACCATGGAAACCAAACATTTGATTACACAAGTCATAACAATTAATCCCCTGCAAGCAATAATTGAAATTGAGTGTGATCCAAACTTTTAATTCATGAAAACCTGTGGATAGCCAGATTGAATTTATATGTGTACTGTATATTTGATTACATTGTTATAATAGTTACTTCACTACAAATTATAAGTGAATTTGGGTAATGGTTGAAAAGTTACATTCAGGAAAACTTAAGGATACATAGATGCAACATGAAAAGTTGAATGTTTAAATTAAATGTAATTACTTGGTCATAACATTTCGTTCACTGTGAATTCCAATCAACAGGGATAACACTCTTCTGCAATGAAAAAAACTGAAGTGATTTTCCCACCATGAGAATCGGCTTAAGCAAACTTTTGAAGAAGAACAGAAAATTTAAGCCCTGTGTGCTGCCTTTTTCATTTGATGGATGAATCTTCTGTTATAGATCTTAGTGAGGAACTCTCCTCTCATTCTTTGTTTGTTCAAAAAGGGCCAGCACAGAGTTCACCTTGAAAGTTTAATCATATCTAACTTGGATGCCACAGTAAGCTGGACACTCTATGATAAAGTGTTTTTCTGTCTGTACTACCTCCAAGGTACACAGATCAAGCATATTCTCCCTTCCATCTCTTCTTTAGTTATCATTGATCTACCAGTTTCACACCTGATCTTGTGCAAACTACTATGCTGCTGAGTCACACCTGAGCTTGTGCAAATTAATATGCACTTGGGTTATAAGCCTTCACATCTTCCACTTGATTTTTGCACCTAAGTAAGCTTTTTGATATAGCTTATAAGTAGGGATGAATTCATGGTATTTCTGTTTACTCCAATCTTTTTTGTTCACAAAGGACGTCCAGAATTTTTCTCTCTCAGAAACTTTGGTTTCTTTGTTGGTGTTTGGACATTAATGCAAGCTGATGACACACCTGTCCATCCACTTTCTGTTCTGTTTCATTGAGGAAGATTTGTGGACACCCAGCTGTAATTCATATTAAAACTGAACATTTGATTGCATGGTCATGACTCATAACAATTTGTCTACCAAAAATTATAACTTAATTAGTTATGGCCCAATCCACAAACAAAAACTATTCTTTAAGATTACTATTAGGAAGATAATTATCTACTCAGGTTTAAATTTTAGCGAAAACTGAACATTAAAGTCAGTTACACGGGTCATTATTCATAGCATTTTTTATCCTTTTCTTGGTTAATATTGGATGAGGTAATGGGCTGCCTTTAACTTGGGCTGGGTTATTCTTTGACCACATTAGTAAGATTTATAAACATGGATTATGCTTTAATGTACTTCATAATCATTATATCATAACCTTGCCAAGTTAGTTTCCTTGCATGATTCCCAGGGCTACCGGTTTTTTCCTCTGATTCAAGGTCAGTTTAATTGCAAATAAACTGCAGTCTTTTCATCTGGTTTTTTAGTTTTCCTGCAAAACACATGTTTTTGAATATTACATCAAAAACTATTTTAAATTACAGATTTGGATTTTGCCAAAGAAACCTAGCATTGGATCAATTAGGGAACAGTTGAGGGCACTCATTCTTCAGCAAATATCCTTTCATTCTCATTCAGTTGGGGACTAATTACTGCTTTACGGCCTCAACACCTGCATTTTTTTAAGAGTTTGGAGCTTGGTTAAGCAATAAAATAAAGGAAAAAAAATGCTGCTTTTTTAATTTCAAGTATCATTGATCACATGGTATAAGGATCCCACTTAGTCAATTAAGATTTTGTTTGCATCAGTTATGAGTTGAGGTGAACCACCATATCCCCTGTAGTGATTGGAATTTATGGCTAGATTCTCTACAAAAGTTGAAAATGGGAAGAATCAAGAATCTTATTTTTAGATGTCCCATCTAGTATGAAATTTGATGATGGTATCATTCCTTAGACAAAGATTCTGAAACTCTCTTTCTGCTTTCTTCCATTTTCTTGGCTGTTGGTACCTAGTTATTTAGCTTTAGGAGGCTGTCACTTAGACATCGAGCACTTTAGGGGGCTCCAAAGCTACTAGGTTGATCACTTCTTGTTTCTAGGCAAAGGGAACATCAAGTGTCCATTTGATTCAGCTTATTCTTAGGGATAAGCTACTAGGTCTATTCAACGTTATCGACCTTTGCAAGCCACTTGTACATGTTGGGGATCTACCTTCACTCAATCTCAAGCATACTCTAGTTCCCCTCTTCTGCAAACTAGGCCACAAGGACAATATGTATCAATAGTTTCCCATCTATATTTGGAGATTAGTTGTGCTCAGGTGTTATTAGAGGTGGTAAATGAAGCTTCTCGCTCCCTCCTAGGGTTGTCCAACAAAGTCCTTGTGGTCTTAGGGGATGATCCTTTAGGCATTATTAGATCATGCATCAGACCTCTCATAGTGATAGATGATGATGTTACGAACCCTTCTACCCCACATGACACTATTAGGTTCACTTCTCCAAGGTTTGACTGCATAAATCTCTCGATGAAGCCTTCAACCTAGGTTTGCATCAGCTCTTGATAATTTTGATTGATGTTATGCTTTATAGGTTACTTCACTGATGTATCTCTTAGTCAGTTTTTCCCTTAGGGTTTTCTCTAGCCTAGGTTTGTACTACTGTAATTAGGTGTATTTTCAAGTCCCATTTATCTATTTTGGTCACTAGAGGAGATTTATATCATTTATTTTCTTTTTTTCTTTTTTGTGTTTGGAATAAATTAACAGTCTTATATTTTATAATTTGATGTGAAAAGCTTATGAAGCACACAACCATTCCACATGAAACATGTCTTCATTGGTTGAAGCTTCAAACAGCTATGCTTATGAAAGTGCGTTGGTGTCATTTCTTGGTCAAATCCCTTTGGAATGATTTATTAACTTTGGAGTTTGTTTAACTTGATTCCCATCCCTTTAAATGTTCATGCTTGGCCTTGTATTGTTTGCAAACTTTAATGAAGTCTTAAGAACCTGAAAAACGAGTGTTTTGGAGGGTGTTTCTTAATTATTTTTCCATTAATTTTGCAATTGATGCAAAACCTGGTAAATTTACAGTTATCTGTTGTGTGTATAAACCAGTCTTCAACCGATGTAGCTTTTGATGGATGGATTAATGCTTTAGCAATTACTCATGAAGTGTTTTTAATACAAACTACAAATATATTTTTTTAGTTGATCTTTGTTTCTTTGCGCAATGCAGCTGCAGAGGCTTCTGAGAGACTTGATGGTTTATTGCCGAAATTGCGGGCACTTTATGTCAAGGCAAAAGAGCTTGCAGAAAACGAAGAAAAGTAAGACCATACACTTAATTTGACAATTGACTTTTTTTCTTGCAATAATCATGTTGTACTTTATTACCATGCTCGGTATTTTATATGCACAATGGAAAGCTTATTTTTGCCATTGATAATTATTATGATTGTCCAATTACATGCCTCACAAATTCAGGATATATGGAGTTTTAAAGCTTGTATTTCTAACCCTTTGTTACATTGTTAGTCATAGTCTTACATAGTTTTAAAGATTTTTGTTTGTTCTTTTGGATTTTGACTCTGTATATTAAGTTCTTTCTAACAGCTAATTTCTACAATTAGCCATTTCTTGATGATCTTTCTCTCATGTATATTGGTATTAATCATAGGGCAAGGGGATTATAACCTTCTAGCTTTGTTTTTACTGGACAGAAAGTTTATGCTGATACCTTAATTTGACTTGGGAATTTTTACCTCAAAGTTAATTCCTGTAGTTTTAATAGGTTTTCACAATGATTACGGTGACCTAAAATTGACCATAGCAAAATATAGTTCTCAAGGTGTGACACTAATTGGGTGTTTCAGATATTTGAAGCAGGGATACATAACATGTTGATTATTACCATTGATTTTATAATTTATCATACTGGTCATAGGTTAGTCTTAGTTGTGAAATTTATGTGAAAGAACTAATGCTTCATATACTAATTCATCTCTTTTAAAGATAATCTGAGTATATTTTGCACAACTATGAATTCTTTTTTGTTTGAAGATGATTCTATTTGTACTCAAATATTATATTGATACTATGTAATGGTTAATATTATGTGCTCGCTCAAAATCAATTATGGAAGGTCAAATCGTGTATAAATGGAGGATATCATCTTCAAATTAGTGATCAATGCAGGAAAAACATGTCTTCTATCTCCGAATTTCTCTGTTGTGCTTTTTTTTAGTTTATTTTATATTTTGTTCTTTTTATGATCCGAAATGGATCAAACCGTAGGTGGAAAACTTTTCTAGACCCACAGGTTGTGAAAAGAGGCAAGAAACTCATCTTTGAGTCACAGGTCGAGTCCAGAGCGAGTTCCTGCAAGTGCTTTCAATGCCAATGAGTCTTGGGCACAAACTTGGTTACACTCGAAAAGCAAATTCAGGGGTTTTAAAACTTGCTTTTTTCTTCTATCATTTGATCTTCGATAAGTAAATTGAGTAGAGTGATTGTTGAGTGACTAGAGGTCGGATTTGAAGATTGAATCGACATTAGAGTGCATTTGGCAAAGGTATTTAATATTTATTTATTTATTTCCTTTTTTTTAAAATTTCAAACATTGAAAACCCTGCTGTTATGATGCCCAATTTTTCTTTTTTCTTTTTTTGATTTCCCAACCCTTTTTGCTAGTGTTGTGTTTTGTGTTGTTTTCCTAATGTTTTTTCCTCAACTTTTTTTTTCTGAATTTTCATTGTCATATGCATAAAAACCCTCGTGAAATTTTATGTGTTTTTCAATTTTGAAAATCAGCAATGGCAATGGAAGGCAGTTGTGGGAAAGACCCTACATGGAGGCATGGCATGGTGACCTGCAATATTTGTGGTTTTAGTATGAGAGGAGGAATCAATAGATTAAAATTGCACGTTGTTTAGATTGTTGGCGGGGATGTAAAGTTGTTTTCTCAAGTGTCAGAAGAAGTGAGAAATGAATACCCTACTTCTCAGTTATGAGAAGAAAATGGGAAGAAAGAGGTCAAAGGAATCAATGACATTAGTGATGAATTCTGCGGCCAACCCCGAATCATATAGAAGTTTATTTATGACCCATGGATTTGAGATTCCTCCACTAAGGAGAGTTTTAGCCATCTAGGAGTGTACATTCTCCATCAAATTTCTTTGTTGTGAGGAATATTTTAGGGGCACAACCTTTTCTTGAAGGTATTGCTGTGAACTGAGAGAAACACCAAAAGGCTAGGATGGAAGTGACAAACTTTCATTTCTACAATAAAATACCCTTTAATGTGGCTAACAACTCATATTGGGAAGGGTTGGTAAATGTGTTAATAGTTGCCAGTGCAAGGTTTGAGACTCTAATTGCCAAGGATTTCAGCGGCCCATTGCTAGAGGATGCTGTAAAAAATACATGGCTTATCATATATGATTAGAGGAAATTATGCGAGAGTAAGGGTTGCAACATTTTATTAGATGGTAGCAATAGGACACTAATAAAATATTTAGGGGGACATTGGTGTACTTAAAGTCTGTAGATGCCTCGCACGAAGTGAAGGATGTTGAGATTTTGTGCAGTTTGTTTGAGTGGGTGATCTAGCAAGTTATAGTGGAGAATGCTGTCCAACTCCAAATTATCATAGACAATGCAACAATGTATGTAGCCTATGGAGACTTATTTAGGAGAGGCATCCCACCATTTTCGGAGTCCTATTGTTCATTGCTTGCACAAGGAAGGTTGGATGGATCAAAAGTGATCGAGGATGAAACAATTTGCCACTATCTTCCTCACTTTGTAGATCATTGTATCTTCAATCTATTTTTTAAAGTGGATGTTTGGGAGCAATGCTTAGATAAACTCCATATTCCAAAACACAAAAGGGGAGAAGGCCACAAAGATAGTTTTTGATGATGTGTTTTTCAAAAATATAGAGGAGATACTCAGGGTAAGTAACAATTACGTAAGTTTTATAGGGAATTTTGTATTTGCTATATTTGTAGCTTTTTTATTTTCTAATAATTTAAAATTAATTTTTTAATTTTTAAGGTGACATAGCATTTGTTCAAGGTTATGTGTTTAGTTGATGGGGTTAACATGCCAATGGTTTGTCTTTAGGAGGTCATTCATAGTGCTAATGAGTCCATTTCGCATTATTAGGGTGATAACAAAAGAACATATGAAATCTTTTGGCATGTCATTGATTGTAATTTGTAGGTGAATGAACCAACTCCACTAGGCACTACATGCCATGATGTACTACTTGAACCCAAATTTTTACTTCTCCAATACATTTAAGGTTGGTGAGCAGGTCATGGTGAGCTTTACTACATGCATAGAGAGGATGATACTAGACAAAGGCCTTAGAGACATGGTTCTAGAGGAGTTGGAGATTTACAAGGGAGCAAAGGGGAGGCTCTTTTCTTCATGTTTAGCCATTTGAAGGAGGGAAAACGGAAAAACTGACAACTAGGTAAACAAAATAGTCTTTTAATCATATTTGTTTGATAAATGCAATTTAAATTTTTAGCTTAATACTAGAAACTTGAAAATATTATGTTTGAACTTTTATTTAATATGCTTATATTTTTTTTTGTTTTATTTGTAGATTTGTAGTGGGAGATTTGTGGTGGTGGCAACACCAAATCTTTAGAGGCTATCTTGTTAGACTTATTGTCATTGATGTCAAAGGTGTATAGGAGATTGATGATGAAAATTGATGGCAAGACAAGACACATCACGATGAAATTACAAGGGCAGTTCCTATCATTACAAAGCAGCAATAAAATAATATTTAAAATTCATCCTTGCCAGCCAACTTCCTCATGATCAGCGACCTTTCTTGTGAAGTTAAAAAAATTAAATTAAATTATTTTCATTTTGGGCTGACACCTCCCTTAATAGTGGCGCCCAATTTTCTTGAAATTAAATTTAAAATAATTTTATTTATTTACCAAAAGGGGCTGACCCCTTGTGAGCACGCAAGATTGATATTAAGGGGTGCAAATGAAAGGTTGTATAAAGATGAAATGTTGCCTCCTTTGTAAATCATCACGTCCATTTGCAAGGTTGCCTCCTTTGGGAGAGATATAAAAGGAAATTGTGAAGTGTGGAGAAAGGAGTGTGTGGATGATAAGTTGATAAATCATATATACACCAGCAGATTTGTGAGAAGAGAGAATAATTGAAGATCATTCAAAGGCAGATTTTTGAAGGAGGATTATCAAGAAGAACATTACTTTGTCTATAAAGAGGTTGGTGCCTCATATTGGAGAGGTTGGTGCCTCATATTGAAAGAGATTGGCGTCTCATATTGAGTTGGTGCTCAAGTGTTGGAGATCGGTGTCTCCAAGTAGGTTTGTGCCTACAAAGTTTGTAAGAGATTTTTATATAAGCAATATTTTGCCGCGGTTTTCTTTTGAAAGGGTTTCCATGTAAATCTTGTGTTCCTCTCATGTCTTTATTTTGTTGATGTTGTCAATTTGAAGTTATTGTGATTGTTAATTTGAAAAGTAAAATATAGTCTTATATTGATTCACCCCTTGCCCCCCCTCTTAGTATAAGCTTATGCTCATCATATCTATCCATGTTTTGTCCTCTCCCTATAATGCTTCTAGGTGTGAGTGTAGTTGTAACCTAATTGAGAGTGTTCATACCAAGAAGAGAAACAAGTTGACTTAGGTTCACCTCAATGACCTTGTCTTTGTCTGGTACAACTTTTATCCCTAAACCAAAATGGTGGAGGGTTGTGATGAAATAACTTATTACAAGAGAATAATATAAGATAGAATAAGTTGCAAATACTTGATAATAATGAGTCACTTTGGGGGGCAACCTTTAAAATTTTTACAATAAGAATACTACTTGCAATACAATGCTCAACAACTACTCACTGCCTCTTATTTATACACATCATGGGGCAATATTAATCCCCTAATTCTATCGAGGCTAACCTAGTTTATAATAAATATATTTAAGAACTAATAAATGACTAATATAAATATTATATGAGTCATAGTTGGTCATCACATATCCCCATTCATCCAATAGGTTAAGGGCATAGCATAATGAAAGAACTTAAAAATGAACTTTAAGAGCTAAAGAGGGTTCTTTTTATATTGTGATTATGTGTGCAAGCTATGCAAATTAATGGTACTTAAGGCAATCTCTGAAATATCCCCCCCACCCTCCCCTTGTTCTGAGATATTTACTACTGCAACTGCCTTGTCTGAGAGTTTTTGTTTGTTAATGGTTTTTGCTTGTTTTGAGTTTTTTGATAAAGTTTGCCAGGAAAAGCAAGCAAGATATATATATAGTGAACCCCGGGGACGCGTCCCTCCCTCTAGGCCCTAGCGTCTCTGGAACGGGGATGTCCCAGAGACGTGGGGACGGCGTTCCCACGTCTCCAGCGGCGCCACCGTTTCTTGGCTCGCCGCCGGAGACACATGGGCGTCTCCAAGACACCGAGGGAGACGCCTGGGCATCCCTCGAGCGTCTCGGGGATGCCCAGGTGTCTCCCGCGGCGGACAGCCAAAAGGCACATAAAAACTTAAATTTAAAACATTTTTTTAATATTTTATTTCTTCTATTCAAACCCTAAGGGCATGTGGGGCCCATCTAAACTCTAACATGCCTTCAAAAGGCCCTCTAATCTTCATTTTTATTCACATTTGCATTTCTACTTGTTTGCTACAGCAAGAAGAAGAAGAGTGAAGGCTGAGGAAAGAGTGATTGGAGGAGTGAAAGGAGTGATTGCAAGTGAAAAAGGAGTGTCAAGGAGCAAGAAGAAGAAGAGGAGGAAGATTCTTCACCTTGTTGAAGAGATTTTTCAAGCAAAAGGTAGGGTTTTTAACTTATTTTTTATTTTATTTTCTGATTTTCAATGTTCTTTCATTTCTTGTTGTTTCATTTTTTAATTTTTCTTATTTCATTTCTAAATTCTTGTTGTTCCATTTTCTAATTTCTAAATTAATTTAGAATCTTAGATTTTGTTTTGCAATATAAAATTTGTTGAAAAATTTAAAATATAGAGTTTTATTTTTTAATTTTAAAGTAGGGCATAGGCTGAAACTATGTGTTTATTGAATTTTTTTTCATTTTGTGAAATGCAGTGTCAAAATGAGCTCCCATAGTCATGAAATGAGTGAGCATGAGATGGAAACTGATTCTCATAGTGCAAGCCAATCAGAATATGAACCTGAGCATGAGGATGAGCACAATGAGGGGGGTGAGCATGGGTCAAATCCAGAAGGGCATACTAGTTCCATAGCTAGTGCACCAGTTTCTACTGATTGCCCTTCCCAGCTTTTGGCAAAGTGGGCTAGGGGTCCTTATGATCCCAAATCTCCTCTCAAACAGTTTGCAACAAGAATAACAGCCCCAACGTCATCAACTGGTGGTACGAGGAAATGGCAATGCAACATTTGTGGTGATGATTGGTTTGGGAGCATCACCAGAGTTAATGCACACTTCCTCTTTTGGCCAGGAAAGGGTGTGGGAGCATGCGATTTTTTGAAGAAAGCCTAAAAATTTGAAATACAGAATTGAGTTCAACAAGCTTTGGGGTGTTCCAGATGACGTGGCAGTTCCAATGCCTACTACCTTGTCTGGTAGGCAACATATTCAGACTATTCAGCAGATTCAGGAGCAGCAAATGCAGACGCAGCCACGTATTTCTACTCCTACATTGCATCAGAGAGCAGGAACATTGTCAGGGTCAGCCTCAGGACCGTCATCCACTTATAGCACTATGGCTGAATCACAACAGGGCAAGGGGAAACGCAAGATGCAAAGTCAGCCTAACCCCATAGCTGATTTATTTAATGTGCACCTGAGGGATCAGATAGATGATTCCATTGGCAGGTTCTTTTTTGCCAATGGAATCCCATTCCATGTAGCTCGATCTCCTTATTATAAGGAGATGATGTCGATGGTGGCGAAGGGAGGACCATCATATGTGCCACCAGGTGAGCACAAATTGAGGACCACGATCTTGGATAACAACTATGCCAAGATCAATTCATTGATGGAGACGATGAGGGCATGTTGGGAGGAGTCTGGATGTAGCATAGTTATGGATGGGTGGACGGACATTAGGCATCGTCCACTCATCAATGTTATAGTTACATGCTTCAGAGGGGCCATTCTTTCTCAGGGCGGTTGATTGTTCAGGGCATCGAAAAGATGCTGATTTTCAGTTTGAGATCCTTCGGGCAGCTATTGAGGAGATTGGGCCACAAAATGTGGTCCAAGTAGTGACAGATGCAGCACATGTGTGCAGAGCTGCAGGGAGGCTTATAGAGGCATCATACAGACACATTTGGTGGACTCCATGTTGTGTGCATGCCATGAACAATGCACTCAAGGACATGGGGAAGATTGAGTGGATTAGAGGAGTGGTCAGCAATGCTAGAGATGTGCAGATGTATATCTGCAACCACCACACTTCACATGCCATCTTCAGGAGCTTCGCGAAGGAGTTCTTGAAACCAGTTGAGACCAGATATGCATCCTATTTCATTCTTTTGGAGAGAATGCTTGAGTTGCAAGAGCCACTGCAAGTCATGGTTATGACACAAGAATGGAATCGTTGGGATGGGTCCAGGACAGAGCAGGGGAAGAGGGTGAAGGAGATAGTGAAGAGTGATGCATTTTGGCATGATGCAAAATATATTGTCACCATCATTACACCAGTTGTACAGGTCATCAGATATGGGGATGGGGATGCACCTAACCTTGGGGAGGTGTATGAGTGCATTGATTCTATGCTTGGTCAGATGAGGGCAGTTGTGCGAGAGAAGGACCCCACTTTAGCGTTCTACAATGTTTACATTCAGCCTATTATTCAGCGTAGATGGGACAGCCTAAACACTCCCTTGCACATGGCTGCTTATGCATTGAATCCGAAGTGGTACATGCCTAGGCCTGGGAGAGTTACACCGATTCAGGATGATGAGGTGAAGGAAGGGTTCTTCAAATGCATTGATAGGATGTATGATGTTGAAGCTGCTGGCAACATTCGCACTGAGTGGACGAAATTTGCTACTCTTAGGGGTTATAAGGCTGCAGCAAAGGCGGACATAAGAACTATGGCACAGGAGGATCCGATTTTGTGGTGGACTTGTCATGGACCGAAATCACTGACTACCACACTAGCCATTCGTTTGCTGTCCCAGGTTTCTAGTTCTTCAGCTTCTGAGAGGAACTGGTCTACTTATAGCTTCATCCACTCTCTTAAGAGGAATAGACTTACCTCTAAGAGAGCAGAGAAGCTAGTGGCTGTACATAGTGCCTTGCGTATCACTGACCGCAGGACACGTGTGTACAAGGAGAGCCCAGCAGCACGATGGGATGTAGAGCCAGAGGAGCCATCACAGATTGATGAGGATGAGGATGCTTCAGATATAGGGTTGGTTGGTGTTCCTTTGGCGGATCTTGACCTTGAGGAGTCCAGTGGTTCTAGTGATGAGGAGTTTGCCGACCTCCCGAGGGATGATTAGAGGCCTCTGCCTCCTTCACTACATTTTGTCATTTTGACATTTTGATTTTGTACTTGTTTTGATATCATATAATCATGCTACTCATTGTAATCATCTTTATAATCAGATATTTTTGATATAATATAATAGAAATCTTCCATTTGCCGATTCAACAATTGTTACATTGTAGTATTGAGTATTACTATTTTAATTTCTAATTAGTAATTCGATACTGAAAACTTCAATATTCAATGTTCAATGTTCAAGTACTAATTTAGTATTTCAATTTTGCTATTTTACTTCTTAATAGTTAATAGTCTTATACATCTTTTCATAACTAGCATTTTAAGTACCATATGTGTAGTATATAGTATATACACCCCGTCCCCCCTCCCGCCCCCCCGCCGCCGTCCCCCCGCCATCCCGAAATTGAGGCCCCTTTGTCCCCCTGTCCTGGAAACCCGTCCCCCCGTCCCCGACGCTGGTGGAACATAGTATATATATGAACAATTGCAATAAAGACAAACTACTGAAGCAAACTCTTATTATATTCAAAACAGATTTTAACAATGCTTAGAAATCATTTATCACCATACCCGGAAGCCTTAGCATAACAATTTGCAAATTTGGAAATGTATATCAGCAATTGACAAACCCTTGTCATGGACGCCTAGCATAAAATGTTGAGTTCTCCACATTAAAAATGCATAAGATATATTGCTATGGACTGGCCGCCCTCATTGAAGGTAGAATGAAGCACAAGACTTAGGCATTTCAGCCTAGGCTCTAAACGCCACACCCTTGAAACTATATGGCCCTGCTGCTAGTGACTTGTACGGCCCAATAAAAAGCAATCAGCAACAGGTGTACTTCTGATTTCAGACAATAATCTTCTCAAAACCCTAAAATAAACTCTTGAATTTGCACAATGTGACTTCTAGATGAAAGCCACTGTAATGTCCCCTTCTCAATTGTGATCGATTCAGTTGACCGTTGGCCTATTCCGGAGACCCGTAGGCTACTCGGAGGGGGAAAATTAGGGTTTCCTGTTTTTGAGGAGGTTGTTGCTTGAAGATTGGAGATTGGATCGCAGATTCTTTCTGGGTTTTTAGAGAGCTTCGCAGTGGTATTGTTTGCATTGTGATCTGAGCACCTTCATGAATTTACTAGTTTTAGTAAATTCTATTTCTGGCAGTGGTCTTGTGGATTTCAGTGCAGTTGGCTCTCTTCTTCAACCAGTTCAGTTGGTAATTTGATTCTTGGCCATTGGATGCATTTTTTGGGAGAGATAAGTATTTTAATTAAAATGATGTTATATTTTAATATTATAACCCCTTGGTCTAGCTACATGACTTTATGTTGTTCTGAAAAGGGGGACCTCATGGATGGACGCATCATCAGGAGAAAGTTTAATGTTTTTAAGGCCAAATATTGCTCTTGGAGGTGGGACGCCAACTTTTGAAGAGAAGATAATTTTAAATTAATGAAATATTGCCTTTATGAGTTTGGACGCCACTTGTGGAGGGATAAGGGTCAACTCAAATTTGAAATATTGTTTGACTACCTTGGGCGCCCTTCTAGATGCTTCTGGAAGATGCTTGGCAAGTCTATTTAAGGAGGCCTCTTCTCTTCATTTGATTATCTCATATCTTCAGTAATGTTATGCTGTCGTGTTGGGTGAAAATTATGTAATCAACTTTTCGATAGATTACACAACTAGGACTTCAGCCACAGCTATGTGAGATGTGAATCTCTCCTCTCAGAAAGGGGAGGCGCCCTTCTTACTGCTGACAGAAGCGATAGTAAAACAAACAAGTAATTACAAAATGTACACAATACTTACGAAGTGGGGGGGGGTGTGTTACATTGATCCTTCTCTATTTTTTCAAGGAAGATGTTTACAATGCTTCACTGTTGGAAGTTCTCAATTCACAATAACTCTAAACTAACAACGAGCAGTAATGCCAATACCTCTATCTTGTCAAAGCAAAGCGTAGAAGTACCAGAAGTGATTAACAATAAACTAGTAAAATAAAAGGGAAAGCTCACGAAGGCACAAAGTCGTTCCGTAGCTTTATCAATGGCGGATTTGTGATAGGCGTGTCGTTTGTCACATTAGAAGCACAAAGTCTTCTTAGACGCAGCAATTCCTGGAACAACATGAACAATTACAAGCGCAAAGTCTTGTAGATCATTCAACCAAAGTCTTGTAGATCACAACCAAAGTTAAACAAAACACAAATGAAAATCTAAATAAAGGATGTAACACAAGTTTACATGAATTACTTAGAATCTTTCAGCTATCACTTACTAATTACCACCAAAAGAGATCAATTCATAAGATTATCGAATCCAACACAAAGTCTGGTTTGCAATCTTCTTCTTTATTGATCTGATTTTGTTCGCAAAGTATGAACACAAAGTTTCACAATTTGTTTCAAAAAGGGCAGCACTTCGTTGCAAAATACTAAAAGATGCTTTTACAATGGAAATCCCTCACATTATATAGAAAGAGGGATGAGCAAAATTAGGAATCTAATTTGAGGAAATCAAGGAAAGTTGGGTGAGCGATTTAAGGAGATCTCACCTAACTTTGACCAAAGTCAGTGTAATTTGTTTTTAAAAGATTACATCTTCGAACTTGGTGCAATTACAATTTACAAAAAGACATATAAGATGTCAGGAAATATTTACAAGATGCATAAAATGATGCATCGAAAATGTCTAACACTGGAGATCAGGAACCTTCTTCATGTTTCCTTGCTTTGGGCACGAAAGTCTTCATATTTCTTCCTGGTCTCCTGCACGAACTTCTCATCCGGACCAACGGTGTAATCCACAATGGTGTGAATTCTTGTGATCGATCTCATGGCAGATGAGTGAACCTTCTTGCATCTGTCAAGATGCGTTTTCAGGTTATCCAATGTGAGCCTTGTATCACAAATGACGTTCAGAGAGGCTTCTGAAAAGTCTGCACTATCAATCAACTTCATGATGGCTTCCTTGAAGATCTGGGAAATTTTTGTGGCCGGCAGGAAGATACAATTCTCCTCAAGAAGTTGACCTGGTAACTCCTTGATACCTTTTTCAAGAATAACACGATACCCTTCGACATCTTCTTGCACTTGGTGGAGATCTTCCATAAGAGATTGAATTACTTGAATTCGATGTTTCAAGGATTCTCTTACCTCAATGAACTTTTCTTTGTCGGGAATTACCCCGACTTCCACCAATTTACTGAGCTTTACCTGCTTCATCTGTGACCATGATAGTAGCGCTCCTGGGAAAGTACACTTTTTTCTTTATCAAGCTCTGTGGTGAGCTTGGCCAACAAGGTAGTTTTCTCGTCCGCGGCAATTATGATCTGAGATCCGTGTTCTATGATCTTCTCAACGAAATCATACAACACCCTGCCTTTGGAGGCGAACTTCTCAGCTTTCTTGACAGCTGGGTCCTCAATACTTACCACTGTCAGCAGGTTGTGCATTAGTTGGAGATCCTGCAAGTCTCTTTACAACAGTGGCATAATGCTCTGCCCTCTGTTTGTACATATTGCGAGCTTGCTCCATTTTATTCAGTCTTCCAGTCAAGATATCCAATGTCACTTGCGCATCTGCTTTTGCACTTTCATTGGTAACCTTTCCAAGCTGGACTTTTGTTACTGTGTAGTCCTCCATATTGACATCTCCTTCTTGCGGTGGTATGCCAATCTCCGCATACTTATGGCCAGTCTTGTCAA
Organism: Sequoia sempervirens; assembly: GCA_007258455.2. Lineage (NCBI taxonomy): Eukaryota > Viridiplantae > Streptophyta > Pinopsida > Cupressales > Cupressaceae > Sequoia > Sequoia sempervirens. Next base: position 168,190,235 of record VDFB02000015.1, on the reverse strand, counting down.
TGTTCAGCCTTGAGTATACTTTTGCCTTTTTCTTCCCTTTAGCCTTTGGAGGGACTATCTCTTCGAGGTCGAGCTCCTCTGGAGAGATCATTTGCTTCTTCCGCTTTGACACTTGAGATATCAGCCAAGGGGGAAGGAAGGAGGTGTGAACTTCTGGATTCACTGTCAACTCAGTCGTCATTGTCACCTCTGAAGTTACCATGGGTATCGTGACAATGGGAGAAGTGTCTGTCATCATTGCTCCTGTAGATCGCACATTTAGTTGATCACACATTGACTCATTCATGAAACGATTGAATTCATTTTCAGAAGTGATATCATACGTTGGCGAAGACAGGCTAGGAATGGATGATGGAGGACTTGACAGTATATCAACAGTATGAATGCTTGTCCCCGAGGGAGTATCAAGCGGGGTTGATGCTGCAAGAATAGTGGATATCTCTACTGCAGGAATACATGTGGTAGGAATGGGTGATGAGGGAACAGGAGGTGGAGGAGTTCTTGAATTTGGAGGGGTATGAGGAACACTGGAAATTACAGGCGATGACGTTCTGGGAATTTCCTCAACTACATTCTCAGGTGGAGACGTAGTTCTTTCTTGATCATGCCTGGGTTCCTGTTGATCACCCTCTTGTCTCTCTGATTCTGGTTCACCTTCGGAATCACCTTCAGACTCTTCTTCAGAATCTTCTTCAGACTCTTGCCCGCTTTCAGAAACTTCTTCTGCATCGGAGTCAGATTCTGCTGAGTCTTCATCTTCAGCGGATTGGTCACTGGAAGTACCTTCTTCATCGCAATCTATCTTCTCTGGGACAGCCTTTTTACCTTTAGAGAGAGATGGATCGGATTTCGTGGTTTCTCCTTTTGGGATGGACTGGGTATCTTTCTTGCCAACAGTAAACTTGATCCTGGGACCTCTTTGTGAAGAAGTGGGAATAGCCGCTGATTTATTTTTCATGCGGAGTTCTTGCTGTCGGCGAGCTTCTGCTTTAGATTCTTCTCCTTCCGAATCTGTTCTGAAACTTTTCATTTCAAAACCATGCTTATGTAACCATTCTGCAGTGTTGGATAGGATTGGCGCCAATCTCTCTCTCATGCTAGTACTTTCTTTCCTAGACCATTGAATTGCAGGCAACGGCCTTTTAGAAACCTCTTGTTCATCATAGACAACATTCATGATATCGCCAGGGTCTGTAAAATCCTCTGGTAGGTCAGCAATATCAAGGTCTCTAATCTGCTACACAATCAACCTGCAATAATCCATTTTGCGAATGGCTTCTTCATCTCTGCAATCAGCCTAGATGTCTTCAAAACGGTACTTGTGATGATGACCCTTTTGTAATTTCCTTCTGACATCCCGATAATCAAAATCAAACCTATACCTGTAGGTCTTGATTGTCATGATTTGCATCTCAGCATAAACAGATTTGGCTTTCTGTACAGTTGGGATAGTATATCTGCCGATTGTCAGTGGGAACTTGAATCCACGCTTGTGGTTACTTCTTCGTTCTTTATGCATTGAAATTAGCTGTCTGCACATCTCCATGAGAACCCACTTGTCCGAAGGATATCGTGGCAGCATGTAAGGGCAGCCAGTGTAGCACCCTACTCTTAAATAAGTAAACGTTGGGAATTGAAGAAATAAGCATCCAACTTTACTTACCGCCTTATAGGCATCATCAGATACCCTTCTCCTTTCGAGAGCTGGATCAAAATTGAAAAGCAAAGGTGTGAAGAAAGCATCAATAACCCGCCTGAAATGATGGAAGCTTTCCTTCAATTCCAGTTGATAGAAGAATTTATACACAGGTACCAGCATCCGATTCCCTTTTGTGGATAGACCTGGAAATTGCCTCATTACAGCTGCTGCGTACACCAGGTAAGAAGTCATATAGAATTTCAATGTGGAAGGCGCATTGATCAGCTGCTCATGTATTTCATCACTGATCTGTTTGCCCCAGTCAATGTGCACTTTTTGTCTTCTTATAATCCTGATGTATTCATACATCCAATCATGAAAAGTGGATGATTCAGGCAAGTCTTTTACTTTGCTTAAAACTGTGATCATATCTTTAACGTCATCTTTGAAATCACTTCGCAGGAGTCCCTTTGGCCATCTGGAAACAGATTGTCTAGGCTTCTTCAAGCATTGGGTATTTATTAGGTTTTTAGCCTTGTTGGGATCAGCGTCAAAGACTTCTTGTGCTTTTTGTATAGAGATGTCAATGTACTTCTCCATTTGAGGAACTTTAAACACAATATCAAAGAAGTCGGGGTCGAGTCTTAAAATCTCATGCCCAGAAGGATCAATCACACTTCTGCTTTCCCTGATGTAATGAGATGCCACTTGAAGGACGAATTCCATATTGTGTGCAGCAGTAGGGAACATAGCTACCAAATGCAGGTTACTGTGTACAATTGCTCTCATCGGATCAGGAAGAGGCTTCATCTCAGTTTGCTTTGCAAAATCAACCAAGTCTTGATGGCCAACCTCTGTGTCTTTTATTTCTTCCACCTTGGAGACCACTACAGTCGGCGGATAGACACCTTGATATTTATATTTCATTTTGCCTTTTGCTTTTGAAGAAGACGGAGGTTTTCTGGTAGTCATCAAGAGCAACTGAATCTTTGATCAATCAACTTTGAAGGTCTTGAAAAGAGATTGCAAAGTGTGGAGCCAGAACAAACATTAGTCGTTAAATAGCATGGGAATGCGCGAAACGAGCAACGATGATGAGCAAGCGTAGAGCGGATGACAAGGCATGCAAAACGATGCACAAAATGGAAGGAACGAGGTTCGGAACGTAACCTAACAAGTTTGAAGTGTTTTAGGGAAAAATTGTGAAAAGTGTAAGGGCGCTGAAAATCAGCGCCCTTGCATTTTGAAGAATTCTGACTTTGATGCAGGGGCGCTGAAAAACAGCGCTCCTGCACTTCAGTGTTAGGAAAAAATTGTGAAATGTCAGGGCACACTTTTTTAGCGCTATGATATCTCTCACTATGAAGTTAGCAATTGATATGGCGCTGAAAAAGTGCGCTTCAGCATTTGGGAAGGGCAATGAAAACATAATGCAATGATTTCTGAGAATGACGCTTTGGCAATGTGGAAGTATTGAAAGGATTAAAAACAACACTTGAGAATGCATATTGAAGTGCATCAGATTTTCACTTATTGCCATGGTTTGTATGGAAAGCACAGTGCAATCTTACTCACAAAACGTGAGTTTCTTTCATTGTCATTTCAAAGCAATTGCATAAGAATTATGTGAGGAGACCAAAACATGCGGGTAAGAACGACTAAAACAAAGAAAAGCAAACGCGTATGTGCAAGAAAGCTACGCCAAAACAAACGATGCAAGCTTAAATGCGTGATGATATTCCAAAACGCGACTAGGGTAAGAGGAAAAACGTGCTCAATAATTAACAAGACTCCACATCAATGACGAAATAAAGAAAACGCGTGGGTAGAAGAAAGACGTGTGAAGAAATCAGGAAAAACGCATTTACAAACCATTAAAATGAACTTGAAACAAAGTTAAAAATGAATGGAAAAGAGGGAGGTAAGAAAAACGACTTACCAAAAAGAGAAACGAAAACTTGGTTGAAGAGGAACTTCAAATTTCTCCAAAAACGTGTTTTGCAGCTTGAGAAGATTTCGCCCAGCAAGAAGGAAGGAAGTTTGAAGATCATAAACAATGAAAATGAAACAATAAAACACTTTTAAGTGAATGGGAAACACAAAAAACCTAACTCAAGTCGCCCAATTAATTGAGGCACAAAAAGTGGCACGATGAGCGAAAAATGCAAAACGCATGAAGAAACGCGCCTATGCCAAAAATGGCTAAGTCTGGACATAAAGTGTAAGAGCGCATTTTTTCAGCGCTCTTACATTTTTTGACAGAAACACTTTCATGCAGGGGCGCTGAAAAACAACACCCCTACACTTTCAACACTTAGCCAATTTTGGCTTGTGAGCAGGAGCGCACTTTTTCAGTGCAACTGCATTTTTCGCAATTTAACTAAGTATGAATAGTGAGACTTCGCGAAGGAGCTCGTTTCGAAGGTCTTTGTGAGGCGAAATAGGGGGATGCTCAAACTGACTGTTTGAGGCTTTGGAACGCATTCCAAGGTGGCTTGAAAATCACCTCGTTTTGCATGCTTGAACTCCACGAACTTAGGAAACGGACAAGTTTCATAGGGGGGTTATCCGTGGAACGAGCGCTGCTAGATTCCGTGATAACATGCTGAAATGGTGACAGAGTTGCTTCGAGGAAAGCATACCTCCTAGCTTGGCTCAGCTTCTTGCTTGAAAGATAGCAACTAGTTGAGAGGTATATTGTAGTTGAGTTGTCTAGCATTGTACTTGAGTTTCCTAGCATCTTAGTTCAGTTTCCTTGCATTCTAGTCATATTTTGGAGTTGCTGATTATCATAGCTGATTGTAAGTTTCATTCATAGATTCAAAAATAAAAATATTTCTGTTCTGGGTGTTTTACCAATCTGATTCCTTGTTAGGGGCGACCTTGAGTGCCAAGTTTCATATTTTATCTTCAAGTGTTGGATTTTATGGAGCAAAATCGCCCCTCCTTGGGGGCCGTACCTTTCTAGTGGTGCTTGGAATTTCGTGCAAAAATATATATGAGTCTTTGGGTCAGTTTTATGGTTCATTCTTGGGCGCCAATATCTTAGAAGCATTATGCATTTTATCTTATGTGTTTTGGGTGAGTTTTGAGTGAGTTGTGTGCATTTTAGTGGATTCTTGGGTTGCTGGTTATGCATTTTAAGTTGCAGGTCTGTCAAAAATCAGATTATAAAGTTGGTCCTTTGAGTGGAGTTTTGGGTCTAAGCATTCTTATCAAGCAAGGGGGAGTCTACTATACTGTTGCAGCGTTATTTAACTCTTAATCTTATGTTCTTTGTAGGCACTCTCTATTTCATTGTAAGCTGAACAGTAGTACTGTCAGCATTCTCTTTATCTCCTCCTTTGCTCATTGTACTTCCCGCTGAATAAGTGGAAGAGGCTGGCTTGCCGCCTATTTACTTTCAATTAGTAGTTTTTAGGGACCCTCTGACCATATGCTCGCCATCTCGCGGCACCATCCTGGTTAGAGTCACTTCAGCTCAGCATGCATAAGATCCTCTAACCATATGCTCGTCTATCCTAGACGCATTCTTGGTTAGAGTTCCCTTCCAGTTCTGCATTTGCATCAAATCCTCTGACCATATGCTCACACCTTGCCCAACCTCGGGATCCTGGTGTACATCCTTGGTTAGAGTTGCTTTCCGCATCGTTTTGGTTTTAGAGCTAACCTTAATGGGTCCGTGTTGATTGTAATTGTAATTGGAAAAACAAAAAAAAAATTAGTCTGGCTCATTATAGCCACCTGCTAAGCAAACCTTGGGTGTTATTTCACACACGTAGAATGCTCAAATCTGAGAGAAGATCGTTCTCCAAGATCAATTTGCAGCAAGAAACCCTTGTTTCTCCTCTTCTCAGCAAAACATCAAATTTTCACAAGTGTTGAATGAATAATCCTTGAACGTGCTTTTTACAAAGCTTTTATAGCTCGTCTTGAATTTGCACAACTCTGAAGGCAATTTAATTAATTTAATATAATAAAATGTATTTGCTTTTGTTGCCTTATATTATATCATTCATTTGGGCACTCATATTAATGACTTAATGATTTGACTTTAATATTATTAAATAGGCCTTTATAATAAAATCAAATAAAGTCATTATAATAACCACTTTAATAATTAATTATTATTAAAGTATTCACTTTAATAATAATTAAAATACCATAACTCCTTTAATAATCAACATTAAGGGTGTGGGAATCAGTGGGTATGATCGGAAGTCTATCAAGCCGCTGTGGAGAGATGTGGCGCTGGCTTTAATGAAGTTCTTCACGCTTGAAGGCAGGTACTCAGTAATCTATGGCTACCACTTTATGTTGCTTAATTACTTTAGAAACAACAATTTGGTGTCGTTCTCCTATTACTTGCTTGTTTCTATGGAAACTAGTATTGATGATCATAAGAAGAATCCTAGTAAGGCAATCCTCCATGAGGATCTCATGAAACTTATTATTGATCATATTAAGTTGAATTTTTTGCCTGAGATTCCTAAGCTTTCTTCTGCTCGAAAAAAGAGGGGCATTGCGCCTGGTTATGATACTGGTGAGTCAACGAATGAATGGGATAGTAACTATGAAGAGGAAAACTCTAATGATGCTAATTCATTGGATGATGAGGGGAAATCTGAGGATGATTCAGAGGCTTCTAAGTCCTGGTCGAAGGGTTATGAGACTGACATTGAAATGAAGGAGGTTGCTGCTCCTTTTGGTAATAAGAGTTCGAAGGGCAAGAAAAGAGGCTCTAAGAAGGAGAAGCGTGGTCATATTCTAGGGGAGGATGGGATGAAAAGGGTGGAGGAGGATGGGATGAAAGGTGTGGAGGAGTCCCCTATTCCTTCTGTCAAGGGGTTTCAGGAGAATGTTCAGGAGGAAAAAGAGGAGGCTTTGGTGGAAAATACGGGACGGCGAGGGTTTTGTGAATGCTAGGGTAGCTCCTCTCAGGCATGGTGATTTGGAGTCCCCTGTTTGCAAGGGCGATTAGCAGGTCAAAGTTGATGATAAGAAAGGGCTCCTTGAAATGTTGGCGAAGACGGCCAAAATCCTTGAGAATCATCGGGTTAAAGTTGAGTTTATCAATTTGGAGGACGCTCCTATTGAGGAGGATTTGGAAGGCAAAGGTGGGGATCGGAAGGACCTCCATGAGAATGCCGCTCTTCTTACTGCTGCTCCGGTGAATTGGGATGAGATCGATATGGATCTCTTTTGCACATAGTAACGAGACTCGGGCTCGGCTTAGATTTAGCTAGGGTGACTCGACTCGGGACTCGGAACTCGGGACTCAGCGCAGACTCGGCAAAATGAAAAAACCCTAGAAATTTAGAGATTTTAAGGATTTAAAACTTGTTTCAAGCACCCTTTATTGAATAAACCTTAAAGACACAATAACATCATTAAATAGAAGCAAATTTGATCACATACACAAGTATACATCGATCACATAAGTATAAAGTACACAAATTGTAGCTGAGCTATTGAAGAAAATAAGACACTTAGATATATAAATATAGTCAAATGTATACAAAACTCATGGAATATGAAATCCATGACATCAAATGTTCCAAACAAATATGAAATATCAAAACAATAACTACAAGTCTATGGCTCAAAGGAGTCTGCATCCTTCCTACAAAGGCATCTAAGGTGGGTCCTAGATGATGTAGCAACTGCAGCCATAGTCTCTGCTTGTGACTCCATGCCACCCTCACCAACATTAGTTGTGGATGTGTTTGCACGTGCTTTAGCCTCCTCCTTTGCCATGGCTATAGCCTCAGCCTCTCTATCTGCTAGGTCAACCCAATCAAGGTCCTCGTCACTAACACAGGTATACATTGATCATATAAGTATAAACACAAATTTTAGTTGAGTTACTCAAGGAAATAACACACTTAGATATATAGTCAAAGACTCAAATGTATACAAAACTCATCGAATATGAAATCCATGACATCAAATGTTCCAAACAAATATGAAATATCAAAAGATTCAAAACAATAACTAGAAGTCTATGGCTCAAAGGAGCCTACATCCTTCCTACGAATGTGTCTAAGATAGTCCTGGATGATGCAACGACCATAATCTCAAGTATCAAGGCAATTTCCCTAATGGGGTTGAGGGGCAATGCCCTTTGTGGCGGTCTAGGCGCAGTGCCTCTAGTGGGGTCGAGGGGTAGCACCCCTCGCGGGGGTTTGGGGGCAGTGCCCCCAGCAGGGTCAAGGGGTAGCGTCCCTTTCGGGGGTTTGGGGGTAGTGCCCCCATTGGGGTCAAGGGGCAACGCCCATTGCGAGGGTCTGGGGGTAGCGCTCCCATGGGGTCAGGGGCGCCCTTCGTGGGCAGCGCCCCAGTGAATCAAGGGGTAATGCCCCTTGTGGGGGTTTGGGGGTAGCGCTCCTAGGGGGGTCTCGGCGTGCTGCCCCTCGTGGGATCTCGGGGCAGCGCCCTGGGTGCGCTCCCTGTTGCGATACAGGGCAGGGTCGAGGGGTGGGGCCCCGACCACCAAGCCCAAATTAAGACCTCCAAAACCATACAAATCTTCATGGCGTAAATCATTTTGCATTCACAATAAGTAAAAAAAAAAACAAGTTTTAACTTTAAATTTCATGTAATTTTTTGCACTTTTCAAACTCTGCTTGTCGAGTCTTGCTGACGAGACTTGCCTGGACTCGAAGAGTCCGGCGAGTTCGCCAAATTTGGTGAGTCCGGCGAGTCCAGGCAGGACTCGGTCGAGTTCAAGTCTGAGCCCCCAAAACTCGGCCAGGGTGACTTGACTCAGGACTCGTGGAGTCCTGGCGAGTCCCGTTTCAATGGTTAAAACTTGTGTTACATGGGATGTGTCCCCTGCCCCAAAACCCCCTGTACCCGTCCCCAACTGTCCCGGGGACAGGGGGACGCAAAGGGGATTGTCCCCGACCTTCCCCAAATTATGAAAATTGCCAGGAAACGTTTCCTCCTGGTTGGGAACAGTCCCCCTTCCTCAGGTACGACGGGGGACATTGGAAACGTCCCTTGCTGTACCCGGGGACGGCTAACCGTACTCCGCGTACAAAGAGCCTCCAGACATAAAAAAGATATAAAATTTATTTTTTAAAACATTTTTTACTACTGCTAAATGTTTTGCGGGGCCCACAACAACCTAAATTTTTGTCTGAAGTCTAAAAAGTAAAATTTAAATGAAAATAAAGTTTCATAGCAATCGATCATTCCTGGGCTCTTTCACGGCAAGCGACGACTCTCACACAACATGCATGGGGAAAAATCTGTCTCACGCCACACCCAGAACTTAGTCCGAATCGTTTTTTGCTCCTGCGTTTGTGCATTTAGAAGAGACGTTTTTGCATTTTAAAGAGGCGTTAAACAGAGTTCTTCCAGTTTTTATTTCTCACGCCTAGGGTAAAGTCGCGGTTGGGCCTGTATTTGATTGCGTTTTTCCTTACTCGAGTTGCATTTGGTTTGTGTTTGGGACGCCTTGAGGAGCTGGGAGCTGCACTTACTCAGTTCCATTTCCTACCTAACTGGCTCCAACTCAACCTCTGAAGAATAACTGCCTGTTTTGGTGTTTTGTTTGGTTTTTGATGAATTTTAAAGAAGAATTTTAGACAAAAGTAGAAGGTGTGCCAAGCATAAATGGATATAAAACTGAATTTAAAACTAAATTTGAGAAACTGTAATTGTATTATAGATCTGGCAATTCAAACAAAGAAATTGCATACAAAAGACATACCCGAAACCCTCCAGATTATTTAAATAAAGAAATTTGCACATGCCAGGTAGGAATAGCTGAAATTGATGAAATAGCACGCTTGGAGCTCAGATCTACTTTCTTCCACTTTGAAATTGGGGAAAATGTGCTGGAAGAGGTAGACGCCAGAGATGAAGACAAGAAATGAACCAAAAGCTGGCTTCCTCTTTCACATGCCCTTTCCAGGAGGCACGCCTCCCAATGCAAATGGTACGGCCTTTGTAGGTGATGATGATCCTTTATTGAAAGCAAAGAAACTGTTGAAGAATGGCGTCCAAGATGTGTAGCCTTCTTCCTTATTACAAATTGGAAAATACTGAATAGAATTCTGATGTAGCACAGATGAACTTCTGTATGAAGCTCCCTCAATTGCAACCATTCAACTGATCTCTCACAGTCTCACAATCACTGATTCAATGAAGAATTGTCGCTCTCCAATGAAGATTTCTTGAAACCCTTGCCCTTAGACAAAAATTACAGAGAAGTTTTTGAAGCAAAGTCAAATAATCACATAATGAGGTCGATTTGCTTCTTTTGCCTTATAACCTCAAAAAGGCATGACTTTCAAGAAGTAACGCCACTTTTGCATTAAATACATTTAAAATGTATTTAAATCATTTCAATAGTTGCCTTTTAAATACTTGAGTGCACTTTTTGACTTAAGTGATTTATTTTTTCACTTTATAGTCTTAAGTCATCAATTTAATATATTTAAGTGGCTTTTTAAATCTTTTATAAAGTCAATTCGACTTTATAATATACCAATAAGTTAAATAATTAACTTAACAACGTAAATATTCATAACTCCCTCCAAACTCAGTATTTTTCTGTGCCGTTAGAAGCTGGTGAACACTGAGCTATAGATGCTTGCACTGAAACCAATATTGAAGTGAAGGAGTGGGAATGACAAATACCCACCAAAATGGCCACTGACCCCCTAACCAAATCCTGTTAGCCTAGAGGGGTCCAAGAAATAGGCTAACTCCATTGCTCCTGAAACTGACTAGAATGGGGACATTACATACCACTTCCAGGTTTGAGATTAAATTTAATTAATATTTTTGCTTCTGCGTTATCTTTAGGCTTTTCTTAATTTTTAATTTTTGCTTTTTAATTTTCATTTTCTGTTTTCAATGTTCAATGGTTCATTGTTTGGTATCATTTTTACAAACTTTCAGATTTTCAACCAGCATACAAACTTCATACTTTAGAAAAAAGAAAGAAAAAAGCCATACAAATTTCAAAATGAGCAAGAATAGCAGTGGCAGTGATAGTCATGAGGGTGAGGGTAGTGACAGTGAAAATGAAGTTCAAAGAATGTCAATAGACCCTTCTTCTACCTCTGAAAATCCAACCCCTGCTTCTTCAGACCATTTTGCATGCCTTGTACCCACTCTTCAAAGGTTTGCAAAAGACCCTTTTAACCGCAACAAACCATCGTGTTAGTTTGCCACAGATGTGACTGTCAACAACAAGAAAAATTCAGGGGGCAACAGGAAATGGCTTTGTCATGTTTGTCAATCTAATTACAATGGGAGCTATACTAGGATTAGAGGCCATCTAGTGGGTGACACTGGAAAGGGTGTTAGTGTTTGTGAGAAAATAACATTGGAGTAGCAACTTCAATTTGCAAAGTTGGCTGGATGTAGTGATGACCAAATCATTACCATTCAAAATAAAAAACGACCATTAGCTGATTTGCAAGCCTCTTCCAATGTATCAGTTTCAGAGAGTTGTGATAGAGGGAAGAAGAAAGCAAGTGAGAAAACTTCAATCATGGGGTTAATGAATGTGCAAAAACGTGAGCAAGCTGATGATGCAGTGGCCAAATTCTTTTATGCACATGCTCTTCCATTTCATTTGGCAAGGTCACCTTATTTTAAAACTATGGTGAAAGAAATATTGATAGTTGGACCCTCTTATGCCCCCCCTGGAGAACATAGATTGCGTACCTCCCTCATTGACAAACAATATTCAAAAGCTACCTTGTTGATGGAGGAGATGAGGAAAACATGGCTTAGGATTGGTTGTTCCATTGTCATGGATGGGTGGATTGATATTCGACATAGGCCACTCATTAATGTTATTGTTACATGCCCTGCTGGTTCATACTTTCTTCAAGCTGTTGATTATTCTGGGAAGCGTAAGGATGTTGATTTTCAGTTTGGTATTTTGAGGGAGGCCGTAGAGGAGGTTGGGCCTTCTAATGTTGTGCAGGTTGTGACAGATTCAGCTCGTGTTTGTAAGCTAGCTGGTTTGATGATTGAGAATGCTTACAAACATATTTTCTGGACTCCATGTTGTGTACATGCTTTGAATAATACTTTGAAAGACATTGGAAAAATAGATTGGGTGAGGGCAGCAATTGCAGAGGCTAGAAGCATACAAATGTTTGTATGTAACCATCACACTTCACATGCACTATTCCGGTCTTATTCAAAGAAAGAATTCCTCAAACCAGTTGAGACTAGATATGCTAGCTACTATATTTTGCTGGAGAGGATGTTGGAGGTCCAAGATGCTCTACAAGCCATGGTTGTTTGTGCAGATTGGAAAAGGTGGACTCTATCAAAGACAAATGAAGGCAAGGAAGTGAGAGATAGAGTACTTAATGAAACTTGGTGGGCCACTATCAAGTAAGAAATCTGAAAATTTAAATTGGTTTTGAAATTTTGAATTTGTTACACTTTGTTTTACTTTGTAGTTTGTATTTTAAAAGTTCTAATATTTAATTTGTTGCTTGTAGAAATATTTGCTCTTTCATATCACCAGCTGTGAGGGTAATCCGGTATGCAGATACAGACTCTCCTAGCTTGGGAGAGATATATGAGACTTTTGATAGCATGCTTGACCAAATGAAGCAAGCTATTCGTCAAAAGGAACCTGAGTTGAGCTTTTATGAGGACCATATTAGGCCTATTGTGACAAAGAGGTGGAACACAATGAATACCCCTCTTCATATGCTTGTCTATGCTCTTAATCTGAAGTGGTATGTACCTAGACTTGGCCAAATGCTTCCTTCTGAGGATGACGAGGTGATAGAGGGGCTTACAGCAGCCCTTCGTAAAATGTATACCAATGAGTTGGCAACCATTATTAGAGAGCAGTGGCTTATGTTTGCTGATCTTCAGGGTCCTACATTCAGCAAACTAGAGGCTAGGATAGATAGGGCCACCATTGCACAAAACAACCCCATTGGATGGTGGAAATTTCATGGGAAGGACACACCGGATTTGAAACAACTTGCCATTCGTTTGCTCTCACAGATTGCTAGTTCCTCTGCTGCAGAGAGGAATTGGTCCACCTATGGCTTCATCCACTCTATTAAGAGGAACAGGCTTACTTCAAAACGAGCTGAGAAATTAGTTGTAGTTCATAGTGCTTTGAGACTTTAGGACCGACATACTACTGAGTAGTGGTAGACTCCAGTAGCACGATGGGGTGTTGATCCTGAGGATGTTAGGAAAATTGATGAGGATGAGGTGCAACTAGGATTGGTCGGGCTACCATTGGATGATCCACTCTTGCCAGAGGATGATAGTGACTTAGATAGTTCCGAGTCTTTTGATATTCATAGCCCAAATGAGGCTTAATTTCATAGATTGTTGGACAATGTATTTAGTATTTTGATTTTCATGTTTGAACTTTGAGACTTTTGGATGCATGTTTGAAACATTTGGATATTGATAGACCATGGTTTTATTGATGTTTGATATTGCTATGATAAATTTTATAATGCTTTAATGACATTTATTATGTTGTTATACTACTACTCTCGCGATTTATTTATATATTGATATTGTTGTTATCAATTATTAATTTATTGACATATATCTCTCTTTCCCTCTAACTGTCTATAATATATTAATAAATTTTGAAAAAATCATATATATATATGTATTTTGTATGTCGCCGTCCCCTACCGTCCCCTAAAAATGGGCCCCTAGGAAACGTCCCGGAAACGTGTCCCCAACCGTCCCCCCGTCCCCGTCCCCAAAAGGCCGTGGAACACAGGTTAAAACTGAAGTGGTTGTTGATAAGAAAATTTTACAACATGATAATGGTATGGTGGAACCCCATAATGATACTCACAACGTTCAAGGAGTTGTTATCAGCCCTGATAACAATTCTGATTTTTGCAACAGCAGCCATACTACTGAGCATAACCATGTAAAAGATGTTGTGGCACATGAGGAAAATGATGTGGAAAGTTCTCCCAATGTTGACATGCAAGATATGAGTGTCAAACACGAGGAATTTAAGGAGAATACAAGCCATAGCTCTTCTGATTGTTGTGACAGCAGTCTGATATCTTTGCATCAGCATGAGATAACAGCCATTACACGTAAAAATGGTGGTTGTGTGGAGTCGTCTAATGCTAATACTCAAGATTCGGGTATTATTGAGGCATTCTGTGTTGAGGATTCGGGCCACAACAAGTTGGATTTTGCAAATCAGACCTTGGAAAATAAATCAGAAAATTCACTTATTGATGATGGGTTTGAGGATAGCTCTTTGGATGGACATGCGTCTACGTTGGAAGAAGTGTGCGATGATAATATCAAATCAGCAGCTTCTAACATGTCAGTTGGTCCATCCTATGAGGTACATAACAACAGTACCTTTGTTGATGATGTGTGCAAAGTTGATTGCACACATAAAGGTGGTTTATAGATAGTGAGTGATGATGATTCAGCCTCTTATCATAGTGCTGATTATAAATCAGGAAATTTGTGTGGAGATGATTTGTTACAGGGGTATCATCATTTGGTAGGGTAATTGAAGGTTAATGACAGTATGATTGCTACAGCTTTAGAACATTTTGATGTTGCTCATCAAATGTTGGCAACTTATGGTTGGAGTACTCCCATGACAGATGAGCACTGTGATAGTGGATTCTCCCTTCCAGAGTTTCATGCAGTTCGAGAAACATTTGGGATAATGAAACATAATTACCTATAGTTATTAGCTAACAGAGATTATCTTTTCTAGTGGGATGGGATCTGCTATGATGCTCTTAAAGGGAAAGAGGAGGAGGTTGAGGAGCTCACTTATGAGCTTGAGGTTACCATGGACTCGTTGAAGAGCACACGTTGGCCCTTCTAGAGTCACAATCACGGATTGATGAGCTTACCGCGAAGTTGAGCTTGGCGTAGTCTTCACCATCTACAGATACAGTTTAGACATCTATGACAGTTATTGGTGATGAGCATACATCCACGGGTTGTGGTATTGAGTATATTGAGGATGTGGCAACATCCATTTCATTATTAGGTGCAGGTGACACAGATGGGATGAGTGCCTTGGATGAGATTAGCAGGGGATAGTGTGTTACACCTGGTGTTCCTAAGGATAGTCCCATTATAGGTGATGCAGAGTAGGTGGTTGATAGCTCATGTGATGTAGTGGTAGATTCTCCAGAGAGTTGTGTGACAGATTATGACGCTACTCCATCTTCTTCATAGGAGCTATGTAGAGTATCATCTCGTTGGGAGGTTGGTTCTCATGTTGATTTGTTTCCCTCTCTTGGAAGCAAATCAGAGATTATATCCCATCCAGCTGATCTTGATTGATAGTTTATTGAGCCACAGTGATGGAGAGATTAGTTGAAGGTTACAAGAGAGATGGTTGATTCAACCTTATCTTGCTTTGACTACACACATAAGTATGTTGAGTACCAACTTTGGAGAGCAGAATTTCAGGAGAGACAGTATGGGGTCTCGACTGGTACTCACATTCGTGATTTGCGGTTCATCCGGAGTGCTTTGGAGGAGATAAAGTCAAAATATCTCCAGTTGTTTCATGATAGGGAGTATGCTATTGGGTACGCGGAGAGACTTGGTAGCCAATTAGCTGTTCGGGATTAGAGACATGAGCCACTTTCTGATTCCAGTGATGAGAGTGATGAGGAGTGTGTTCCCCATAACTATGACGGTCAGCCATTGACAAAGATAGGAGCATTTTATCTTGACTGCATAGTGAAGAGTGCTCATCACTTCTCCTTTAGTCCACACTTTGATGACTTGATGAGGCGTAGGTGTGGATTGGATCGGGATTCCTATCGTCCTTTGTGGGATGAAGTGTTGCCATCTTCAGAAGATGGAACTAAAGATTGCAAATGTCTGACTCAGTTGTTTTCAGAGGCTTACTTGCAGGGTCAGAGTTCATATTACCTTCATGTTGAGGTGCACCAGGCAGAGTTTGCAACTTCTTTGTCTCAGAAATCTCCATTAGAGACATGTCTCCAGAGAGGTTGCATTGGTAGTAGGCATGATGGCGTGTGTAGTCCTTACAGCGGTGGTGGAGGAGAGTTTTATTTATCCGTTGACTTGGGAGGAGCAGTTTCATATCTTCCAGCACCTATGTGGGATAGTCAACACATCCGTAGGAGTTTCGCAGAGGATGAAGGGGGATATTGTGGTTTAGATACTTCGAGATATATTTACCTCTTCATGATTGATGGATGTGAGTTTCGGTTGCATTGGGATCCAGGTGGTGACCAGTTTGGCACGTCAGTTCAGTTGGATCTTGGAGAGTTGCTACACCATTCTCAGCATGGTGAAGATTATATCAGAGTAGTGCGGTGGAGGTTAGCGGATGATATGCATGGCAGGCTTCTATTTCGGTTATGGGATCCAAGGATTTTTTTGTTTGGTAGATTGCTCTACGTTGTGGTTGTTGTTCACAGTAGTTCTGAGCATGGGCCAGTCTCTATCTAGTGGGCGCTGTGGAAAAGTAGTTGGGCATTTTACAGAGTAATTTGGGATCCTGACATTCAGCTGAGCATTGATCGCAGAGTTTGGGATCCTTTTGATGCACCAGGATTCCAGACGGAGCTTACTGGTGATTTACACAACATGTACAGTGTGCAGAGAGGGTATAGTTTCATCTTTGATTTACTTGTACATGTTTTGATTATGATGCACAATTTTGGTGCGCATGAGTCAGACAGTCGATATGATGTTTATCCTTGCGTAGTTGTAATTATGCTGGTGTTGCGAGAGTTGGTTAGTGTTACATCCCGATATTATAGCTACTATTGTATAGGGCCATTGAATGTAATGTGTGAATCTTGATGATGAATAAAACATGGTTGATCTTGTTAATAAATGATTGAGTTATGTTTAAATGATGATTTCATTTGATTGTTACTTCTAAATGATTAGTCTTGATTAAATGTTGCATACAATTATAGAATAATAGTATTCTAACTTGTGAGATGTTTTTACCTTGTTATGAGCATATGACTGCCGGTGTCATGTCGTGATGTGCAGGTATGAAGACTGTACCTCCGGACAGAGGAGAGACATCATTCGGGGAGGAACTTGGTCGGGTAAACAGTAACGATTACCAAATTGAGCATACACACACATACTATAAATTGAGTAAGCCAAGTCTGTTTGTCGAGATAACGGTAAGTCATCCATAGGCTTAAGGAGTCTAGTTTACTTCTTTGTGCTTGAGAAATGATTGTTTGTTTATCAGACTTACGTATTATGTTCATAACGTGAATGGGTCTAAGCGAATAGGTTAAGTGGGTGTGTATATACATGTATATAGTATACTGAGATATATACGAGTATATATGTGTATATATATATATATATACACTATCTGTTATCTATGGATAAATAATATTACTATAATATTTGCCTTGGAATTTATATATATATATATTGAAAAGTACTAGGACCAACTGGCAAAATATATATATTTATATTTGTTAAATATAAATATAGTTATATATAAGTAATTATATATTAAAGATTATATATAATATTATTATAGTTATATTAAAATATATAAGTATATTAAATACTTGGGTATTTAAATATTTATATGTTTAATATTTAAAAGAACTATAATAATATTTATATAATAAAATATATATATAGTGAAATTATATTTAAACTTCTAAATTTATGGAAATTAACTTATTACTTAAATAATATTTTAAAATCTCTTAAGTAAAAATTAAAGATTATATTTTACTAGGAGTAAATAAATATAAAAATATATTTATGAATTTTATATTACCAGGAGTAATTTGGGGAAATTAGATATTACCGTGGGTAAAATTGTAATCACCTTACATAGTAAAATCTTTATTAATGAATTTAGAAATATTTGGTTTTGATTTAAAATATGAAATCGATACATGACTTGGAGTCAAAATTAATATTTTGTTTTTGAACTATGGAAATCGAAATTTTGAGAGAGTTAAGTATTTGAAACATAAAAATTCTTCATTAAGTAAAAGTCGAAACATTTGATAAGGAAAAATACGTTTTTAAAAAGAGTCAATCCCGTGAAAATAAAAAAAAAACGTTTTCATGAAAAATGGCGTGAAGAAGATGCGCGCAGGAAGGAAAAACGCGCTTGAAGCGCATGGGCAGAGAGGAATGAATCAAACGCGGTTCCTCTGGCAAAGATAATGCAACGTGGAAGTATAGCAGGCTCGACCTCATCCCTGGAGCGAATTTTTCAAAACATTTATTTCAAAATAACCTAAAATCTGGAAAACGCCATGAGTTGTCAAAAATCCGCCATGTGAATTGATTTATTCTTCATCTGCTGGCTCTAAAGAGGTCGAATCACCTTCATGTTTGATGACTTAGGGTTAAATAATCCGCCAAATGTCTTTTGACTGTTTCTGATTACTGTGTTGTCATTTGGCATGCCTACATAACTGGGAATCCGTTGTATTTCGGGCCCTATATAATGACGCCCTTCCATTCATTGTGAACACACCTTGTGAGTTTACTATTTTATTCCATATCCATTACATTATACTGCTTAAGTTTCCTGTATTGTTGAGTTTGATAAATTCAGTGCATTATTACCAGCAATTACCAGTTACAGTGATTGAATCATATTTAGTTCAGAGTGAGGTATTTGTATAGCTGAGTAGGAATTGAGTGGTGGAAACACGTCTGTGAGAAAGAGATATAGGAGTTCTCTATAGAGAGAAATACTTTCATAAAAGAAGCCATATTTAGCTGAAACTACGGAGGCTTATTTGAAGAAGAATTTAAAAGAGCAAGTCTGGAAGGAGAAGCTTTAAAATCAGGCATGAATCTTCCTATTATATAACCTTTGTTAAAGTGTTGTTTATTTTGCGTCTTGTGATCGTTGCTTTCTATTAGCTTTAATAGGAAAGAACCAATTCGATGAATAAAAGCAATGCATTAAAGGAGAAAATGTGTAAAGGATTCAATGGTTAGGGGAATTGTGAAAAAGGGAATATAGGAGTAAAAAGCTTAAGGGATTAGAATGTTTCTCTTGCATTAGAACGAAATAATGAAAAAGATAAAAGAGAAGGATTTGTTTGCATTTTAAATGGTTTTTGCATGTTGTGTATGATCTCTATATGTGGGAATACGTAAACATACTTATTAGCTACTAGGATCGAGATGATGGCAGAATCAAGTGAAGTCTTTTAGCTTAAGTTATAGGGATAACTGAGACAAGTTAAGTACTCCTAGGATAAAGAATTCCTAGTTAGGAGGAATTGATACAAGACGCTTGAATACTGTTTTCATTTCTAGTAGGTTCGTATGATTGTAGGATGTCTGGGATGACGAATTCACCCATTGAAGGACAAACCTATGCGTAGAGTAAGGAAGCCTTAAGTCAAATCGGCCCTGAGTAGTGATTATGATAGATGACCTTCATTCGAAGTATTGAATGAGAATACTTTGGCCAAAGTAGTGAAAGGTACAACTTCCACCTAGATGTGAGATAGTTGAGACTACACTGTCAGTTCATTGTGATCCGAGTACTAGTTCATGATTGTGAAATAGCAAGGTACTAGTTGTGTAGGACACAGCACTATGCTCAGTTGGTAATCGTTAAAGGATACCCTACCAATCTCTTCTTCGAAGGAAGGGCCGTTCATTGCAAAATGATCGTGCGGGGGACCGCATTATAAGTCCGTGGTTGGCGGAAAAGCGCCCGAGTGATGTTTCTCCTCCACAGCAAGCGGCCGATGTACCAAGATTTGAAAGGACGGATTCCTGGACCTTCTTACTTCTATTTTTGCAAAAGCTTACGAGCTATGTATGTAACTGTATTACTTTTAACTCTGATTTATATTTGCAATGAAAATGAAATTCATGTGGAAACATATTGTAACTTGTACATGTTTATCAATAAAGAAAGGAAGAAATTTTATTGTATTATCTTTATTAGATGTTACTCTTACATGTTTTTAGTGAGAATTGGAAAGTTTTTAATTTATGCCGAATTGGGTCGTAACAGTTAGAGATGTGTGGGACATTTTATAGTTCTTCCTTTGGACCTCCGGTGGAGTGGAGTTTCTTTGCAGTGGAGATTGCTTGGGGACAAGTAATTTCAGGGAGGGCGGACTGTAATGTCCCCTTTTTTGTGAGCATCAGAGTTGGTAAGATTAGCCTATCATTTGACCCTTGTAGGCTAGTGTTGTGGTTTTGAGGGTCCAGTTTGGGTGATAATGAGCTCTTTAGGTGGTAGTTGACAGTGTTTTCATCTCTAGATCTTTGGTATGTTTCGAGGCATTGTTATTCAGGGGTTTCTGGCCTTATGTGTATACACTTACTATTTATAGTAAGTCAGTTGGATGTTAGAGACCCACCTTACTATTTTTAGTAAGGCATCTAGATGGACGGAGAATACAGTGGGCTACCTCCTGGCACAGATGAAATTCATTTATGAGGTTTAATATTGGAGTTATGAAGTTTTAATTATTATTAAAGTGATGCTTTAATAATAATTAATTATTATTATAAAGTGCACTACATTAAATGTTTTATTGACTTTATTACGAAAGGGATATTTAATGATTGTAAAGTCAATAATAAAGTCATTATTAAAGAATATAAAGGGAGACCAGGATTTTATTAAAAAGGTATTTTAATGATTTTTAAGTATACTTTTATAATAAGTGTTAAGTGCTATTAAAAAGGGGAGATATAAGTGGTTAATAAAGTATACTTTATATTTTAATGTTGTGCACCAAAAAGGAGGGAAAAGGAGATGAAATTAAAGTAAATTATATGAGATGAAGGCAAATGCAAATTGAACATTATAAAAGGGCATTTGTATTTCATTTCATTCATTATTCTTGATCATTTTATCAATTGGCTTTGTGCTTTGCATTTTGGAGGTGGAGAACTAGGGTTTTCAGCTACAACGATCTTGAAGAGCGTAGCTTCTTCTTGATTCATGCTTTCCGAGGGTGTGAAAGAGCATCAAAGGTTTGCTAATTGGTGGCTTCACACGGAGGTCACATTTGTGCTTCATTGGAGAAGAAATCATAGAAGTTTCCAAGGGGTTTATTCTCAGCAAATCAAAAGTGATTATCTTCAGAATTCTATAAGAGTTTGAAAAGAAGATTGCATATCATTCAAGGAACAATCATTGGTGGTTTATTTATTGCTGTTAGAGCACATTATTCTTGGCACGTGGAGATTACTGATTGCAGACCTGGGCGTGAGAACTCCTTTCATCAGCAATAGCCATATTCTGAAGCTAGGCGTGTGAATTCTGGGCAGTGCTGAAGGTAAATTGCTGCCATATTCCAGGAGTTAAGGCCGCCTTGAGTCATCTACTGCTGGAAAGACCCTAGTGCATCAAACCAGGTTGGGTCTTTTAAGATTTAAGCACTGTTCTATGTAGTTTCAGGTCTGAAAGTTATTACTGTTGTTTCAATTGTGCTGTGCACACTGTGAGGGTGTAGTCTTGCCTCGTAGTTGGCTTTGATATTGCTCAGTTTGTATGCAAAAGGAGAACTCTTTACTGTTTGCATTAACCTTCAAAGTGCTGCTATAAATCTGAGTTTGTAATCCTTAAATATTCAATGTAAATGCCAATCTGAGCACTGTAGGAGTCATTTATGTTACAAATAATTCTCAAAGTATATTGCTGTAGCTCCACAGTGGTATTAGATATCCTAATCTGCATTAAGTTAACTATTCTGAGGACATGCAAGTCTGATATTAAATTCTGAGTAGTTATATATTGCAAATCAGTCATAATTGAAGCTCATAACCCTTTTTGTTACTGTGTAACTCATTGCTGAGTATGATTGCTATATCTTACTCATTAATTATTGATCATTCTGAGCATGTATAGGGCTGTAATGTATTTCTGAGTAGCTGCGATATGTTTATCAATCCTTAATGTGGAAGAAGGAAGGGTAGAACTGATTATCAGACCTGTGTGTAATCAAACAAATGTGGTTCCAAGTTTGCATGCAATATGTTTGACAAAATGTCCCTTGAGCAAAACTGAAAAATTAATGTAGCAAATCGCAAAGACAAAACTCAGATTGGGGTGGGACATTACACCCTGATACCAATGTAGCCAAGAAATGAGCCACAAGTGAATTTGAAAATAAAAGTCTAGTGAAACCAAATTCTCATCAACCTCAAATATGCTACAGAGTACATATTTATCAACATGAAATGACCATTCAGTTCATCTTCAAGATGATGTGTTTAACTTCTATTGTATATAAGTAATAATAATATAAAATATTACTATTACATTTATGACATACACCAAAGATTATGTACAAAGGAAACATGCAATGTCACATTTTGAGTTAACTGATTTATTACTTCAAATGTTCTTATAGCTAAATTTTGAGTGAAATGCATTTAACGCTTTATTCTCTTGAAAATACCTTATGCAATGATTTAAATGGAAAACTTTAGCATGTCTGATGTTGTTATTTATTAGTTGTGTTGCAGTGTCTCTAATACTTTCATTAACCAGTTGGATGCCTTGTTGCAACCTGGACCATCTTTGCCACATCGAAAGAAATTAGGTATGTGTGCAGCATTACTTTTTAGTTTTATTGAAGAAACACTTGCTGAACTCTTTTATTATCAAGATCTAAGATTGATTTCACTAGGAAGGTTATATTTTCTTTTTTCCTTTTTTTATAGCTTTGGTAGTACACTTGGTAGTTTCCATACTTAATGGTGCATAGGTTTTGAACCATCATCTGGTAAGGGATATTCTTTCCTCAAATGACAAACAAATTAGCATCGAAAAATTCATAGAATGCCTTCTTTCTGACACTATCAGAAATTCATTTCATTGTTTGAGTTATCTTTCAATATGATAGGAATTGTGTGCATTGATGTTACATTCCTAGTTCTGTTCTTAGCTCTTTCCCTGCATATTGGGAAGTATATGATAGAATAATTGATCTGTTCTAACTTCTAATCTCTAATATATTAATGTCATTCCAACCAATCATTCTGAGTAAATAGGAGCTGATTGTTTGCAGTTACTGATGGGAATCCTTTTGATCCTTCGTGTTTAATAAGAACAGCTTTCTCAAGGCAGTTGAGCTCATTCTAATTGAGCAAAAATATTTTGGAAAAAAATGTGTTTTTATTGAACAATTTATTACACACTTTGTGATCCATCATCATGATGAGAAAAAATTATACAAGGATTGGAAGAATAGCTCAATAAATAGTGCATGTCATGCCATGCGGAGGTGAGCCAGTGAAACATGGAAGCCAAACATTAACTAAGGTGGGAGATAACAATTAATGCAAGAAATCAACTAGGGAGATAACAATGGATAAAAGGTTGCCTAAGAAGATGGTAACACAATTAAAACTTAACAACGATATGAGTTGTCTATAATGAAAATTTGCAGGAAAGAGGTCTAGGCTGGAAAGCTGCTGGTAGGATAGGTGGGAAAATGATGTATGGGGAGACAAGTCATTGGGAAAGGAGGAGGCCCACATAAGGCTAGAAATTGGATGTCTCAGTCATTTGACAAAATGAAAACAAAGGTTAAAAGAAATTTTTGCTAAATTATAAATCTCATTGGACTACTATTATTATGCTTAAGGGAGTTTATGATAGGTTGTCAAGAGTAGCTGAAACCATAGTAACGAGACGCGGACGCGGCTCAGACTCGGCGAGCGCGACTCGGCGCGGGACTCGGCGAATCCGGACGCGGACGCGGCGCAGACGCGGCAAAATGAATAAAAGTTGAAAAACCCTAGAAATTTAGAGATTTTTAAGGATTTAAAACTTGTTTCAAGCACCCTTTATTGAATACAACACAAATAAAAGCAAATTTGATCACATGCATAAGTATACAACGATTACATAAGTATAAGGTACACATTGTAGTTGCGTTGCTGAAGGAAATAACATACTTAGATATATAAAATTAGTCAAATGTATACAAAACTCATGGAATATGAAATCCATGACATCAAATGTTCCATACAAATATGAAATATGAAATATGACATCAAATCAAAATGTTCTATGACTCTATGCCCTATGGCATAGTGGAGCCAGCATCCTTCCTACGAAGGCGTCTAAAGGGCTTGGATGATGTTGCAGCTGCAGCCATAGTCTCTGCCTGTGTCTGACTCTCCATGCCACACTCACCAACAACATCTATGCCTCCTCGTGCTCTAGCCTCCTCCTCAGCCATGGCTACAACCTCGGCCTCTCTCTCTGCCTGGTCCACCCAATCAAGGTCCTCGTCACTAAAGACTGCATCTGTAGCCTCAGTGGTCCACTCAGACTGTGGATCAACCTCGTCTAGATTGATCGGGGTTTTGTCATGGTCAAAAAGCTTCCTGTATCTGAGCCGAAGATTGTAATGAACATATACCAAGTCGTTCATCCTCTCCACTGTCAATCTATTGCGCTTCTTGGAGTGTATGTGCTCAAACATACTCCAATTGCGCTCACAACCAGATGAACTGCATGGCTGGCTCAATATACGAATGGCAATATTTTGCAGGTTCGGTGTATCAGAACCAAACATATTCCACCAGCTATCTGAGATGAGAAAAAGAAACAAAATCAATCTCATTTCAAGTTTCAAGTTCAAGTTCAACATTTAATAATAAATTATAATATAAAGAGATGAAAATTATGCCCTTAAATATATTTTTACCTGGTAGTAATGTTGTCCTATTATCTTTGCACATTTGACGTGCAAAGAAGTCTCCTTGTGCCTTAGTGAAGGCATCTATCTCCTGCACCACCTGTGTAGTAACAGCAGGCAACATCCGCTCCAATGTCGTGTAGAGCCCACTAAGAATTTCTCTATCTGCACGAGATCACGGCGGAATTGGAAGGCCGGATTCAGGAAACATGCGGCTGCATGGATGGGCCTATGAAGTTGGTTTTGCCATCTCCTATCAATGATATCCCAAATGGGACGATACTTCTCCTCAACTCCACCATAGACTGATCTAATGGCCTCTTTGGCTATCCATGCCCTCATATATGTAGCCCATTGCGGGCTTCTTCTCACCTTCGTGGGAGAACTAGCAAGGGCTCAATAAACTGCAAAGTGCAAACATGTTTCACAAATAAGTGTGAATGAAAATAAACAAATAAAGTAAGATATGATTAAAAATTAGAACATAATAAAGAATTAAATTTTACCTTCACAATCTCGTCCATTGGTGTCCAAAACCCTTGCTCATCAAAAATGCAATCAGCCACAATCCCTGCAGTGCTTGTAGAAAAGGATGAGGAAGACCACTCCTCACTAGTAAACATGCGCCTCAAAGCTGCCCTTGACCGAATCAAGGATTGCATCGTGATAAATTTGTTGCAAACCGGTGATGCCAGGACGAGACAACTCCCTCAACCCGTGTATTGCCTCATAAGGTTAAGCACCCATGTGTGGTTGTATACAAATTTGCAAACGTTTTTTGCTGCTTCCACACATGTTTTGATCCATGGGAGCTTCCCAAGATCCTCCAACATGAGGTCAATGCAATGGGCGGCACATGGAGTCCAAAATATAGTAGGGTGCCTCTCCATCAATAACCTACCAGCAGCAACATAATTTGCTGCATTGTCTGTCACCACTTGCACTACATTTTCTTCCCCCACATCAGCTATCACCTCCTCTATAGCCTCACACAGATATGTGGCATTTTTTATTTGGGCAGAAGCATCAATGGACTTAATGAAGACGGTGTCACCTGAAAAAATAAGCAAAACCAATTATTCAATAAATTAAAAAACATAAATCAGCCATATTAAATTATGTGATTCACTAAATAAAATTCAAATTCCAATGCATTGAAGGAAGTACAATTACCTCCGGAGGAAACTAGGAAATTAAGCAACGTCCTATTTCTCCTATCAGTCCAACCATCAGTCATGATGGTGCAACCAATCATGCTCCACTGCTTGCGCTGCTCCTCTAATTGTGCTTTCACATCTGCCACCTTTTGAGTCAAAAGTGGGCCCTTTAATTCATCTTCACTAGGGGCTTTGAACCCCGCCCCACATATGGTTATCGCATCAACCATGTTTTGCCAGAAAGGTGACCTATAACATGTCATAAATAAATTGATAAGTTACATAAGTATTGTAAAATTTGAATTCGATAATGAGATAATGAGATACATCTAGATTCTAAAATTTAAATATAAATTTTAAAACAATTAAATGAAAAAGAATTACCTGGCTACATGGAAGGGAATGGTGCAGTAGTACCAAAAGTCTGCAATTGCCTTTTTGGCTGCATCATGTGCGTCCTTGTTCCAACCCATGCTCTCAAGCGACGGTTGGGAACCAGGGGTAGTGCGTGGTACAAAATATGAGTCCACCCTAGATTTACGAACTCTAGGGCCAATGCTAACACTGCCACTACCACTAGCAGTAGCAGCGCCACCAGCACTAGGAGTACGCATAGGCATTGCTGATGCAGAAACAGAAGCACTACCACAAGCACTAGCACTAGGACGGTATGGAGGCATGGAAGAAGCATCTCCAACAGCACCAAGTCCCTGTCCAACTCCAACACTCAACAACTCCTGCTTCTGTTTCTTTTTCATTTCTTTTTGCATTTCAAAAGTTTCTAATTGCACCTGCACTTCACGAACAACCTCAATAGGTGCTACAGGGCAACCCACTGCATCATGGGCGGGTATGTGTGCAAGATGATATTTTAATCGATTTATGCCTCCATGATATATTGTTTTGCAATAGAAACATTTGGCGTCTCCTTTTTTCATTCCGGGAAAGATTTCAGCATGTTTCCAAGCAGGGTCTTTTCTGACTGGGGTATGAGACATTGTGAAAATAATAATATGGTATGATTTGCAAATGAATGTGGCTGCACAAAATAGGGTTTCTAAAATTATTTAAGTTGCAAGTAGGGTTTGTAAAAAAAATATGCAAACTCAAAAGAATAGTGATTTTACAAATTACAATGAAATATTTGTTAAAAAAACACAAAAAAATCAATTAAAATCGAACTTACCTCTTAGATTTAGCTTGGAATGCAATAGAAACTCCTCCAAATCACTGGTAATGAGCTTTCAATCCACCTCCTTGCTGGTATGAAGCTCCCTAAATGATATATGCCCTTGGATTTGTCTTCAACAAGTTGCTGGTTGCTCTCTCTTCTCCTCCTATTTTTTTTCACAACTCTCTCTTCTCCTCCTATTTTGCCAAATGAATGAAATGAGTGCCCTTTTAGGGCGAAATAGAAGATATAAGTCAAAAAACAGAATAAAAAAATGTTATCTTTTAATGTGTTTTTGGCCTTTTTGGCCGCTGCTGCCGCGGTCGCGTCCCAGAGTCGGGACTCGCCGCGTCTGGCGCGTCCGGCGCTTCTGGTGCGTCCAGACCTGGACGCGGCCGCGCACGTGTCCGCGCGCCTAGGACGCGGCCAGGGCCGCTCGGCGCGGGACTCGCCGCATCCAGAGGACTCGCGGAGAGTCTCGGAGCTATGGCTGAAACATCACCCCATATTTCTATTGTGATTATGTGGATGCTTCTTAAATTTCAATAATTTATCTTAATTTTCTCTTGGAACAATTTTCTTCTATTCACTAGGAACTTGGTGGCTTCAAAACAAATGCTTTGTTAGTACAAATTTGCTAATTCATTCTTGTTTGATGTCCACACTATTTTTCTTGATCCTAGTGCTAATA
This sequence comes from Sequoia sempervirens, assembly GCA_007258455.2. Classification (NCBI taxonomy): domain Eukaryota; kingdom Viridiplantae; phylum Streptophyta; class Pinopsida; order Cupressales; family Cupressaceae; genus Sequoia; species Sequoia sempervirens. The sequence continues at coordinate 168,162,925 of VDFB02000015.1, read as the reverse complement.
GAGAAACATGTTTCATTAGTATAGGCAGTTCCACATGAGTATTCAATTTTATGGATTCTAGAGTTAGGAAGCAGTTCTCTTTGATCCTTTAGGAAATAATCAAATTTCTAATTTTCTTAGGCGGTTCAAAGCATATGTTGATGCCTTTTCTGTTCAGAATTTTAGAAATCTTGTTGGAGATGGCTTCAACATAAGAAAAACCACATGGGTATCCATCAAGTCATTTGCACTGCCACAAATCTCATGACAACTTTGGTTTGTTTGAATGCTCTAGCAATTTTATTAGTCTTTTACCTATTCATTTTAAAAACCTTAGTCGAGCGAGAGATTTCTTAGTTAATATGCTCCCCATAGACTCAAAAGGCTCTCATAGCTTGAGTTTTTCAAACACTTGTTTTTGGGCAGGATGGTGATGTGAAGATGCATGTAGGTGAAGGTGAATGAGAGTGGTTTTTCTATACACTTGATGTGACATGGATTCATGAGATTTTCCTTAAAAAAATAATACTGAGGAGAGGTAGTTTTTTATCATGTTCCAACTCCTTTGTGAACTAAATGTTATGTTGTTCAAATAGGAATGGAATTTCTCTAGTTTGTCTAGACCATGTTGCCACCTTAGATTTGTATCATCAACACAACTCTTTCACTTTCTCAGCTTCATAAGGAAAAAAATGAGTGTTTTTTTGTCAAAGTGCTCCATGGAAAGATTCAACACTATTAGAGATTGTAATAACCAACCCCAAATATTTTTTTTTTTCTGATTTATCCCCTGTTTCTTTCACTGCTGCTTGTAGTTTTTTCTGTGTATGTTTTCTGGAACTAGAAGTTTAGCAGTAATAGCATAGCTTCAAGGGCAGCGAACTAGGTTTTCTGATGTAGCCCTTTTTTTCCTCGATAACAAATATATCAAACGCTGCAGAAGGGGCCTCCAAACCCAGCCACAAATGCCAATATTTCGAATACTCCAAACACAGCAAGGAAGCCTCTAAACCAACCCCAAATGCCAAGTAGAAGTCAGATTTGAAAACTGAAACACAGCTGCAAATGGGCCGTCTCTCTTCGAGGGTGATTCTGCCTTAAAAAAATCAATCCCTTCTCAAAAATTGCGTTCCAATGCTCAATCCGATCGCCATGAAGAGAAGAGCCTTTCTAATCAATATGCATATTGATATAAAAATCCTACTCAGAGTTAAGAGCCAAAAATGTGGGTTTCAGGTGCATAAACTGAGTGCCCAGAAAACATTAAAAATCACCACTAAAATGCAACCAAGCTTCACCAAATCGATGCAATATCATCACAAGCCAAAATCTCACAATCCCACAAAAAAAATGATCAAAATCTTCAATCCAAAAGTCTGAATCTGCAACTTGGAAGCACAAATGAAACCCCTGTGTGAGGCCTCCAATAAACCCTCTTGATGTTGTCTTTCAAACACGAAGAGAGTGTGATCTACAGAGGTTTTCGTTCCTGCAAACGCTTGATTTCCTCAAAGCCAAGCTTCAAGAGAAATACTCCAAACAATTTCCAAAATATCCATAAGCTCCAAATGACGCCTCCAAATGAGAATATAAAGTTTCAATAGCAAATTAGGGCAACCAGTAAACCCAAGAATTCCAATACCACCTTTACTTTAGCTATTGATTTTATTTAAAATTTCATTCAACATTAGCTCTATAAAATAAATTCCATTTTATTCTCCTCCTTAGATGTCCACTTTAAAGTGTATTATAAAATCCCTTTGAAGTTCATTAAAATGACTTAAAGTCATCGTACTGGGCGCCATGGTACAAAAAGTCCCCCTTCATGACCCTCAACAAATAAATATAAAGTTACTTTATTGAAGCTCCTTATTTCAAAACATTATTCAAATATTTTAATGATTCCACCTTAGTAACTTTGTATCGACTGAATTTGTGTTGCTGAGGCCATCCTGACCAGGTTCGGCTAACCCTAATTGACTTACTATTTTTAGAAAGTCCTAAAAATAATAAATAATGCCCATGAAACTTGAGCCAAAGAGAGATTGTGGCGCTCGAGAAGGCTTACCGAGGATTGAAGCATCGTACTTTACCCCTTGCTAAAAATAACACTTACTGAAAATAGTAAGTGTACCAGAATAACTCTAACTGAAAGAGTGTAATGTCCCCTTCCAGTTGACATCTCTCAGTACTTATGATTAGCCTATTATGTGGCCCTCGTAGGCTGATATGGTGGATAGAGGGTCTTGTTGAGGCATGGCTTGGCTTCAGTTATCAGAATTATTCAGTTTGGCTTTCGTTCGGGATCTTTCAGACATCACTTGCTTTTTTTAGTAAGTGGAGACACTCAGCGGAGCCCCCCTGCTATTTTTAGCAGTATGGTCTGGTCATATGCAGATTCAGTCACTTATCATCCAGCTTCAGACGGTTTGTCAATTGGACTTATTTTGAGAGAGATATTAATATTTATTTGCCAAAATAAATATTAATTTAATTGAAGCTTATATTATAAAGTTATAATGTAATTTAATATTATAACTTAAGTGACTTATTGAAGGGGTTGACCATCATGAAGAAGGGGCCACTTTTTAATTAATAAATATAATTAAAAGGGCGTCCAAACTATTGGAAAATTAAAAGAAATTAAAAGTTTATTTAAATGATGCTTTTTGAAGGAAGTCGACCTAAGTGAGAAGATATAAGTTTTCCTTTGAGAAGAATTGATCATTATGCATATGAGAATCGATTTTAGCCATTTTCCTTCTCAGAGAACGAAGCCAAGGGTTTGAGTTTTCTTCTGCATTGGAGAACGAGCCATCTTTAGTGTTTGCAGTTCAGAGGCTGTGAAATATCAGCTGATTTATTGCCTGCCAGTTGAATAGCTTCATTCAGAAGTTATTACAGAGCCTATTGTGAAGTTATCTGTCAGGGTTTGATTCAGTAATCGCCAAGGGAAGGATAAAATCTTGAGCGGCTGGGTTAATGGTTTATCTGGCACAGTATTCAAGGTTGTACGGATTTTGTACTTGCTGGTACAGGCCGTACTTTTGTTGCAGCAAGGGCCATACTTCTTCTTCAGAGCAAGTCGCCTTGTTTTTTCATCATTTGGCTTCTTCAAGATGGATGCCTAGGGTTTTTGGAACCTCAACAACAATTTCGAGGTGGGATATTTGCATATCTTCTTTCAGCCGTACCATCTCAAGGTTCTTTCTGGCGCCTGCAAACTTATCCAGGTTTTCAATAATTAGCTTGCCTTTTTGTTTGAATGTTTGAAAGTTACAGTTGTAATCATTCAGGAAGATTAATAAATCATTTTGCATCGAGATCCAATCTGTATTCAGTAATTTTTAAGCATGTCATGTCCCCATCCTAGTCAGCACAGCTGGTGACGAGGTTAGCCTATCTTTTCGATCCTCGTAGGCTGACAGGAGTGTGCAGAGGATCATTTGGAGCCGTTGCTCAGTGTTTGGTAGCTCCAGTTTGCAGTTGTATCAGGTTGGGCCTTCGCAGAATCTTCCAGTGAGCGTTTTCAGGAAACTTTCTATTTTTAGAAAGTTAGGTCAGGCGGAAGCTGCTATTTCGGGCAGGGCACCTGGTTCAGCCATTCAGCTCAGAATCGACCCAGTTCAGCAGTTGGTTGTTTAGACGGAGAAATAAGGAGTATTTAATGGATTATTAAATATTTAATATTTTGACTTTATAATAAAGTCACTTTATTGAAATATTTAAATATTTAATTATTTGGCTCAATTATAAAGTATTTATTATACTTTATAATAAATTATTAAAAGGTGACTTAATGAGTATTTTATACTCATTAAAAGTGGACGCCAATAATTAATTATTCCTCCTAAGTCAAAAGTGCAAATTAAATCATTAATTTAAATGATTTATTAAAATGAAGATTGGGTCGAATTTTCTTCAAGGCAATATATACCTTCTCAAGGAAAAATCGAACTATCCTGTTTATTATTCAATTTTGTCTTCTTGCATCTGAGCTTTGGAGTTTGCAAACCCTAGGGTTTCTGGCAGACGATCGTTTCTGGAGAACGAAAACTCTTCAGAGATCAGGTAGACTGAGGCTGTGAAATACCAGTTGAAGCTTGCACTTGGTGATTTCATCCAGAGATCACAGTTCGAGATTATTGAGTTATTTATTCAGAGATTGGCAGAGAAAATCATCAGACAGTCAAGGCGACTTAAGCAAAGATCTTTTATCAGTGTTTTTGGCACAAATTCCAAGGGCCGTACTGCATTTAATGCTGCTGCTGTACAGGCCGTACCAGCAAGGGCCGTACATTTTCATCTCCAGAGGAACGCCTCTCTTTCTCAGCTTCTGGTGTTTGGTTACTGGGCGCCTTGATCCACTGAGGTTGTGCGTTGGTTTTAGAGCTCAGAGGATTCTTCATTTATTCTGGCCGTACTTCCTTCTATCAGCTGCAGCCGCCATTTAAAACCAGGTTTTTCTTATTTAATAATTTGTATTTCCTTCATACTCCGTATCTGGCTATTGTAAATCTCCTGGAAGTGAAATATAATGAAACGCCTACCATTATTGATCAAAACCTAGGCTTATATTGAGTTCTTGAATTTATTTAGAATTTATTTGCATTTATGAGCAAAATCGCATTTTACATTTTTTGCCTGAAAACACAAAACAATACAAAAATCACAAAACTTGCAAAAAACCTCAAAATATCAGTTAGGGTTTCAGTTTGAGAACCACCAGGGTTCTGACAGTGGTATCAGAGCACAGTTATCCTGCCATCCTGTGCTTTTTCAGTTGCTTTTTCAGTATTCAGTGTGCTTTTTGGTTGCTTTTTCATGAGCCGAGATCCTATTCAGTATATTAGAGGCATAGGGACAGGCAAAGACGAGGATTGGACAGGTCCACCTATCCCAGAAGGTCAGACAGTGTCAGGGGTGCTTGGTATTCACAGATCCAGTTCTGACGGTAGTGAAAACAGTGTTGCAACCCTAATGGCAGAATGTGAGACTTCCTCAGAGACTCGCAAGGATCCAGGGAAGACGCATGCAGAGGGTGATATCAT